>JACGCM010001394.1:0-560971 GCA_014058105.1 Kingdonia uniflora | reverse complement strand
GTTTAGAGCTATTTTAAATAAAAGAAAAGAAAGGTAGCCGGTAAACATAAAAAAAGCAAAAAGAGCAGTTTAGAGTAGCCTAAGCAAGGAGTTAAAGACGTAAGGTGGAAGCCTTTATAGAGATTTAAAATGCTAAAAAGAGGTGTTTTCCATATTAGCCAAGGTCGAGGAATAATCAGAATCAGGAGGTTGGTTTCAAAAAAGCAAATAGTGGACTTGCGTACGGGGAAGGTAGTTTTAAAAGAGGCTTTAGCCATTAGAGAGCTACTCTAATAGGAGGATGAAGAAGAGTCTGAAGGTTAGGTAGTTAATAAAGGTGGAGTTTCAATATACATTACGCAAAGGTTCACTCTAAAAGGAGTAGTGGTAAAGGCATAAGGGGTTCTAAACTACGCTAAAGCTACGTATTTTAGAAGGATCCTAATCAGTAGTTTGGAAGTCGCCTGAGCTAGTTTACGAAGGACTTGCGTACGAGGATCCTAGCTACGAGTTTAAAGCCGAAGTTATTAAAAGAGAAGGCGTGAGTAAAGGTGGGAGGATCCTAGCTTTAACAAAGAGCAAGAAAAAGGCTATAGCAATCCTAGCAAAGTGGCATCTTAGATGAAATATACATTACAGGGAAAACGATTGACTTTTGCTCTAGGGTTGAATCGTAGCTTAGTACGCAAGTTTGTTTTTTTTCTTTTCTTAGATAGGCTTGAAAAAGGTGGGGAAATATTTGAAACTTGCGTACGAAAATAGTGACTTTGGCTATAGGTGACCTTGCTATTCTCGCCTTCTAATCTACTCTTTCGTTCTTTATCACTCCGGCTACCTCTATCTGCTTTGAAGTGGAGCATCATCCTCTACCTCCTCTACTTTCTCTCGCCTATTGCTTATCTGGATAGCTGGATGAGGGCATGGGCTTGACCAATCACGACCCTCGGGAACCTTTCTACTCTCGCTTGTGCATTCCAATAGCCCATGTCTATCTCCGGTCATCTACTCAGCTCTTTTACCTCCGTACGCAGTCAACTGAACCTGTCTACTCTCGCTTGTGCATTTCCAATAGCCCATGCGTATCTCCGGTCCTCTACTCTGCCTCTAAACTACTACCCGTACGCAAGTCAACTGAAAAAGAGCGTTCTTCGTACGCAGTCTACCCGGATTCTCTAGTTTCTTTCTGTCCCTAAACTTTTAGACGCTATTATTGTCGGTGCTCTTTCTCTCTAGTCCATCCCAAGAGTCGATGCCAGGTCTAGGGTTTTTTTGCGGTAGTCGGCCCCCTTTGGTCCTGGCGATCAGGTCAGTATGAGGTTCCCCTTATATCACGCTTCTCTTGCGTCCGTGAAGTGCCAAGGATCCTTCTCTCCACGTACGCAAGTCCGCAGCAAGTCGAAGTCTCAAAAGAGGATAGGAATCTCAGGCCAAGGAAGCAAGGGATAGGGTATCCTAGTAAGACGGTCCCAGGGAAGGTTACGGCCGTCATTATGCACATCCACTCTATAGATCTCCCATTCTGCTTCAAACAAAGGCTACTAAGAGGTGAGAGTCTACTTCGCTATGCGCTATGATCCTCTCGCTTCTACGGCTCCATAACTACTGTGGAGAATGGAATTAGGGCGATAGGCGCGGCTGCTATCCTTACGGTGAAAGGATAGAGCAAAGAATCTATAGTTGAATTGGATGGGAGAGAGCAGAGACGGGCCCTTCCTAACTACTGTGAGAATGGAATTAGGGCGATAGGTGTGCGGCTGCGATCCTTACACTGATTCGGGTGAAAGGAAGAGAGCAAAGAATCCATAGTTGGATGGGAGAGAGCAGAGACGTGCCCTAACTACTCCTTTCGATCATGCTAAGATCTGAAGTCCGGAGAGTCCAAAGGTGTAGTTTGTAGTTTGGAGACCTCCAAGCTACAGCTATTCTACAACTGAAGCAAGAAATCGCGCGTCATTAGGGTACTTTGCATTTGATAGCTTGCTCGCTTGGATCGGAAGCGAGAGAGACTCCAAAAGGTAGCCGGATTAAAGAAAAGAGCTACAAGGAAATAGGCTCAGAGCAAGTGCTTATCAGTGTACGCAAGTAGGCGGATTTGTCCCTATTTTTATTCCGAAGATGTTCATAGAGAGAGCCGTCTCATTTGTTTGGAAGGCGAGTAGCTTGGTCTAGCCGTAGAGAAGAGAGACCAAACCTATACATTCTTGGACTACAGCGTGCTATTTGCTTCGCTCTTGGAAAAAAGCTTGCTATTTGCTTCGCTCTTGGGCTAAACTGGCAGTACTAGTGGTAGAACGAGGTTTCACTCTGCAGGGCGAAGCCGCACAGGCCAAGATGGGGTGACATCCACGACTCTAGTAGTCAGTAGACCAAGCCTATCGATTTGGAAGAGAGGACCGAGTGAGCACAGACGCCTATACCTAGATCGAAAGAGCGGCTTGTGGTTTAAAAGAAGTTGCTTTAGTAGTTTAGGAGTGGACTCCAACATTGGTCAAGAGATGTGCAACGCCGTACGCAAGTCTAACTACTTTTTCAGCCATAGTGAGAGCTCGTCTTTAGTCGATGGATCTCCGCTTAAATCTTTGACATGTCCTGGGCTTATGGAATCAACTTGCGTACGGTGAGAATGCATTCGGGTTCCTATTCTATTCTAGCTGCGCTGGGTCCTTTACCCGGCGGGGTCCTGGGATCCGTTAAGCTGCATTCGTGACTATGTTTAGAGGGAGTCCTCTCTGTAGGAGTAGGAGTCGTTACTGTCGTAGTAGAGCGTTCCTTCTAAAAAAATGCTCACTTTAACCCTTTTAAACCCCGGTCCACCTTAGCGCTTTTCGTACGCAAGTTTAGTGGGTCTCGTGTCCAAACTACAGCTAGCTTTAACCCTTAGAGTTCTACTATTCAGAGTGATGCAAAAGCTTTGTGAAAGGTAAGAAAGTGGAAACCCATCTCCACTCAGCCTGCCTTTCTTTATAGGTGAGTCGCAACATAGTTTGAGATAGGAAATCCGTAGCTTAGGAGTATTTTTTTGGGGGGTGGGCTAGGCTGTACTGAGTATAGGTTCGCATAAAAAGACAAACACACCGGAACACAAAGAAAGCTGAGATTGTAGCTAACCTTTTCGAGGCTTCAGCGCGCTTTCCCCTGATGGGAGACAGGTGTTGGCTAAGGCTCATCTCTATCCAGTCTTGCTTCGCTTTTTGAAAAGGCTAGGCATACATCTGGGGTGTAGTAAATACGTCTGGGGTGGAGTTCTGTTAGGGGAAGGGGTGCTCTAGTACCAAGGCCGCGTATAGATCATGATCACTCACCTAGTGAATTCTTCCTAGGACTCCTGCTTCTCAGCCCTTCCTAAGCTCTTTTCTTTATTGTCCAACTTCCAAAACTGGCAAGAGATCTGCGTACGCAAGTTCTAAACTACAACTACTCTTTCATGCGTTGGACTTCGTTCACAGCTCAAGCAATAGAGAAGACGGGATACGAGAAAGAAAAACAAGGTAAGGTCCTGTTGGTGGTGCTAATGATCTGCGTACGCAAGTCTCGTCTTTTGGTGCTCTCAAAGGTAAGGTCCTGTTGGTGGTGCTCTCAAAGGTAAGGTACCGTTGGTCGTGCTAATGATCTGCTCATGGCTTAACTAATGTCTAAAAGGCCTACGTGGATCCCGCGCTTATGCTCTTAGGATCCTTGCTTCTGCTCTTGTTTTTCTTTATTTCTATCTATCTATAGGGATGGCTTCCTTTGATCCTCGCTCTTCTACGCGTTTCATTGCTATATGTAGCATAAGACATGCATTGGCCGGTCGCCTTCTCTCCGTACGCAAGTTAGCATCCGTTTGAATTGAACCTCTAAACTACAAACTACTTTCTTTAATCCCTAAATTTAGTTACGGAGTGGACCAGCGATCAGGCTTCGGGATGGTAGTTTAGAGAGCCGAGTTTTGAAACCAGTAGTTTAGAGGAAGTTGCCCATGTTCAAGAGAAAGTTGCCCATGTTCCTGATTGAGGATGCTCCTATGGAATACTAGAAAAAGGACCAACCAGTAGTTTGTAGTTTAGGGACGGCTTACCTTCAGAGGATGCGCTTCTGGCTTAACTTAGCGACGACTGTGAACTGATAGCTCTCTTCTTTATACAACGCCGAGTTGAACTGATGACTCTCTCTACTTTGCATCTTATGTTCTTGACACTAGGCTCAAAGATGAGTCCGAGGGGGATAGATTGGGCTCTCAGTCGCGCTACTATGGGTTCCTTTTTTGCCGGGTTCCCGTTTTCTGGTCTTTTATTTCTTATTTTAAAAACCTAACTCGCATACTGTGATCCTATTTTCTTCTGTGCGTTCTTTTCTTTCGTGCCAATACTCCTTGTTAGCCGGGGGTGAGCTCCAAACTACGATTAGGGTAATCCCCGGGGGCGAAAGCTATTCGCTGAACAACGATGCATATCTAGCGCTTCATCTTGCTGGCTTGGATGCTAAGGTAAAGGTAGCGCTTTGTTGCTGCTAATAGAAGACGAGGTAGCTTGTTTTTGATGATGGATAAGTAGTTTACTTACGTACGCGCAACTTTCAAAAGGAGTGAGTTAGGTAGCCGGTAGTTTGGAAGCCTTTAAAGAGGTACGTAGTTTAGGAGCAGTTTAGAAGCCCGGATTAAAGAAAAGGAATAGATAGAGTTGCTAAAGCTAGGGTAGGGGCTGAACTTGCGTACGGCGAGCCAGAAGGTAGTTGTAGTTTGTAGTTTGGAAGCTTGCTGGCTTTAAAAAGTGGAGCTATTTTAAAACGGAGGCTGAGGAAGGTAGCCGGAGAAGTAGTTAGAGAGTAGTTTGCAGGCGCCTCTAACTACACTAAAGCTAAAAGAGAACCAGGATATCGCGCTGTCTAAACTCCTCTTTTTTATCTTTTTACTCTTTTTAGTCTTTTTAGCGAAGGTGGACCATTCGCGCTGTACATTAGTCTTTTCTTTATAGCGAAGGCCCTCTAAGACTACGAAAGAAACCCTCTTTATTTCTATTTTAGTAGTTTACAGGCTTTGTTTTTCTTTCTTTTTCCCCGTAATGTCTATTTTGAAAGTCCTTTCCTTTTCTTCTTAGTCCTAACTACTAGAGTGCGTTTAGGTGTGAGTTAAGAAAGATAGACCTTTAATTTATGCGTTAAATCTAGGTTCTTGCTGCAGCACATCCCTAAGGCCTCTTCAATTGTTTTTTTACAGAAGAGTAGTTTAGAGGACTGGTAAATACGCCTCTAACTACTTGCTAGGATCCTTCTCTTGATTCAAAACCTGCAACACACCCAGTGGCAACTTTCTTCAAAGCATTGAAAAGCCTTCTTTTCGTACGCAAGTTTAGTGGGTCTCGTGTCCTTCACTATAGAAAAATCCTACACTTGCGTACTCTGTCTTTTTATCCACGTAAGGATTTGTCTATAGAAAAAAGTTTGTCTATAGAAAAATCCTTACGTGGAAAGATGATGGAATAAGAGTTGACTTGCGTTTATTAAATTCTTACAGTGGAAAAGATGATGGAAATTGGACACCGGACGCACCAACTTGCGTACGGAAAATCCATCATCACTTACGTACTTTTTGTTGAAAAGCGCTAACCCTTAACAATTAGCATTGTTTTTAGATGATGGATAAGTAGTTTACTTACGTACGCGCAACTATCGCCCTTCTTCCTAACTAGGATCCTTGGCTCGTAGTTTGTAGTTTGGATCCTACTTGTTTTTGTAGTTTACTTACGTACGCGCAACTATCCACCTCTAATGGCTCTAAACTACTGTAGTTTAGGATCCTCCCTTGGTTTCTTGTTCCCATAAGTAAAAGAGGCGCGCTTTACTAGATTCTCCGGTTAGAGCGCAACTTAGCCGCAGACCAAGGCATTCCATTAGGCAGCTAGGATCCTTGCGTCTGATCTTAGATGTGGTGTAAGCTAGATCAGTTGTGCACAGCGGTCTTGATTGAAAAGAGAGAGACGCTCTATATGCAAACCCACACTACCTATACTACGAAAGCACTTTGGCCATAGAAAGCATAGAATAGAAAGAAGAGCCTATGCATAGAAAGAATAGCCTATTGGTCAACTTTGCACTCCCGGAAGTGTTCTTTCTTTTGTTTGAGACCACAAAGACCTTGTTGAATGCTGCTTTTTGAAGTCTTGGGTTACGCTTTTCTGCCAAGGATCCTTCTGCTGCCAAGGATCCTTAGAAGTCTTGAAAAAAAAGAGGCCTGGGGGGAATGAGACTAAGGACTACAGGGGACTACTATGATCACTGCCATTCCTCTTTCTTTTCCTATTGCCGCAATAAGGTAGCCGGGGGGAACCGGGGGTGGGCAAGGTATTGAGTTAGCGCTTTTCCGCGTAATGTACATTGTAGGGTGTCCAAACTACTTTTCCGCAACTTGCGTACGTAAACTCTTATTCGTAGTTTAGTACGCAAGTTGCGTTTATTAAATTATTACAGTGGAAAAGTAGTAAAGATTGTAGTTTGGACACCGGTTCTGTGAGCTACTTGATTGTTAAAAAATAGCTCTCTAAAGCTACCTACTTAAAGCCTTCTTTGTCCACCTCTAATGGCTATGGCTCTTTAAGGATCCTCCCTTTGGCTCCTCCGTCTACCAGCACGTCAAAGCCAAATGCATGCCTTTCTTTTCTTTTTTCCGCTATTCATAGGCTTCCGAGGACCAGGAAGTTCTATAGACGATTGTGCGCGTTGAGTTTGAGCCGATAACCTGGGGTTGTAGTGACTCGGTTCCTCGGGTTGGTGTGTTGCAGGGTATCGTAGCTTCGTCTACAGGCGTCACTATGTCGTTCTATATTCCCCTGGGTTTTTCTATCTCCTTACGTTTTCGTGACTGAAAAGCATCTCTACTGAAAAGCATCTCTTTTGAGGAACATAGAAGACAAGTCGCCGAGCGTAGTTTAGACACCCGCCAGTAGTTTTTTTTAGGATCCTTCTTCGTGAGTTGAGCTATTTGCGGCCGGAGTCAAAGCTTTCAGTTTCATCTGAAGCACACTCCAAACTACGCTTTAGCGTAATGTATATTTTATGGAAAACACCGCTGAGCTACTTGAAACTTGCGTACGGCTACCTCTGAGCTACTTGATATTTAAAGCCCTAGGCAAGTCATGTCTAAAGGTGAGGAGCTATTTTCACCGGACCAAATCAGTAAGAAAGAGTAGCCTAGAGGACTGGTAATGTCTATGATGGTACGAGCGTCGTAGTTGAGCGGCGCGTGCTATTCCATAGACATAGAAAGAAAAGTACTAGTCCAAAACACAGACCTCTACCTTAGAGCGCCCTAAAAAAAGGCAGCAAGGATCCTAGATCGGCTCTGCAAGCAAGAGGAAGGAGGTTCATCTAGTTGTTGATTTGCACTTAGGCCTTTCTTGGTCTTCTCGCGACGCAAGGGCTGTGTTGTTTTAAAAGAGTGTGTTGCGGAAAAGAATAGTTGGCGCCGGAGTGAAATAAAAAGAGTTAATAAAAACACTTACGTACTTTTTGTTGAAAAGGGTGTCTAAACTACGCTAAAGCTACTATGAAACTCTTATTCCACTGTAGGAGTGTGTTGCGGAATCTACTAAGGCGCTCAAAGTTGACTAAAGCTCTTTTTTTTTTGTAGAATAGCCCAAGGATCCTTCGTCTTCAAAGGATGCGTAGACCAAAAGTCCCATCCGTAGAAGCTATAAGCGTAAGGTATAGAAGAGAGCAGCAGGATCGCCTACTAGTTTTTGGATTGAGTAGAGCGGCTTTTTCTTTTGTTCTTGGGCCGCCTATTCAAACCTTCTCCTGAAAGAAACTATGGACGAGAGATCCACCAGGGCTGCTAGTTGTTATGGCTTTAAACCTTAGGTTGCGTTGCGAAGTTCTTTTGCTGGTCCTCAGTCGCTATTTTGCAACTATAGACAAAACAGGGCTATGCCTTTTCTTTCAGTCGCTATTTTGCAACTATAGACAAAACAAGCTTTGCAACTAAAGCTATGCGTTTTCTTTCTTTTTAAAAGGGCTCTACTTTAGGATCCGGCGATTACAATTCACTATCGAAAAATAGGAACACACCCAACAGTTAGCGAAGACCCTCTAGTAGTTAGAGAACCACTGCTAAAAAAAAAACCTGGATTTCTAAACTACGCTGGTGCATTGAGGTTTTTTTTTTTTAGAAAGCCTATGGATAAGAAAAAGACACCTGACGCTACTTTAAGAAACCTTCGGTCTCCTTGGTTACTCAGGCCTTTTCTTTTCTAGCATAGCAGGTCTAGGGCTTTAAGTAGCGTCAGGCGGGGAAAGGTATTAAAAAAACAAGATAGGTATTGAGCTATTAATAAACAGAGTTTTAAAGAGTCAGACGCAATGGAAAGCGAAGACTCGTGACTTTTGACTGGTGACTTGTCTTTGATCCTAGCTTTTGCTTTTCTTTATACGGCAGTGATCCTAGCTTTTGCTTTTCTTTCTACGCGGCATGTAGTTTAGAAGACCAACTCACTCACGCTTTGGGCCCTACCTCACATCACATGAGCGAAGGAGGTATCGCCCTAGCTTTTTCCGATGTTTTTTCGATCTCTGTACGCAAGTCCAACTGAACTCCACTTCGAGCCGCTAAACTACCTCCAACCTACTCGGGCTTTAAAAGGAGTTGGTCCTTCTTGATAGATCGAGCAACCATTTATTGGCCTAATAGCGCGTACCTCATGTGGTAGTCGAGCCTTAGACATTACCACCACTACCAATACAAAGGCTCTCTCTGAAGGATGGCTCAGAAAAGCAACTGAAAGGCCCTCCGGTAGGCTATTCTTTAGCTACAACGCTTCTTCGACCAGTTAGCTACAACGCTTCGTTGACTTGACTTGGACCTGAACGTACCACCCTACAGCCATAAGGCCTATAGTCAGGAGCTGGTGAAACTTCCCTATTTCTTCTTTCCTTTACCTTTACCTATTTCTTTCTGGCGAAACTTCCCTATTTGCTCTTTCCTTTACCTATTTCTTTCTGGCGAAACTCGTTCCTAAACTACGGCGAGCAGCTGGAGTCACTTCAACACACCCCATGCTGTATGAGCCATAAGGTGGTAGCCGTACATCTAAGAAAGTCTATCCTCCTCTTCTTTTGGAGCTACAAAGCCAAAAGCACTGACGCGATGCGATGAAGTGGAGTTAAGTTGAAAGCGTTGCCACAAGCACTGACGCGATGGAGTGGAGTTAAGTTGAAAGCGGGAGCTAGCATATTGGCTTATAGACATTACAATTCGCTATTTAGAAACCTACGGTGGGTTTGAGCTTTTTAAACCAACGGCTAGTGTAGAATTAAGATAAGATAGACCATTGGTACGGAGTGGTCTAGTTAGGGCTACGCTACTACCTTCGCAAGAAGTCTTCCCTGAGTATGTGATGTGGCTGATTCTTCTAGAGCTAGAACCCCTCTGTTAGCGGCAACATAAGAAGCGCCTTAAAAAAAAACCGTGGTCCACGTACGCAAGTCGCCCGAAAAGACGAATAGAAGACGAGGTCTCGCTCAAAACCCAGACTTGCGTACGGAGAATGACGTCGTAGTTGACTTGTGAACCTAACCCTCCCTTTCTTTCGCTGCCTTGGGTGCGTGCGCCATTTATGAGTGGTACAAAAGAAGCGTCTCCTGTACCACTCATAGCTGTTGATAGGTTCGAAAACTCCCCTGTAAGCCGCTAGGTTCCTATCTTTAGTGGAGGAAAAGGAAAAAACAAGGACTTAAAAAAACACCGCAAAATAGCGCCAACCACCAGTTTCCTCGTACCCCAAAAAAAGAGCTCAAGCTTCCACGTACGCAAGTCTTCTCGCACTCGGCTTCGGCTACGCGTACCTTTCTTTCGCAAAAAAAGAGCTCAAGCTTTCCACGTACGCAAGTCTTCTCGCACTCGGCGTACGCAAGTCCTTTTAAAAATTCCACTCTTATCGCACTTGGCTCCTTTTAAAAGGAGAAGCGCGACCTGCTATGTAGTTACAGGATTTGGTCTCAATGAAACAATTTGCTCCACTTCCAAGGATCCTTCGGCAAAACACCTATTTATCTTGGCACGTGCGGTTGCTACAATTCTCTTCTAACACGTGCGGTTGCTACAATTATCTTCTCAAAGCGTATCCCTAACAGAAGAAAAGAGGGTATGGAGATAAGGTGCGCGTATCCCTAACAGAAGAAAAGAGGGTATGGAGATAAAGACAAGAGCCATCCGATAAAACCTCTTTAAATTCAGTTTAGATACTTTTACCCATCAAGACCCCTAAACTACTCTTGCGTTTCTTGCGCTCACAGTTGTTCGAGTCCGAGTTCGAGTTCGAGTCCGACAAAGGCAAAGGTAGTTGTAGTTTAGGAGGCCTTTAAAAGGAGTAAAGAAAGCCAAAGCCAATAGAGCTAGAAACCAGAGCTCCCACTGACGTATCAAAAGATAAGCTGTCTAAAACTACACCACAAGTAGTTGTAGTTTAGGAGTAGTTTTTTTTTTGGACCAAGTTGGCGCACTTGCGTACGCAGATCAGAAGACGAAAAAAAAGGGTGTGTTATGGAAGACAGAGGAAGATAAAAAGCAGTGGTCAGGTTCTCAACTGTTAGGGGTCAGCTCTAGTGGTTAGGAGGTCAGTAAGCAAGCACTACTAGGATCCTAGCTAGGATCCTAGCCCCCAAAAAACCCTTGGTAGCATAGAAGGAAAGGCCTACCACACAAGCTTAGCGTCCCGGAAGGATCCTGCCTAAACGAAGAGGAAAGGTGGTCTGAACCTATGGTAGAGTCAGAAGCATCGCTTTTTAAGAACCAAGCTCTTATAGGTCGTTTTTTAGAGGAAGGATCCGATTTGTCTTTTTGCGGAACCAAGCTCTTATAGGTCGTTTTTTAGAGGAGCGAACTGATGAATCTACCCTCTAACCACAAGGGATGGAGAAGAAGCCGTCGGAAGAGAGAAGTGTACAGTCAACGGCGCATATCAGGATTCTGTCCGTAGTTTTGGACAGTAAGTCGAGACAAAGATTCCAGAAAAAGACAGTGGTTAGAGGCAGGACCAGTAGGCGCTTTCCAAAAACCCGAGAGCAGCTTCCTCTATAGCGGATGCAAGATGAGTAGAGTTACGGCTGGAGCGATGGGGTTTCTTTGGTTTCGCGCGAAAATTGGAGCTCTAGCTACTTAGGGTAAAAAAACTGCGGGGAAAGCGTGGGTTTGTCCGGGCCAAAAGTTAAGTTTAGCGCCTGATGGTTGCTCCTAATCTACAAAAAGAAGATATCTATAGAAAGATTGGCGAGTAGATCTCGTCATGCGTCACCTTTCTCATACCGGAACACACTACCTCCAACAACCACCTCTAGGATCCTTCTTTGACACCTCTCTAAGTTAGCTCTTTTCCACTGAGAAGCCTCTAAAACACACCCTTAGGATCCTTAACTCCAAAGCACACTCCCAACTTTGCACCACGCGAAATCGTGGAGTGTGTTTTCAAGTCACGTAATCAGATAATGAGGAATATGAGCTTGCGCAAGCTTGCGCAAGCTTGCGCAAGCTTGCGCAAGCTTGCGCAAGCTCAAAAGCGCTAAGAATTTTACTCTTTTAAACGTACGCAAGTCTAAAACACACCCTTTTAAACGTACGCAAGTCCTAACAGAAGCTAGCTCCTTTTTAAACAAAAGTAAAAAAAAACTCCTTTTAAAGACCTACCCCACACGTAGTTTAGGATCCTCGCCTCTAACTACTGCTATGCTACTAGCTCTAATACCTTTAAAACCTTACTTCTTTTAACGTACGCAAGTCCCACCTCTACCCACGCTTCTAAAAGAAAGCCTTTTAAACCACGGCTCACGGTCGTTCTCTCATCGGTCGTTGTTTTATAAGACGGAGTCAAAGAGGCTTCAATGCGATTCTTTAGATCTCGAAATGTGCCTACGACAAGGGCGGATCGCCGTACGCAAGTAGCTCTAAACTACTCTTTGGCGCGCTACGCTAAACCTCTTGCTCTGGAGCCGCTGCTAAATAGCAAGAACGAACTGAATGCATACGCTATAGTGGGACCCCCAGTAATGACTGGGAATGGCAAGGACCTTATTGATCGTCAATCATCAGTCATGAATCCTATCCTCTTTGCGATTCTATTTCGACACACGCATCGTACTCTTTTCTTTGGTGAGCCTAGATGTCGTGTAAAGGGGTTCTTTCTACGCTTGTCGGGCGATGAAGACGAGAGATCTCTGCCACGAACTTCTGAGTCGACTCTTTCGCAGTAATAGATTGGACAGCAGATCGTCCCTATTTTCTTTAGCGCCCAATTTTCATACGGTCCGTAGTTTGGACCGGTGCATGACTATACTATAACGCTGTCGACGCTCTATCAAATCTCTGGTACGAAGTAGTTTAGGAGAAGATGCTTCTAAACTACTCTTTCTGAAGTCATGGCGATCTCTTACTATGGAACAGACTCCTGACAAGCTATCTATAAATAGCATAGCATTGAAGCGTTTTTGACTGGCGTTGTTAACGTAAGGAGAGTGCAAAGGTAGCCGGAGGGATTAAAGAAAAGAGGTGGACAGACCGCTTCGTGCCAGTCGCAGCCAACTTGCGTACGAGGAAAGGTACCGATTCGAAAGGAATGAGTGAGTCTGGTCCTTGCTTTTGACGACTGGTCTATGTAAGTTGCTGCTGCGCTAGCGTATGTTCTTAGGATCCTTGCTGCTGCACTAGCATATTTTCTCACGATAACGTCCTCTCCAGCATCGGACCGTCCATACGACAGTCTACGCCAAACACTGGCGGCGGAGTTGGTGTCGTCGTGTATATGCTCTAGGTAGGTCATTCGTAGTTTAGAGTGCCTTTTCGTCGCTAGCACCAGTCCTACTATAGACGGACGCTAAGACATTACCAACCCCTGCCGTCATGCATACTTTTCTTTTCCATATAACTCATTGCTATTCATCCTTATATCACTACAAGACAGAGAAGCAAGGATCCTAGCACGACGAGCGTCCAAAAGACAGAAAGACAGAATAGAGTCTTATCAGTAGCACGACGAGAGTCAAAAAGACAGAATAGAGTCTTATCAGTAGCACAACGAGAGTCCAAAAGACAGAAAGACAGAATAGAGTCTTATCAGCACGCGAAACCGGAAGAAAGAAGAAATGCCACTGAAGAAACTACCCTCTAAGACTCTATTTCGATCACTACCACTACTGGCGAGTGCTGCCTCTAAACTACTGGGACAGGATTGGAGCCAGATCATGAGAGCCTGATGAGTCTTAGCTAGCCCTATTTTCTTTCATCAAAAAACACATGGCAAAGAAGGGCTTTAAAAACGAGCAGAGCGTCCCTCTAAACCATTCTTCTTTCTTTAGCGCCCGATTTTCATACTAAGACCGGTGCATGACTATACTATACGATCGATACGCTGTCGACGCTGACGCAAATCTCCGGTACGAAGTAGTTTAGGAAAAGGTGCTTCTAAACTACTCTTTCTGAAGTCATGGCGATCTCTTATATGGAAGGGATTCTTTCTACAAGCCAGAAGAGGTTGCTTTTTTTGGAGCTATTTGCAAGAAGATGTTTAAAAGAGAGGAGGTAGAAAGCAAAACGCTTTTGTATCACACCAAGCCGAGGCCTTTTTAAAGGCCCAGCGTAGTTTGAAAGACACTTTTCTTTCGCACTATCGTTTGAGGGGTTGATAGCCGATAATAGCGTAGCATTGAATGCAGCGTTTTTGACTGGCGTTGTTAACGTAAGGAGAGTGCAAAGGGCTTTAAAAAGGTAGTTTGGAAGCCGAACTTGCGTACGTTAATAAAGGGCCAGGAGTTTCAAAAGATAAGCAAGATTGAGTTAGAAGGTAGTTATAAAAGGGGTGGAGCTAAGGTGGACAGACCGCTTCGTGCCAGTTGCAGCAAATAGGAAGGGAACCTATTCGACAGGAATGAGTGAGTCTGGTCCTTGCTAGGATCCTTGACGACCGGTCTATGTAAGTTGCTGCTGCGCTAGCATATGTTCTTACGATCCATATTCTTGCTACAGTGTACGCCAAACACTGGCGGGTGTCGTCTAAACTACTCTTTTTATTCTTTTATGCTCTAGGCAGGTCATTCGTAGTTTAGAGTGCTTTTTCGTCGCTAGCAAGAGGCCTACTATAGCTATAGACATTACCAACCCTATTTGACTCTATGCGGATCGCCGTACGCAAGTAGCTCTAAACTACTCTTTGGCGCGCTACGCTAAACCTCTTGCTCTGGAGCCACTGCGGAAGAAATGCCACAAGGATCCTTTTTAAAGAAGACATTACCAACCCTCTAAGACTCTATTTCGATCACTACTGGCGAGTGCTTCTTTTCTTTCATCAACTACTGGGACAGGATTTGCAACATAAAATGAGCCTGATGAGTCTTATCTAGCCCTATTTTCTTTCTTGTTTAGGATCCTACCAATGATGTAGTTTAGGATCCAAACTACAAACTACCTAAGCCATTAACTACGCACCGTAGTTAAGGAAAAGAAAGCTAATGAGTTTGCCCGTACGCAAGTTTTTAACGTACGCAAGTCCGGCTTTCTAGGATCCTAAACTACAGCACTACTAGTTGCTTTTAAAAATACAAGCTTCCAAACTACAAACTACAACTACTCTTCTAGTCTATCCTAGGATCCTTGGCTCCACCTCTAAACTACTCTTTAATACTTGAAACTTGCGTACGGCTACCTCTAACGAAGTGGAGGGAACCGGAGCTACTTAAAGGCTACCAGCAAGGATCCTCAAGCAAAGGATTCTTTGTTGGCTTTTTTAAAATGGCGCTTGGGTCTAGTGGTATTTCGGAGATTTCGTACTAGACTTCCGGTCTTTCTATAGGAGCTATTTGCTTAGAGTTCTTTAAAACTTGCGTACGGGCAAACTCATTAGGAGTGCTTTTCTTAGAGTTCACGCCTTTGTCTAAAGAAAACGTGATTTAGTAGGTAGCTTTAGAGGCAGGTCCCGGCAAAACCAAAACAAAAGTGTGCAAAAGACAAAACGCGATGATTCTATCTTTTTTTAGAAGCGTAACCTCCAATGGCTGTAGAGATAAATAGTGGTAGTTTAGGATCCAAACTACAAACTACGTAATGTCCAAATGTTGGAAAAGCTGGGGTTTCAGTCAGTAAAGCTGGGGTTTCAGTCAGCCTAGTCTCTCTTTGAATAACCCCAACCTTCCTCGAGGTCGACTAAGGCGTTAACATACTATGCTATGTTCAAAAATCAGCACTTATGCCTTTCTTGGTCTTCTAAACTACCGGCGCTTGTCACTGCTAGGATCCTTCTTTTAGCTATGTCGAAAAGGTAGTTTGTAGTTTAGAGCGTCACTTTCTCCGTACGCAAGTGCTAATAAATAACAGCCAGGAAAAAGCTTTGCCGTAGTTTAGGATCCTAAACTACGAAAGGCCTACTGATAAAAGAAGCTGATAGACAAACTATCAGCTGTTGCTTTGAAAAGCGATGTGTAGGTAAGTGCAAATGTCTATCCTCTGAAAGCCTTGGACTCCCAAAAAAACTCTAATGGCTAAGAGGGGCATTCTCTCATCTATACCAATCAAAAGCACATAGCATTATCTATCTAGGATCCTTGCTTTTCTTTCTTAGAAATGGATTCTTCCCCTTCTATATACATGGGTCCTAGCCAATTCAGAATAGGGGTGAGCATAGGGCTTTCTTCCCTCGAGTACCCATGCCCTGTGAACGAGTGGAGGTTGGCTGTCCTTTCTTTGGGGATTCTTCCAACATCGAAGTAGCGCTCGGCCCGTTTCCGTAGGACTTGTCAAGACGGATAAAGACCCACAGATCAGAGGAAGGGTAGTTTAGAAGACAGAAGGTGCTAGTGTCGTCGGAAGACAGAAGGCTTTAAAAAGGATCCTTGGCGGCGTCAGTTTGCCTCTGGCTCAGTGGTTAGAGAAGGATCCTAAACTACGTCGGCGGAAGACAGAAGGCTTAAAAAAGGGGCTACATGACTTACTAAGGCTATGGATCCCGCTGAAGTGGCTTAGTGATCCCATTCTCTGTGCCCGACGCTATAAAGAAGATACGTTGTCTTTTCCTAGAGGACAGGTAGGGTGCGTTCATAGTGTTGGTCCTTTGTGCTAGGGGCTAGGAATCCATAGTCAGTTCTCCCTTTACCTATAGACAAAGAGGTATGGCTAAAAAAAAACCAGCGAGTGAAACTTTGATCTACGCTTGCGCTTGATCTTGCAAAATGCGTGTCAGTTCTTTTTTTTCCGGGAGCAAGGATCCTTGTTCTGATGAAAAGCGCATTGACTTGCTGATCTCTCGCTCTAGTCAACCAAACTACATTTTTGGAGCTCTAGGGATCCGGTGACCGGTCTAGGCTTTGGGAATCCCAGTGTGCACGCCGTACGCTTCTTCCTTAGCTCAATTTAGCTCTCTATAAAACCTCTAGTTTTAGGGCCAGACGTGTTAGCGGTGTGCTGCAGATAGGAGCCAAAGTGAATCTACTCTACTGATGTCCCTTACTCGCCAGTGGAGTTGTTGCTGTTGTTAAAGTTGGCGATTTCAACACTTCTAAACTACTTCTGTATTATTCTACACTTCTTTTTCTGTATTAAGTGGGCATGGGGGGGTGATGGTTTTTAGAGGGTTTGTTGAGAGTGAGTTTTGGGTTCTTAGTTGCCTGATAGCTTTAGCAAGGTCTACTAACTATTTACTCACCTCTAAACTACATAACTACCACTTTTTTAAGTAGCAAGTTATAACTCCTGATGGCTGAAGGATCCTAGGTGAAGGTAGCTTTCAAACTACAAGCTACCGTAGTGCCCACTAGAATAGGTTCTGAAAGACCAGAGCTAGCACTAGTTGTAGTTGCCAACTCATTAGGCCACAACTACAAGTGGGTGAGCCGTAGTTTAGGATCCTAGTTTTAAAAAGGGAGATAGAAGACGAGGTGGGTTTGTAGTTTAGGATCCTACTAAGATAGGCGAAGGGAAAAAGTTTAGACTAAGGAAGCAATTAGAGGTGGTGTTTTAAAAAGAAGTCACTTTAAAAGGAGCCTGTGAAAGATAGAAGATTCGCTTAGGTGCATTCTAAACTACTGACTCTTTTTAAACCCTTTAAAGAGCGCCCTTATTCCTCTCTTTCGAAGTTGGCCTAAAAAAAGAAACCTTACTCTTATTAACTCCGTTTTAAACCAGCAATCAAACAAAGACCTTGGACCTTGTGAAAGCGCTACTATGAAAAGGCTATCTTCTTGTTTTTTTGAGACCGGCCGCTAAACTACTCTTCTTTCTTTTGACTCCCTATACCTATGTCAATGGAAAAGGTTGTGCTTAAATATGGCCCTACTAGCATAGCAAGGATCCTAGCAAAAACTAAGACTCAAAACTCTCTCGCTAAAACACAAACACACTCCTTTTAAAGCTAGTAGCTAGTTTGAGCTCCGGCTTCCCAAACTACCGCGCGCCATTGCCAAAAAAGTAGCATAGTTTAGGAGCAGATTGCAAGCCAGTAGTTGTAGTTTGTAGTTTGGAGCGCAAAAGAAAAGAAGTAGTTTAGAAGCAAGAAGTTTTGGTCCGTGGTTCACTTCCAAAAGAGTAGTTAGAGGCGGGATACCCACTCATTGCTATTAGAGAATAATAACTCTCTCGCTAAAGCACACTCGTCTTCTAAACTACTTTAAAGCTATGCCGGCGAAGGATCTCGCGCGAGATCCTAGCCATCTTCTTCTCTAGGGGCGCTATGCTCTCATCTTCTATCTGACATCAGCGTACGCAAGTTCAGAGAACTTCACTTCTTCCTAGCCGTCTTCTGGTTCGTAGTTTGGGAGGATCCTAAACTACAACTACGGATCTCACCTTCTTTAAGCCCTTATTTCACTCTCTTTTGTGAAAAAATAGCTCAATAGTTGCAGGCTTCCAAACTACAACTACTTCTAATTAAAGCTTCCAAACTACCTTCCTGGGTCTAGGCTAGCGCATTGATCTTAGCGGGTCGGTAAGGTCTCGTCTATTGGTGTGCTGCACAGGTTGTTAGGCATAGCTACTAAGACCAACGCTCTCAAACGCCTAGGATCCTTGTTTTAAAGCCCATTCTTGTTGCTAACCTAGGATCCTTGCTGACCCGTTCTTGTTGCTAAAGCTAAACTAGGGTCTGTTCCTTACTCTTATAAAACCTAAACGTGCTGAAGCTGGGATCCTTCATAGTGGATAATAGGTCTAAAGACTGTAGCTATTGTTTTCGGGAAAGGTTTAGGCTACTAGGCCAGGTCTGGTGCGATTTTGAACGAACGCGTTGGTTTTTTAAAAAGCTAGGCCCCCTCTGCGTTTTTGAAAGGCTACCTTTTCCTAAACTACCAGCGCTGTAGGAAAATAGCGCTTGGATAATAGTGGATTGCTTTCTTCTAGTACCCACTACTTGTAGCGTAGCAACTAGCGTTGGTTCCACCGTACGCAAGTTCTTCTTTTAACCCACGCTTCTAAGCGCTTAGAAAGCCCTTCCCCTATTTTACTCCGGTTTTTTTAGCCTTATGGCTACCTCTTCGCGAATTCTTTCGTAGTGGGTTTGTCTATCGTGTCAAATGGTCTAGTGGTTCTTCAGTTTCGTAGTGGGTTTGTCTATCGCACAAAGCTAAGCGTCATTCTTCAACAACCAAGGCTTCCAAACTACAACTACTAAGGAGGCCATCAAAATAGCGGGCATAGCGAAGCATACGAACGAAGATCGAACTAGCGTAGGAGTGTGTTTTAGAAGAAGGATTAAAGAAAAGTGCTTCAGCCATTGTAGTTTGGGAGCTATTTTTGAACATCCGGTTTGTCTTTGGACTTGTTTAGTAGTTTAGCGGTGGTAGTTTAGGATCCTAAACTACGTAATGTGTTATAGAATAGTGCTTTAAAAGGAGGGACCCAGCGTAGCAAGGGGACAGAGTTGCTAAAGCTAGGGGTTAAAGAAAGGCGAGGCCCAAACTACGGTTCAGCAATGGAAGGGGGGGTAGTTAAGGGGACAGAGGCTCCACAGTGCTGTCCTTAACTACTGAGCTGGTTTCACTGCCTGACCCTCTTGCTCTAGGCTAGGTGGCCCCAAACTACTTCCAAAGCTCACTTGTGCAGGCCTTTAAAAGTAGGCCAAAGAAAAGCAGTCGTGTGCAGGCCCCAATTCCAAAGCTCACTTGTGCCGGCCGCTCTATAGGCCCTAGACAGTCGTGCAGGCCTCAAAAAAACCGAAGCTAGGTGCTGGACTAGCAATGGCCCTATCGATTTCGTTACGGGGCTAAGTAGAAGCGCGGTATGGATGTGCATCTGTAATGAGTAGTGAAAGAATGGTGCCAGCCAGATGGTGGGTCTGCGCTTGTCATGGCGTTGTACTTAGCCTAACTTGCGTACGGAGAAGTCGTTTTTTTGCTGCAAAGAAAAGAGAGAAATGCAATCCGTGGATGAAAGCCTATGCTCGTGATGCGCCCCAGTTCAGCAAAGAAAGAGGTGAGCCCCAAACTACGTTCACAGCAAAGAAACGAGACGAGAGTGAAGTTCTTATCCTCGTACGCAAGTAGAGGTTTTTTTTTGTAGCGTAGTTTTGGAGGCTCATTCCTCTAACTGTTAGGTCTGTGTCGGCGGGGTGCATCCTAAACTACAACTACTCTCTCTGTATTGCGAGGAAAGATAGACCAACCCGCATAGGGATTTTCAGCAATACTTCATTCAGCAATACTTCAGAAGACGATGGATAAGTGGTAGCGCCTTCTTATCCATCGTCCCTTCCGATCCCCCTTTGGCCCGTGCTCCTTCTATACAGTTCCCCGGTCTATACAGCAATTTGAGCGCTATCGGCGTCTATCTACTGACCCTATCATCTCGCTTCTATCTATCAACCGGACTGGTCTTGAAGTCCACTTGCGTACGGGGTAAGCTCTCTTAACTACAAAAAACGCACTTCTTCGTACGCAAGTCGCATCTCGCATCCCTATCCCTATACTTGATGGGTCTTCGTTTACCAGCGCTGCTTCTAAACTACTCCTTGCTGGCAGTCTCTCACTGGTGTATCGGCGCTCTGGTCCTCCTTGATCTATGATACGCTATACGCTCATAGTCTTGTTGCAGCTCCAAAAAAAGCTAGGATCCTTGCCTTCTCTCTTGTCGTTCTTGCTTGAAGCTTGGCTTGCATCGTCTATATGGGCTCTCGTTGACTAAGCCAACTAGCGTAACTATTCTATTTCTATTGAGATTCTTCTTCCCAGGCCTTTAAAAAGCGCTCTTCATCTAGCTGTTTAAAAAGACTCTGCTACGCTTGCTGGTTCGTTTAAAAAGACTCCTCCCTAACTGTTAGGTCTCCTCGCTTCTCCCCTTTGGTTCTTTAAAAAGACTCTTTATTAACGTACGCAAGTCCATTAAAAAAGAAAGCCTAGGGACAAGAAAGTAGTTTGGAAAACACCTCTAAACTACTCTTTAAGGCTTGCGCAAGCTTGCGCAAGCTTGCGCAAGCTCTAAACTACAAATGCTTCTTTTTCCGTACGCAAGTTGGTTCTTGAAACTTACGTACGGCTACCTCTAATTGACTCTCTCCTTTGGTTGGTCTATCTTTCCTAAGGGTTGCCTCTAATTGACTCTCTCTCCTTTGGTTGGTCTCTTTCACTTGTTGAGCTATGCTCTCTTTTGAAACTCCTCTGAAGCGATTAGGTCTTATAAAGACTAATCGCTTCGCAACTGCTAGACCGAAGGCCTTTAAAACGCACCGGCGTTTGGCTACCTTCTTTCTATGAGGGATGGGGATCTTGTCTAGCGGCTTGGTTGGGTTCTCACGTGTTGAGCTATGCGCGAAGAACTCTTTTTCTAGGCCGGTCAAACAAATCTCTTTGATCTTTCGGTAGGGGAAATCTCATCAACCTAACCCATCTACGTCTATGGCGCCCTATTTCGTCTACGGGAGTGTAGCTTCAATGAATGCAAAGTGATCTCGGCTTACGGCCTTAGCTTGCGTCAGTTCGTGGCGGGGTAGGCTGCTTCCCTTTGAGCTCTAGATAGATAGCTTTCTTTTCTACTTGCTTCTATGCTTCACCCCTGGCTATGGCTACTCGAAGTTCTATATACATTACCACTACTTCTCTCACTCTTATGCTTTCTCCGACGCATTATGCTCTGCACTCTATACTTGACACTGGCAAGACAGAAAGCACCGATGCAGGTCTTGTACTTCCTAATCCAGGCTCACTTGAAACGAGCGTATCTTCCTTTTTTCTATAGTGCTATAAAAAAACCCTACTGATGCTACCACTGATATGACGCAGTTAGCTACGCTGACTCCCTCCTATGAATCCTCTGCCAGTGTCCCAAATAAGGACCAAGAGTAGCATAGACCAAAGTCAAGAAGAACCTGAATCAGCGCCAACAGACTCTTCCTGCGCTCCCTTTTGATCCTATGGAATAAGGGGTGCCTTTTCTACGTACGCAAGTAGGCGTTCTTTTCTCTTCGTTTCAGTCTAGCTACTATAGACATGACCGCGCTCTCCAAACTTTAGGCCAGTTTTGCGATCTTCCTATTGACCTAGGATCCTTGACTGTCAGTTCTAATCGCCGTACGCAAGTTGGTCTCATTGGTCTAGTGCTCTTGGGTACCTTAGCTTGGCTTGGCTTCCTTCTGGCCCGGGGTAGGTCTCCGTACGCAAGTCCTCTACCTAAGGCGTGGAGGGGTTCAGCGTACGCAAGTCTACTACAGGCCTCTTATGCATTACGCTAAGGTAAAATCGGCGTCAAGCGTTGATCCTGCTTGAAATGTTAGGCATAGGCGCAATCTACGCCTTGTCTCTCTACAAGCGGAAGTAGTTAGGGCGTTGCTAAACTACACTTTCGCCCGGAAAGAACTCTGACTCTTATCTATAGACAAATCCTTTTAAAGCTTGCGCAAGCCTCTAAACTACTTTGAAACTCCTTCTACTAACGCTGACCCTAACTCCACCTCCTTTTAAATACCTACCACTCTTACTAGGATCCTTCCCGTAGTTTAGAGCACTTGGTTTCTAAACTACGCTGGGGGGGGGTGAAACTTTTGCGCGTAATGTATATTTAAAAAAAAGACGACAGCGTAGTTTAGAAATCGCGCTCGAGAAAAGATAGAGAAGAGAATAAGCATAGTAATAGTAAAAGTGCTAGGTAGCCGGAGTAAGGATCCTAGTTTGGGGTAGGCCCCTAACTACTATAGCTAGAGAGAGGTGTGTGCTGGACTTGCGTACGCTAAAGATATTCAAGTATTAAAGAAAAGAGGCTTTGTAGATTAGAGAGCGAACACTAGTTGTAGTAGCTTTTTAAATACAACTACAAGTGGGAGCTAAAGAAGGAGTTGGTCTTTCGTAAGGAAAAAACCGGAGGATGGAAGGTAGTTTAGAGCGCACTAGGATCCTTAGAAGGAGACCTGCAACACACCCACACGCAACATTCGCTCTACCTAGAGTCTACTAGAGACCACTGTGCGACCAGGTATAAGGTATAGGTGTGTAGAACTAGAAGATTCTTTCTTACCGGGGCTCTACTACGTGCGCAGCTCCTAAAGCATTGAACCTTGGGGCCCACTCTGCCTTACTTGCGTTCTAAGGGTCTCCTTTTAAAAACAGGCGCTCAAGCAAAAGTCTATAGCGTAGCGAGAAAGCGTGATTCTACGTACGCAAGTCCGGCCTGGTTCCCTATAAGGTGGCTCCTCTCAGTCAGGCTAGTTACGATCAAGAATGAAAGCCGAAGCCACTACTACGTCCAGCCCCACCCTTGACGCCGATCTCCCAAAGGACTGGCGTCAGCACACGCGACTATCATCTTGAGACTTTGCTTTTCTATAGCTTCGACTTTTCCCCGTACGCAAGTTCAGGAGCTTCTGACACCCCACCCTTTTCCTTTTAAAGCCTCTATACTAAGGCTCACCCGGCTAAGAGGCCTAAAAAAAGCCACATCCCTTCTGTGCATCTAGGATCCTTATGAGGCTTGGGTCTTAGGCTCTCAGTTTCTCAGTAGGCTACTGGTGGAGTGTACGCATTGTAAAGTCCCCCTTTTAAAAAGGGCACCTAGGCTTAAGCCCTTCTCTCTGCTTACTAGTCTGGCCTGCCTCTAACTACAGGAGCTTCCATTCCGGCGACTCTTGTCTCCTCCACTTTTAGGCTACTAGGCCTTTTTTTAGGCATGCTTTAAAAAGAGAGAAAGGTGGGGCCTTACGTTATGTTTTAAGACCACAAGCAAAGCTTTTTCACTTCAGCAACATGAAAGGCTGACGGTTTGGTCTTACATAAGACCAACGGTGCCTTTTCAAGGCGCGAAGATATCTATACATAGAGAGATAGAGAGAGATTCGCGACTCTCACGTCTTCGATATTCACGTCAGGTGCCGCCAAGTCTCTCATGCTGCCAGAAGAGTGAGCCTAGCCTAGCATTGGGTTAAAAGAAAGGCGAAACGCGTCGTGGAGTATAGCCAAGTGGTAAGGCACCGGTTTTTGATACCGGCATGCAAAGGTTCGAACCCTTTTTCTCCAGAAAAACTCCTTGGAAAAAGCTTCGAGAGTCAAAAGCAACAAGTTAGGGGAGCCGAGCACTTTCTGAATAGCCTACTAGAGGTAGCCTTTGAGTTCTTGAACGCAGAGGTGGGCGCTGTAGTTAAAAAGAGTTCAAAAAGAGTCAGTAGAAGGGCACCGTTATAAATAGTGGTAGTTGTTTTTTTTTTTCTAGGATCCTAAACTACGTAAGTCTACTGTATTAATAAGGATAATAACTAGCCGAATAGAAAGAAAATAGAAAACTAAAGAGAAATCGGCGAAGGTTTTTTTGCCTTTGAGTTCTTGAACGCAGAGGGCTTTAAAAGGAGTAATTAAAGAAAAGAGGTAGGCCGCCTACAGTGGAAAATAGTACACCCTACAGCCTTTCTTTTGGACTTGCGTACGGCTTTAAGTAGTTTAGGAGTCAAGAAAAGAATAGTGGTAGTTGTTTTTTTTTCTAGGATCCTTATCTTTGTAATGTAATAGTATATATAAAAGATCAAAGAAAAGACCAGGGCAATAGTTGCGCGTACGTAAGTAAACTACTTATCCATCATCTGTTCCATCATCAAAAACAATGCTATAAGGGTTAAAGTGAAAAAAGAGTGTGTTTTGGAGAAGGATTAAAGAGCATTAAAGAGTAGCCACTGAAGTAGGAGCCATTTTTTCATAAAAAGAAGCGTGACTTGCGTACGTTTAAAGGTATTTCAGACCTAGAAGCAATTAGAGGCTTAACTTGCGTACGTTAAAAAAAGAAGGAGGTGGAGTTGCGAAGCTAGTGGAGCTAGCACTAGAAAGCAAAACGCGCGCTAAACTTTGGACCATTGGTCTTTGTACGCAAGTCCACCTTCATGAAGCATTTTTTTTAGGGGCCCCACCCAACCCCTCAAAAACCAGCGTAGTTTAGAAAGCAAATTCTGGCTCTAAACTACATTAACTCTTTGACAAAAGACAAAAACACACTACGGCGCCTCCAACTATGACTTCAGTGGCTACGATTTCGCGCGGTGCTTGGAGTGCTGTCCGTGGTAATGTCTCATAGAATAGAAGGGGCGATTTGCATAGTGGTTGGTATAGTCTTTGGCAGGTAGTGAGTTTAGCAATTTCCTTAGAGCTAACGCTTCGAACTTGCGTACGCAAAACTGGGCTAAAAGTTTCGTTTTTTTAGGGGTGTGTTGGGGAAAGGCAATGAGTGAGGCAGGGCATGGAAAGCGCATTGTATTGTGAGGGTTTTTTTTTTGGATAAGAAGTAGCTCCGTCTCTTTTCTATAGCTATAGACAAATCCTTGTAGTTTGAAAGACAGATGATGGAAAAGTAGTTTGGACACCCTAGGTCTTTTTATCCATCGTGTTAAAAAACCGACTCTTTTCGTACGCAAGTTTAGTGGGTCTCGTGTCCGGCAACACAGCCCTAGCACTATACTTTTTTCTACAAAGAAAAGGTCTTTTTTTCGTACGCAAGTAAACTACTTTTTAGGGGTGTGCTAAAGCGCTAGTAGTTTAGGAGCAGCTGTTTTTTAGACTTGCGTACGGCAGCCTAAGCGTTCTCCAAAACACACTTTTACTTTTCCGAAGCTATTTTGAAAGCCACCAGTAGGCGATTCCCGAAATGGGATACTAAGGAAAAGTAGTTTACTTGCGTACGGTGAAGGTTAGGCTTAGGCTTCCTCTAGGCTACGCTTAAGACAGCTTGTCGAACGTTTAGAGAATCGCGGCTCCATATCCAAAGCCACACTATAGACACAAGGCCGCCCAGGGTTCCTAGCTTGCCTGTCCGATGAAAAGAAAACGTAAAGTGAGACGTTGGCCCTATCCAGCGATCAGTCTCCAGCCACATGAGGCGGGTGAACCACTTTCAAACTTGCGTACGGCGATTGGGCATCTTACCACGCCGAGGTCATAGTCTTTGCCACATAAGGAGAAATCAGGCCAGATTACCACTACGAAAGAGAAAAGACGGGCATCAAGCTTTCTAGTGCTGCTAGTCCTTAACGCGCATTTAGCAACATAGCTCCTTCTATGTTTACAGCGAGACATTACGTAGTTTGTAGTTTGGATCCTATTTTCCATCATCCACTATTTATCCTTGAAAGGTAGTTTAGGATCCTAAACTACAAAAAAAAGGATCCTCGTAATGTATATTTTTCCATCATCTTCTGATTCACGCCTTTCTTTATAGCGACACGGGTCAGTCTTAAAAAAAGGAAAGCGCTATTGTAGATGATGGAAAAGAGGTAGGTCGCTTTCTTTGGGGTTCGCTCTCGCTTGGGGTTTGAGTCATAGTGACGGTATTTTTTTTTTAGGGGCTTATAGTTTAATTGGTTGAAACGTACCGCTCATAACGGTGATATTGTAGGTTCGAGCCCTACTAAGCCCAGCACCCCGTCTTCTTTCACTGCCGATCTCAATCACGCTAGGACGCAACACCTGGAAAACCACCCTCTAACTACTTGTAAAAAAACCCTCGTCCAAAAAGAAGAAGGGAAAGTAGCGATGACTAGAGAGTTTTGAAAGTAGTTAGGGGCGTTTTCGCTAAAAAAAAGACATGTCGTTTTCGTAGTAGTGGGTTTGTCTAGAGTAGAGCTCCTCTCTTATCCAAAGGCTCTAACCGGTACCGGGTCTGCTTTCTAGGCTAGGTGCGCGTCTTCTAAACTACCTAGGAAAGTCGGCTCAAGAGCCAAAGTAGACTCGAAGCCCTGCTGCTGCTGGTGGGCTTGGTGTCATAGCGTTATTTAAAAGCCTTCCCCGGCCTTTGTTCGAGGCGCATCGAAGAGAGTATAGTCGACTAGGGGAGGTTGGCAGCAGCTATAGCTATGACCTTTCCTTGGGGTCATCGGCTACCTTCTCCTAACTCTTATTTCACTTCCTTTTAGAGCCTTTTTAAAACCACCGTTTTTATAACTACCTCCTACTTCAGTGGCTACTCCTATTTTCCATCATCTATTTAAAGCCCAGCAAGGATCCTCGTCTTCTATTTAAAAAGTAGTTTAGAAAGCACATGTTGCATCCTAAACTACGCTCCGACTCTTTCTCTTTTAAAACCGCTAACTCTAGATCCTAGATCGTCCAGCGTAGTTTAGAAAGCAGCAAATTTCTGGTCTAATGCTGCCCAAACTACGCAAGAGTAGTTTAGCGGATGGATCTCGCGTTGAGTTGACTAAAACGAGGCCAGGCTATAGGTCGACTACCCCGGGTTTTGGGCAGGGTAGCGTCAGGCTCTTTGCCACGGACAGTAGTCATTTTGGCCTCTAAACTACGTTGCTGTTTTGTCCTCTAAACTACGTTGCTGTTTTGTCCTCTAAACTACGTTGCTGTTGCCGTTTTGTCCTCTAAACTACGTTGCCACTAGGCTGTTTATGATTGCTGTTGCCATTTTTGCAGACACGAAACCCTAGCCATACGTCGTTGAACCTAGTCTATAGTAGCGGGTCAAGCTTCGGTCTAATAGGATACTAAGGAAAAGTAGTTTACTTGCGTACGGCTACCTCTAAACCACTAAAGCGCCTATCGAAAACTTGCGTACGGTGAGTCGATGCCTAATACGCGTCGAATAAGGAGCGACACCTAAGCATTTAGTTCCGACTATGCCTACTATACCGATTGAAAAGCTAGGCACCGATTGAAAAGCTAGGCACCTATTGAAAAGAAAAGCTAGGCACCTATTGAAAAGAAAAGCTAGGCACCGATTGAAAAGCTAGGCTCGGCACAATGTGTTATCTACTCTATAGACAAATACGTCCCTCTTTTTGTATCGACCTTTTCCCACACCTCCGGCTTCCTCCAGACACGAAGCCTAGCAACCGCAGGCGGGAAGCCTTTAAAAGGAGGCTGGTCTCAGGGGCCTTTCATAGCGGCTTGCTTCGAAAGCTCTTGTTGCCACCAGTAGTTGTACCTCACTTTATCGTCCCCCTTTTTTTTGAGATCAAAGATAGGTCCCTAATTCGACTGGAGGACCGAACCCACCGTAGAGACTAGCCGCTACCAAAAAAAAAGGGGATTACTTTTTGCCTTACTTGCGTACGGCGAAAGGGGGGGGTAATAAAGATCGGGTATAGCAGGTTTTCCACGTCTTATCAACTCGGGTCAATGATCACGTCTTTATGGTCCGCTTAGGGATTTTCACTGATCACCACTGAGCTACCTAAACCGTTGATGGCTCAGTTGTCAGTCCCACTCGCTATCAAGGATCCTAGGCTATTCGTTCTTTGCGGTTAGGGGTTCCTCAGGGACCTATTCCTTTCCTTGAACGTCGAACGTGTATGGCGGCTTCTTAAAAAAACCCTTACACTAGTAGGGCGATCATCTTTTGTCTAGTCCTATTATGGGCGATCATCTTTTGCACTAGGTTCTTTATCTTTTACTTGCGTACGGCGATCATCTTTTCTTTTGCACTAGTAGGCGATCATCTTTTGTCTAGTCCTAATACCTTTAGGGAGCTACTCAGGCTGCTCGCAAAGAATCGGGCGCTAAGAAGTAGCCCGTTCCTAAACGTAGAGGACGCGTAGCTAGCTATTTTCTACATCTGCCGACGAAAATGGGGTGGAAGTTGCTGCTCACCTACGCTTTCATACAACTTGCGTATTGATGGAAAAGAAGCATATTCCCACTACTCCTCAACAAAAAAAAAGGCGTACTGACCCAAAGTAGCCCCTTTCTTTCATAAGAGTTCCTTTCCCTCAGTGGCTGCCTTGAAAAGATCGCACGTGGTTAGAAGGAGTGAAAAACGTCGACTCCGACACGGCGGCTATAGCCTAGGTCTTGTTGTTTTTTTAGGATCGGCGTACGCAAGTCTAATCAAACTTGCGTACGACGAAAGTAGAGCGTTTCTAGCACTCCCTTTTCTTTATGCGCGATTTCGCATCCTAGCTCCTAAACTACTAAAAAGGAGTGAAGCTAGCAAGATTGCTCCGACTCTTATTTAACTCCTTCTTTAACTCACGCTTTTTTCGTACGCAAGTTTTATGAAAAAATAGCTCTAAGCCATTTTGCTTCTTTAATTAGCTCTGTAGTTTAGGATCCTTGCTTCTAAACTACGTAGTTTAGGATCCTCTTTTCTTTAATACTTGAAACTTGCGTACGGCTTCCAAACTACAACTACTTTTGCTTCTAAACTACTTTTTTCCACCGTCTCTTTTAAAAAACTCCACCTCTTTTCCTTAGTGCTTAAACTCCTAACTCTTTTCTATAGACAAATCCTTTAAAAAACAGCACACTCCAATGTATATAGAAGGCTCCTCACTCTTTTAAACCGCTGAACCTAGTTCTCCTAGCATGGCGCGAAATCCAGCAAGAAAAGACGAATGGCCGCACTTAGCCTAAGCCATTCTTTCTTCTAGGTTCTTCATCCATGACGCTTCGTCCTAGCTGAAGTCAGCGGTTTAAAGAAGTACCTACCTCATTAACGCAGGAAAAGAAGAACTCCTGCAACACACACCTCCGATTTCTTGCTTTGAGGCCAACAACAAGCTGATGCTTCGTCAACGCTGAAGTCAGCGGTTTAAAGAAGGACCTACCTCTAAACCGCTAAAAACGCTGGAAAACAAGAACTCCGGCAACACACTCCTCTGATTGGAGGCCTTAAAGCTGATGCTTCGTCAACTAAACTCCACTTCGTGCCTTTTTTTGAAACCTAAGGTTTGCTTTCTCTCTAGCACATGCGCGATAGCCAAAATTCTCTAAAGATCTAGGTCCAGATCTTTCTTTTTCGATTTCTATCTGGCTACTATGCCTTTTGTGCTGCAAAAAAACGCAGCATCAACCCGTCGCCGCCTAACCGAAGTAGGCCCAAAAAAACCCTTCCTATGACTCTCTTTCGTAGTGCAACTTTCCCTACTATGGACATTCCCTTTAAAAGCCAGTAGGCTCTTCTTCTGAATCTTGCTTTGCTTTTATTTCTTTTCTTCTGAATCGCATCGCATCATAGAACGTACTGGAGTGGGAATTTCTTTGAGAGAGGGGACTCGTTTTTTCCTAGCGCGAAGAAGCGTTGGATGTTCTTAGTTAGCCACGAGCATCCTTAACTACGGTCTTGTTGACGAAACAACTGTGAACTGGCGCATGTTCCCGGGCTTGTAGACTCTTGTTTTCTCCGTACGCAAGTTGCACCACATCATTCTCATTCCAGAGTGTTCTAACGTCTTCTCACTGCGACATTGCAATAGAACCTGGACTACAGCTACATTGCAACCTTAGAACCCCTACAGTGGACTACAGAGCTACGTTGGACTCAACCAAACTTAGAACCTGGACTACAGCTCTAGCTAGTGATTTCGTGCAGGCTATAGCTCGTGAGAAGTGGACTACAGCTCTAAAACACAAACACAAACACACTGCTCGTGCAGGCTATAGCGATTTCGTTATTTTTGTGAGAGTTGTAGCCTTTCGCCGTGAGTTCGTCTTTCTGTTGCAAAAGTAGCTAGAGGCAGGTGTTGAGTCCAATCGTTCCAACTAGATGGATATAGAGTAGCTGTAGCTTAGGGGCACGTCATCCTCTTATTTCTTCGTACGCAAGTTAGCAACATAGCTCCGTCACGGGTTTCCTATGTAGCTCTTCCTAAGCGGTTTAGCGAAAGAAAAGTTATCTTTCTTGCTGGTTTCTAGTACCCGCGCTTGGTGTGGGACTCAAAAGCGTTTTGCTATCTAGGTTCAAAGTAGTTTAGCGGCTCCACTTATTTTTTTCAGTGAGTCCTAAACTACGCTAGATTTCCGAAAGGAGTCTTTCTTTGTACGCAAGTTGACAACGGATTTCTTCTAGTCCGGGAAAGGCTGCTTTTTCAAAGACTGACGCGCTAATGCTAATGAAGATGTCTTCATATAGCTTAGAATGGTGCCCGCCCTAAAAAAACCACTAGCGATTTGAGTAGCGAATAAGTAGACATTCCCACTATGCAACGTACGTCTTCTATTCTTCCGCTAGTGTTTTGGCGCGTAGTTTAGACGTCAGAAGAAAAGTTTAGAGCTGGAGCAAGGACTTAAAAACGTTGGCTTAAAAAAAAACCTGGTCTTGCCTATCTCTCTGCTTGCATCCGTGTTTGTCTTTTGATATAAATAGCCAGGGCAGGGTCGTCGCTCGCGTCAGAAGAAGAAACGAAAGATAAGACCTAGCCTTTGGTCAACGCTTTTTTTTGTTAGTCATTTAAAAGCTCACATCTGGGTTAGTCATTTAAAAAGCTGATTAAAGACAAATTAAAGACAAACACGAGAGTAGTTGTAGTTTAGGGGTCTTTTTCACACTTTCGATATATGTCACGAACTTGCGTACAGGGAAACCCTATTTCGAACAGTTTAAGACCGGGCCAATGGCGTTAGACCAAGAAAGGCCATTGTGTTGCAACACAGAGGCTAGGAGCGATAAAGAAAGCGCCAATGCTAGGATCCTAGCGACAAAGACAAAGAGGATCGTAGTTTGTAGTTTAGGGTGCGCATTTCTTAAAAAAAGCCTAAGACTGGCAAGGATCCTAGGCTCTTGTTACTTGCGTACGAAGAAACAAGAAGGATCCTAGGTTCTATTAGAGCTGTTAAAAAAGGGACAAGAGCTACGATCTTCACTGCGGTACCGCTTGCATGCCTTCGCTATCCTTCATCCACTTGACGCTATCTACTTGGCTACGCTTGGGATGGGTCAAATGTTTGGACTGGAACACCGCTTCCAAACTACCTTCGCTAAGGCGCCTAGTTTTTTTTTGAGAAAGAAGACCCACAGAGCGGATGTTTTGAGATGAATGAGTCTTTGGTCTTCTACTTTCTATGACTGCGACTTTTTTCAGAGAGCTATAGAGCTCCTATGATACGGGAGAGATTCGTAAACTTTTTCCACATCAAATCGTAGATTAGACGACAAAAAAAACCCTTCCCTAGCAGAAGACTTCTAAGTGCGCTTGCTTGTTCCAGACGCTGAACCTAGTAGGAAAGCTTCAAGATAGCCCACCTCTTTTGTTTAGAACGCACCAAGAACGCACATATGTCAAAGAATGAAAGGCATATGAGACAAGATAGCAAGGATCCTTCTTCGCCAGCTCGTTAGCGAAGGACTGCTGACCTTCTGAACATAAAGACTACCGCGGTGTGCTCTCTCTTTCAAAAACCGGCTCCTACATTCATACAAACCGGCTCAAGCCTATTTCATTGCTATCACATGAGTCTTTTATCGCTGTAGCCAATCGAAGTATGCAAGTTCTTCAATATAGAGGACTAAGGCTTAAAAAAATAAAAGGACTTACCTCCTAAGTCCTTGGAGGACTGGTTCATCGGCGTGAGCGTATGGAGGACTGGTTCATCGGCATGAGCGTATGGAGGACTGGTTCATCGGCGTGAGCGTTCATTCAGCCTTTCGACTATAGTTGCGCACTTGCGTACGTCGATTCGTGCACAAGTGGTTGAAGGGGTGGACCCATCGTGTTTAAAAGGGTGTGTTGCTGACATTGTGAGCGAGTAACCGAAACTCCTATGTAACTCCTATGTCGACTCTTCCTTTTTTTGTTGCGGACGCACACTACAACAAAAACTCACTCTCTTTTCTTCTGTCGCTATAAGATAAACTGACTAACTGACCTTCATCCCTAGTGAAATCAACAGTTACTTTTGCCTGACGGCTGAATAGCCGTCCAACTGCGTAGCTACACCCGGTCCAAAAACCACTTGCTTTTGCGCACTTTGGTCTACGTAGTAGGAGAAGGTAGTGGCTTTGTTGATACTAAGGAAAAGCATAGTTAGTTCTTGTCGCCGCCATGCTATCTTTTTTTGGGGAAGGGGGAGGTCGGATGTGGGATGCGGGGCTGTAAAAAAACTCTACTCAACTGGAAAAAAAGGCCCGTGACTGGAAGAAGGGATTAAAGAAGCAAGGATCCTTAGAGGTGGGAATAGAATGGGATAAGGTAGCCTTTCAAAAACGCAGAGTAAGTAGGTAGCTTTATAGCGCGTAGTTAGAGAGCTATTTTTTCACTTCTAAACTACCTACTATTTCATTCCTACAGTGGAAAAGTAGTTTGGACACCCTACAGCAGAAGCCTTTAGACTTGCGTACGGTGTGAGTCAAGAGCTTTGGTTGCGTGATGAGAAGGAAAAGAGGAGTTTGATCCTGGCTCAGAAAATCCTCTTTTCTCCGTACGCAAGTTTCTCGCATTCCGGTATAAGGATAAGTGGTGGAACGAGTTTCTTGAGTTTTCGGTCCTTTGGCTAAGTGAGAGCCTGAGCGCCTCCACTCCAGTAGGCTATAAGCTGGGTTTTTTTAAGACTTGCGTACGGAGAACAAGGCATGATTGATGATTAGTCAGATTCTCATTCTACAGCGCAGTGTTGGTCCTTATTAAAGGCCTACCATCGCTCCGAAGTCCACTGACAAGCAAGAGCTATAGATGCATAGAAAAAAGGAGCCAAGGATCCTCTTTTTTTGGACAAGTAACCCAAAGGCATATCAAAATACATCCTAGCTACCCTGCCTTCGCTTCGATTCTCCGTACGCAAGTTCCGCATGCTTCGTCTATAGGCAGATCGACTACTATGACTATCAGTATCAGACACACGGCCTTCTTTTTCCTTCGCCTATCTTAGTATTAAACCCACCTCTTATTTGCTGCTAGCTCTTTTCGTACGCAAGTTTCATGGTTCTTTTTGGCGCGTAGTTTACCGGCTTCCAAAAAAAACTACCTTAATAAGGACCAACTCTACTTCAGCCTTTCTATCAGACACATGGCGTTAGCTTCACATGGCGTTAGCTCTTTTTCCTTCGCCTATCTTAGTATTAAACCCCCTTGTAGTTGCCTAAAATATACATTACGGCTACAACTAGTGCCCTTCGTCCGTCTCTACTTCAGCCTTTCTTCCTTCGTATTCGGACTGAGAACCTGACATCTCCGTACGCAAGTTCGCCGATTCCCTGCTGGAGCTATAGCTATGTTGCTAAACACGCTAGGAGGATCCTTGGAGCTATGTTCGTTCTACAAGCTATGTTGCTCAACACGCTAGGAGGATCCTTGGATCCATGTTCGTTCTACAAGCTATGTTGCTAAATCACGTGGTGCTAGCAATCCATCACCTTAATCCGGCTTCCTCCTTTTAAAGCCCAGCAAGAAACCCTTTTAATAGCTCTCTAGCTCCTAAAAGAAACTTGCGTACGCGAAAACAAGGTCCAAACTACGTTTTTCTAAACTACGCTGGTTTCTTAAAAAATACGAGCTATGTTGCTAAATCACGTGGTACTAGTAGCAGCAATAAACCTACAGGTGTTTTTTTAGGTAGTTTAGAAGCGTAGTTTAGAAATCCCTTTTTGTAGTTTAGACAACGCGCAATCAATCTTAGCTCTTTTCTTTAATCCGGCTTCCTAAACTACCCTTCCCTTTTAAAAGGAACTTAGGACTTGCCTTCCCCCACATAGAGGCTTGGTCTTCGTACGCAAGTTAAGGATCCTTGCCTTCCTTTTTAAAAGGAACTTCTTCTTTGCTTGTGGCGGTATAGTCCTACTACTGATATGACCAAAGGTTCCCAAGGTTCAGGTTTTCCCTACTAGAGGTATAGGAGTCTCTTGGAAACAATGGGATGATCGGACTTGGAAACAATGGGATGATCGGACTTGGAAACAATGGAATGATCGGACTTGGAAGAGAACTCAAGGGCAAGACATAACCCACTTACGCCTTGCATCGCCTATCGACAGACGCTATTACCACTACCTTAGCGAGGATCCTTCTAGACCAACTCAAGTTCGGATAGAAGAGCGCAGACAGCACCAACTCAAGTTCGGATAGCGCCTACGGGAGGTTTGCACAGATCAAGAGTAGAGTCAGGCGCCTTTATTGCGCTTTGTATCTGGAGAATGGAGTGGTAGTCGGTCTCTGCCTTTAGGTTCTTCTCCAGATATAATCAGAAGACGTTTACGCTCTTCGCATTGGTGCCCGCGGCTACATCTCATTGCTGCCATTTGTCCATAGTTCCGATACGACTAGACTCCAAGCAGCGGTCCAGGCGTCTAGGACCATCTATCTTGTCTCTGATCCCCTTAGACTAAACTCATAGCATCGATCTCAGCACAGGTAGCTGCAAGGTTCGTTTGCTTGATCGGTGCAATTTGTCTTTCGTGTCTATAGAACTCTTTCATACGTTGGTAAAGGCTTTCATTGGTTGGTAAAGGCTTTCATTGGTGCACAACCAGTTAGTCTATAGAACTCTTTCATCGATTGGTAAAGGCTTTCATCGGTTCGTTTGCTTGATCGGTGCAATTTGTCTTTCGTGTCTATAGAACTCTTTCATCGAGGCGAGAAGAGGTTTAAGGCAAGGCTTTCATTGGAAAGCCTTTACTGCTTGATCGGTGCAACCAGGATCATATCTTTCATCGGTTGGTCAAGGCTTTCATTGGTGCAATTTGTCTTTCGTGTCTATAGAACTCTTTTTTTTTCGGTTGGTTAAGGCGGTAGTTTAGAGGGCAAGAGTCAAAGCTTTCATTGGTGCAATTTGTCTTTCGTGTCTATAGAACTCTTTCATCGGTTGGTTAATTAAGAGCGGTAGTTTAGAGGGCAAGAGTCAAAGCGTTGCTGCAAGAAAGCTAGAGATCCTATGTGGGGATGGTGTTTTAAAAGAGGAGTGTGCTTCAGACGGGAGGATCCGCGCAGTAGTTTAGGAGTAAAGTCGGAGTCAAGAGAATCTTTCGTTTATGCTCCGAGCAGGGGCGCAGGATATGGTCTTCGCAAGCTTTTGGGGCCCGGAAGTGAGCTAGATTCTCTCTTCTTCTATCCTTGACTACCCCCCTACCCTAAAAAAACTGCTATGATCTACCCCTAACAGATCTACCCCAGCGACTTCCGCTTTCTTTTCGCTCTACGGGCAGGTTCTTCTCCTAAACTACCCTCGCTCCTATTCGAATCTTTTCTTCCTACAGAGTGCACGCTGACTTCTGCAACAGAAGCTTCTTAGATCTAGGTCGAGGTTGGTCTTGCCACTATTCGTGATGCTATTTACTAAGGTCTCAGAAAGCGATGCTTATCTCTAGAACGCACAGCTGCTGTGCTTTAGCTTATTCGCCACACATCGACACGGAACGCTAAACGAGTTCGATGCCGCTTTTTTAGGCCTAATGCCTTACGATGAGCGTTCTTCAATCGCGCATAGGACAACTGGCTTGTCCAATTGTCCTACACCTTCAAGCAGGACGATAAAGAGGCCGTAGGGCGTAGGCGAGTAGCCGCTAAAAAAAAACCTTGCCACTTCAGAAAGGGAGGTGGGCATCTGCAGTTGCCGTTGATCCGTCGAAAAGCTAGGGTTTTTTTTGTAATGAGCAAAGCGAAAAAGCTAGAAACAAACAAGCACAACCTTAGGGAAGTGGGGTTGTCTCTAATAGGTTCTCCGTACGCAAGTTTTGACTAGCTATGCAACGCTTCATTTGCGCTTCCAACGCTTTGCAACGCTTCATTTGCGCTTCCAACGCTAACTGCTGAGAGGCAAGAATAGCCAACATAGAAGACAAGTAACCAGGCAAAACCCTAGCCATCCTTATGAGTCTGGATCTAGTCTTTCCGCTGAAGACAAGTAACCAGGCAAAACCCTATGCCATCCTTATGAGTCTGGATCTAGTCTTTACGCTTCGGATCTAGTCTTTCCGCTATTTATACTAGAGAAGGAGGAATTGAGCTACCGAAAGACAATCGGTAGCTCATTGAACGCTTAGGTAGCCTTAGGTAGCTTTCTTTTGTAGTTTAGATTCTAAGTGGTTTAGAAAGCTACCCCAATTTCTTGCCTGAGCTATGTTGCTAACGTAGTTTAGAGCTGTCGCTTCGGCCCTTCAGAAAATAACCAATCGCAGCTCAAAGATCTTAGACTCAGGCTTAGGCGAGGATCTACCTCGGCAATGAATGAGAAACTCTTTTTTCACGTAGCTTAGGGGCATCGGCGCTTATCTTTTGTGTGCCACTTCTCTTCTTTTAAAACGCTATCCTATTGTTATCTTTTCAAGCAAAACACCTTAGACTTTCTCGTCCTAAACTGCTTTGCTTTCTAGTGCTGCTCCTTTTTTTTGCATTGCTTTTGGCTTCCTATAAGAAAAGAGGACTATAGACATAAGCACTAGACCTTCTCCGTTAAAAAATAGCTCCACTAAGGCCTTCTTGCTCTAAAACTATGTGTTAAGAAAGCGGTCCTAAGCGCGGAACTCGTATGGCTACTATGCCCATGCCAGGTTTTTCGTGACGCTTCGTTCAAGTCTAATAGGCCTTATAGCTCCAGACAAAAAGTAGGTAGCTTGTAGTTTAGAGGCGGATTAAAGAAAAGAGCTACGGCAGCAACTCCTACTCCTATAGTCTTATTCGTTCGCAGCAAGATGGCCCTAAAAAAATAGCTAGTCTTTATTTTGCAGCAGGATCAGCGTACGCAAGTCCAAGCTGGCAAGCGCTACTCCTTTTTTTGTTGCCCGCATCGAAGTCTATCGAAGTCTAGGGTTGGTGTGGACTCAGAAGAAAAGCAGCAGATCTCTTCTTCCTTTTGATAGCTCCCCGTACGCAAGTTTCTTCGAGACTCTTCTTTTGGCTCAATACCTATTCTAGTGCTACCTTTCGATAGCTCCTCTTTCTTCGAGACTCTACTCTCTTTTTTAGCCTATACCTATAGTCCTATAGTCGTCTTCTTTCTTTCCTAGTGCTGGTCACTTTCACAACAAGGAAGAAGGTATTTTTTTGGGGCTACTCTTTTCGTCACGATCTCAGACTTTCTCGTGCTAGTCAAAAGCAAGTCTCCCTCCGTAAAGAAGCTCGTAGCAAGAAATTCCATTCCAGCAAGAAATCAGCGGAGCAAGATAGCCTATTGTTTTCCCGTAGTTTGGAGCGCATAGTCTCTTCCATTCTATCCCCTATGGGCCCCTAAACGTTTGTAAGGTCTCGCTCAGCACTAGGGGCTCCAGCAGTTGTATCTATCATACCAAAACACACTCCAAAAAAAAAGAAGACACTTCCAAACTACGAAGACAGTATAGGGCGGGGAAAGCTAATGCCCGGTATAGACGGCGAGAGTTGATGTAAAAAAAACCCCCTCTTTTGTTAGGCGCTCCCTAAACTACAACTACCACTTCTTTTTCCAACTCTCTATACTATAAGAACAGGCACTCATACCATCTTTCTCGTGACTCCTGCCAGCTTTCTCTTTAGTTGTGACATGCCTTTCGTGATTTTAGAACAGTTGTGACATGCCTTTCGTTACTTTAGAACAAAGACTCGTTTTTTGAGGGAGTAGTTTAGAGGCCTTTTTTCTTTCGTTGCCTTCGGAGAAAAATGAAATAAACGCAACTTGCGTACGTAAACTCTAATCTTTCATATAATCCACGTACGCAAGTGTAGGATTTTTCCATAGTGAAACTACTTTCAAAACTTGCGTACAACTTGCGTACTACAACTCTTATTCCACTGTAGGAGTGAAATAAAGGCGCCCTTAACCCTTTTAAACGTACGCAAGTCCGGCTTCTTTTTAAAACCCTAGCTTTAGCAACTCTACCCCCTTCTTCTGATTCACACCTCTGGTGCTAAAACACACTCAAGGATCCTACCACACTTGCGTACGTGGAAAATAGGATCCTAAACTACCTAAACGTAGTGGGCACTACGGTAGCGTAGTTTTAGAAAGCTTCCAATGATTAGGAACGAAACTACCTTTTTCCTATGCCCTTATTTCACTCCGGCTACCTTTCGCAACGCTTTTTTGTAGCCTGAAGGTCCTAGCTTTTTACTTCCAAGGATCCTTGTGCAACAGCTCATGGTATCGGCATCGGTACTTGTTAAGTGAGAATGAAGGAAAACAGGTCTTGTACGCTCTGTAGGCCCCCTCATTGCAAGGATCCTAGCTCAAATGTTGGGACCGGCATCGGTACTTGGGTAAGTGAGAAAGAGACCCACAGGTGTCTTGTACGCTCTGTAGGCCCCCTCTGAGTTGTCTGCGTGCCCTTTTTTTTGTGTGCATTTGCGTTCTCTATTTGGTCGGCTGGATGAGAAACTTGCGTACGAAGAAAAGCATTTCGATTTGATCTTCGTACGCAAGTTAGACCTTTTTTTTTAGGCTACTCCGACTCTTTTAAACGTACGCAAGTCCTATTTTCCATCATCAAAAAACAGCTCTTTTCCACATTGAACCTAGGATCCTTCTAAAAGCTAGAAGAAAATACCTAGCACTCTTTCTATTCTCGAGCGCGATTTCTAAACTACACTGAGGTGCATCAAAAGCCAATGAGATAAGATCACTGAAAAGCTAACGAACTCAACTAGTGGTCTAACCTAGAACTTCCTTTGAAACTTGCGTACGCCGAGGCCACTTTGCTAACCTCTTCAACCGCGCTTTTTCCTTCTCTTTTAAACGTACGCAAGTCTGTTAAAAAATAGCTCTTGCGTCAGCTATCCACCTCTTTTCTTTAATGCTCTTTAATCCCTTCTTTGCTAGCGTGTAGTGCGTGCGAACCTGCGCCGTAACTGGGCTTACCCACTTTTTAAAGGCTTACCGTACTCACAGTGTCCTACTCTATCCCTAAAGGTTTAGATCTACCAGTCTAGCAACCTTTTCTTTACAGGTCTAAAACTACACTTTTGAGCGCCGACTTGCGTACAAAGAAAGGAAAAGCGAACCACAAAGCACTACTTGCGTACGGTAGTTTAGAAAGCAATCCTTCTTTGACACGAAACCTAGCTAGCCCAGGTTTTTGGGCATGGACACGAAAACGACCTACGGTTTTTTTTGGACACGAAAACTCCCTATTCTCGTTGGGCATGAGTAGTTGTTGCACTAGGGTAAGATTCCTAAACTACAAAAAACCCTAGTCCTTATCTCATCTTCACTGGAGTCTGCAACACACCGAAGCGCTCATTCGTTTCGCGTTCATAGCCTAGGTTGAGTCTAAGATCTTTTTGCTCCCAGGTTGCTTCTACATTGACACCCCGGGCATGACAGGAAAAGAAAGACAACACGCCTTTTCCAACTTGACACGGAAAAGAAAGCCACAAGACTTGCGTACGAGGAAAGAAAGCCAGAGGGGTCCAAGCAACAAAGTTGCTTTTGCGATCTCGCTCTAAAGTAGCCGCCGCTAAACCACTGTCTAGGGACATTGCTAGGCCTAGCTTTTTTGGACTTGCGTACGGCGTCTTGCTCGCGCGTCTGCGGGGTGGTAGTTTAGAGGCCCTGCCCTAATTGTTTTGGCGTTCTAGCTTTTGGGTCAGTCTTAGGCCCACCCCCCCATTACTTTTGGGTTCTTCTTCCCTCTAGTACGCTCTTTTCGGAAAGAGTTTTTCTTTGCTGCTCCGTCCTTGCCTCAACCTACTATAGCGACAGCGATCACACCGTACGCAAGTTCGTTGAATGGTTGATGAAAGAGTAGTTAGAGGCAACGCTTTTTCAATCTTACCACTCCTTTTTTTGCACACCCGATGCTCTTAAACCATTAGGCATGAACCCAATTTCGCTCTTTTAGAGACCACTACACTTCGCTCATGTGGGGTAGCCAGTTTTGCGTACGCAAGTTCGAAGCATTAAAGAGCCATTAGAAGTGGAACACTAGAAGCAAAATGCACCAGCCAAGCAAGAGAACCTAACCATAGCTCTAGCTCCTTTTAAAGCTTTTTAAACTCCGGTGTCCACTAGTTACTGCGTACGCAAGTTTAAAAACAAGCTACCTTCTTCTGATTCGCCTTCGGTGGCTAGCCTTTTAGGTTGTAAGTTGCTAAAGCTTACAACTACAACTCTTTTCTTTGTACGCACTTGCGTACAGTGAACCTATTCTTTCTTTTTTAAACGTACGCAAGTCCAGACTCTTTTCGTACGCAAGTTTAGTGGGTCTCGTGTCCAAACTACAAACTACGTGAAAAAGCAAAGAAAAAAAATAGGTAGGATCCTAAACTACAAAGACAAGAATAGGTTCAGTAGACGGTGGATGTAGTTTAGAGCCATTTTTTCACTGTACGCAAGTTTCAACAAAAAGTACGCAAGTGATGATGGATTTTCCGTACGCAAGTTGGTGTCCTATTTTCTTTCTTGGAGTTTCAAAGAGTAAGAGCTATGTTGCTAAGAAGCTAGCGAAATCCTTGTTAGTGACTCCGGCTTCCTATGTTTGACCTCAACGTTTTTCGATCTTTGGATCAGCTACTCATGCCTCTATTCTTCTGCGGTCTGCTCTTATCGGCGTACGCAAGTGACGTCTTTTCCTCCCCGTACGCAAGTCACCCGAAAAAACCCCGTCTCGACTGGTGCTCACAGCATATCGAATATGCAAGAGAAGTGCAAGCTAAAAAAAGAAGCAAGATGCTGACTAGTCTCTTAGAAGCGAACTTGCGTACGGAGAACCCAGAGCAGACTGGGAAAAATGGGAGCTAGTTGACAAGAAAGACCAGTCCTCTCTTAGACCTCTAAGCGCCCTTTTATAAGGACCTCAACCTCCACTCCCCGTCCTTCGGTTTGTCAATATTATTGTCTTTTGATTCAGATTCCTCCAAAGTTTAGGGGCAGGCTATACTTTCCCGTAGGTATAAAGACAAAGAGTAGTTTAGAGACAGAGGCAGGTGGAAAAGGCGCCTGACGCTACTTAAAAACCTGAACTCCTTTTTTTACACACCGAAGGTTCCATTCTCTCCTATTCTTCACCTATCACATTAGGCTCCAAAAAAAACTCTGCGCCTCTAACAACGTAAGCTACCTACCCTTCTCTTTTCTTTTCTTTCGTAGAGTCTGCTTTGTAATGTCTATAGTCAGTCTTTTCTATTCACTTGTGCACGTCTCACCGTACGCAAGTCTTCTGCATTTCTTCCTCATCTCTAAAAAAAGACTTCACTCTTTACGCTATGACTCTCTTTACGCTATCAAGGATGCCCGGAACCCACCTACAACAAGAACAAGAGGATCATGTGTCTTATTTTTTAAGAACCACAACGGATGCGCCCTCTCTCGTCCTCCTCCTCTCTTTGCGCCCAAACATCCCCTCTTTTTTTAGGGCTAGGATCCTTCTTACCTTACCTTACCTATAGCTAGTGTCGATCCCTCCACAGTAGGCTATTCTCCGTACGCAAGTAAAAGATAGATTGGACTTCTCTCTAGGACCTCTAGCACTGGAATAGGACATGATGGAATCTATGGGGTCTCGCGAAATCCAATCCTTTTCTTGCTGGATTCTTTCTTGCTGGTCTATTGTTTATTCGACACTAGCGAAAAGCAATTGAGTGACTTTGGCCTATGGTGACCCATGCTACAACCACGTGACTTGCTTCTCCTATCGTATAGGGGTGTGTTGGGGGTAGGTATGGCTAGGGTTTTAAAACCCAGGGATTTTAGTAGTTTAGAGCAATTTCCCTATAAGCCCAAAAGCCCCCGATTTCCACAGTGCGCCATAGTGCTTTAAAAAGAGACTTGCGTACGGCAATTGTAGGCTAAAAAAAACAAGCAATAGCCTACCCTGGGCGCGTTGTTAGGTATGAAACGTAGCTACGCCTAAGGCGAGTCTCTAACTCGTACCAACTGTGCCCAAAGGGCGTTGCAAGGGATAGCTTCTTTTGATCACGACACAGCTACGCCTAAGGTAGTCTCTTTCTTTACTCTTATTTAACGTACGCAAGTCCGGCGCTTTATAATAAACACCTTCGGCGTACGCAAGTTCCAAACTACTGATGCGCATGGTGGTAAATTGCTTTTATGTGCGTGGTGGTAAGATGTGCATGGTAGTCTCTTTACTTTGACGAGGTGTAGCGCACTTGCTTTTGATTTATGCATGTGTGTTGGGTACAGAGGGCCTAGGTTTCAACGTATGCAAGTCTGGACATAACACCTTGATTGATTCCCGCCACCTTGATCAATGTGCATGGTAGTCTCCTAAACTACTGACTCCTTTTTAAAGCCTCCGACAGAAAGTTAGCTCTTTTTCACCGTACGCAAGTTGTTTAGGATCCTCCCTATCCTGCCGCTAAACTACTGACTCCTATTTTTACTTCCTCCCTCTTCCTCCAAACTACGCTACTTAAAGCCCTATTTTCTTCGTACGCAAGTGTCGTCTTTTCTTTCAGGAGCTTCCTTTGCATTAGGGGCCCTAGATGTCCTCTAAACTACTTTTACCAAAAAACTTGCGTACGAGGAAAGAAGAGCGGTTTGCTTAAAACTTGCGTACGAGGAAAGAAGAGAGGTTTGCTTATGAAACCACACGTCTTTGTACGCAAGTTTTGAGAAAAGCTCACGCTCACCCTCGAAAACGGAACGAATAGCCTATACTGGAGCTGGAGGAAGTGCAAGAATAGGTACAGCGGAAAAGTAGCGCTCGTGATCAAAATCAACAACATCAACGCTTTGCTTTGTCTTGAATCACGCCGATTTGTCTTTGTTTTATGAAGGATCCTAGCAGCTCACACCCAGTTGGACCGGGGCAAAAACGTGTAGTCTATAAGGGCCTTAGCAATGGAAAGGTCTTGGGCCTCCAGGGCTAGACGCGCAGGCCTCCTATACCAAAGACAAACAGGCTAGGCTACCCCTTTTAAATAGCTACGGGAAGAATCGCTCTTCTAAACCCACTATGAACCCCAAGAATTTGCTTTCAGACCCCTAAACTACAAAAAACACTATAGACTACCTTATACTACCTCCAAACTACGCTACTTAAAGCACTATAATACCATTAAAGCACTATAATACCAACCTCGTCTTCTAAACTACTATAAAGCCCTTTCGCTCGTTTTTTTTTGACCACTAGCTTTAGCAACTAACGTTTCGTGCCTGTCCTTTTTAAAGCTTTTAAACTCCTAAACTACAAAAAACACTTAGGATATTACGCATTACAATTCGCTATTTATCCGGCTACCTTTTCGCTATGAACTTGCGTACGAACTTGCGTACGGTAGTTTAGAAGCCATTTTGCCATTCCCAGAACGTTTGCCATTCCCGGATTAAAGAAAATAGAAAGAAAAGCTCACGCCCGCTTATTAATTACACCTATGTCACTTTATTTTAGAGAGAGCTTCTATTTAATTGTGGTTCCCCCTCAACAATTTGGTGCACTCATCAAAAGAAAGCAAATAGGTTGACCTATCGCCGTACGCAAGTGGACTCGAATTCAAGTAGCTCAGTGGCTCCTGCTTTTTTTTTATGTCCTGGCCCAGGCATAAAGAAATAAGAGGATCTTTGTACGCAAGTTCTTCTTGCTTTTTCTTGCTGTTGAGGAAAGCCAGCCTTTTCTTTGAGCGCCCTAAACCCTATCCCCGCTTGGACTAACCCACTTTTTCTAAATATACATTACGGGTAACCCTAAAAAAACCCTGTGTGTAGCAGCAAAAACAAGCCGCTGCTCCTAAACTACGGAACGAAACTACCTGGCCTTGGAATGGATAAGACGTGTTGTTCTACTTATTTCTTTCCATCGTTGAATGGCATTTTTTTAGGCCTGCGAAAACGCTCTCTACTCACGGCACAGCCACTTTCTTTTTTTTGTTGAAGGATCCTAGCTATGAAGACCCACAGGCATTACCACTACCACTACCACTACCACTACTAGGCGGGTCTTCAGGGGCCATAGCGCGGGTGGTGGAAATCCTATTCTTTGCTTTGCTTGGATAAATAGTGAATTGTGATGTCTAACAGTTAGGAGCGATTTGGAAGGAGCACGTAGTTTGAAAGCAAAACGCTTTTTGAGTACGTGACGGGTTTGTCTTTGGTACTACTTGTTGTGGTCCTTAGTGAAGGCGGGGTGCGTGTCGAAATCGCTCCAATGATAGGGATAGGATTAGGAGTAAAAAGCCTTTTTAAAAAGTGGTTGCTGAAGCTAGGATAAGACTCGCATCAGCCAGTTGAAAATGGAGGGTAAAAAAGGGGAGGAAGACAAAACCGGGGCTCCTTCTTAGAGCTCTGTGTGGCAGGTCTTTACCTTCTTTACCTAAAGAAGGACCGAGGAGCGGCTGGCCAACCACTGACGCTCTAACAGAACCTTATCTTGTCTTTCGGCGTACGCAAGTTCCAAACTACATTCGACACGGCGGCGCATGTCTTTTACTTAGAGCTAACGCTTCGAACTTGCGTACGCAAAACTGGCTCTTGCTATTCGTCAATCGCAGGAAAGAATGGCTTAGAGCAAGTCGCTCCTTAGACCTATGCTCTAGTCTTCATAGCGCTTTCCCCGTACGCAAGTTTCCTATTGAGATTGAGGAACTGGATGGTATGGTATCCATGTGGATGATGGGGATCTCCTATCTGAATTTTGGATCAACAGGAAGCCAGGTTTCAACGGAACTTGCGTACGGAAAGGAAAGGGAAGGAGTAGTTTGGAGTACGCTTTTACAACAGAGACTAACTCTGTCTTGTGGCCAAAACCTTTTCTCAGACCAGCTACTGATGCATGGATAGTCAGTTAGCTACTTATGCGTTGGTTTGGTAAAGTCTTGCCAACTACCTAAGAAGATGGGAGAGCCTAGCCTAGTAGAAAGGTTTAGAAAGCAGGTGCTTCGTCCAAAAAGAGCCTATTCTATTCGGCGTACGCAAGTCGCTAGCTCTGTCCACCGTACGCAAGTCCAAAAGAGTTCTAACTCAATCTTGCTTATTAAGGCTACCTCTGGCCGTAATGTATATTTTAGGCAACCAGCTCCCACCGTACGCAAGTCCAATATATATAGAACTTGCGTACGTTAAAAAATCGCTCTCTAATCTACTACTCCGGCTTCCTAACTAGTTTTGGGTCTTCTTCTTCGTACGCAAGTCCACCTCTTTTCTTTCGTCCTCTAGCTACTTAAAGGCTACCACCTCTGCTTTTTTTTTACTAAAACCTTGCTTTTGAGCCGCGGTGTGTTTTGGCCGACTACTCGAAGCGTCGTTCCTCTGCCAATTACCAACAAGCCGTCTCTAAAGCTACCTACTAGCCTGTCTCATAGGCCCAGAGATTAAAGACAAATCGGGAGGCAAAAAAAAAAAACAACTTCCCAACGCTTTTTAGATTTGTGCCCCTACCCTAGGTGTCTCTATTCCTGTCGCTATCAATTAGGCCACATAAAGAGGTGTCTCCATTTCGTATTTCGGTGGTCAGACACGAGTCTCCAAATCTGATTCACCATTCAACGCTATATAGCGCTCTTCAGTCGGCTTGCTCGAGTTGAAGTAGTTTAGAAAGCTGTTGGCCACCTTTTTCAACAGCAGAGTTCCTGATCCCATCGACTTCTTGAGTCTTCCAACGGACTTGCGTACGTTAAAAAAGGGCTAATAACGCAAAAAAACAAAACCTGCTCTCGAAAGAACTTAGAAGACGAGCGGCTTTCTAAACTACGCTGGGCACCGGAGCTACGTGAGTAGTAGTTTAGGAGCTACGTTTGATTTCTTGCTTGGTGTGGGACTCAAATCTTGTCTCGAGGCTTGTTGATCCAAAATCTCGTCTTGCTTTTGCCTGACCTCTAAACCTTTTCTACTCCAATTAACCCTAAGCCATTTTTCGCACGCCTCCTAAAACTACGCTATACTACTAAAGCTAGCGTTTTACACCGCACGCAAGTTAGCGCTTTTAAATTGCTACGCTAGTCCACCTTTTATTTTGGAACACCGTACGCAAGTCCGGCTTTCTAAACTACTACTTTTCCACCATCTCCTATTCTAAAAAAAGCGACCTTCTTCTGAGACTTGCGTACGATGAAAAAACTAGCTCGCCGTACGCAAGTTCAGCTCCTTCTTTTCACTCACGCTTTCTAATCTACTAGCGTACGCAAGTCTAACAGAACCTATTCTTGATCTTGTCTTTTAACGTACGCAAGTGACGCTCTGAGCTACTTGAAACCTCCGGTGGCCTCCAGCTATTCTCGGCCGCCTGCTTTCGATCTCACTTTCCATCCCTATTCTTTTCTTCCATCCCAGCTAGGCGTCGCTCAAAAGACCAGAGCTAGCTAACTAGTCTTGCTTCCTAGGATCCTTCATGCAGGTGCGTCTAAAAGTCCCATTCTAGGGTGGATTGGTTATCTACTCTAATGCGCCTTCCTTCAAAGAACCTTTTGGTATGTATTGCCCCTCACTATAGAGTTGATCCACCGGTGAAGAATGCAGAAACTCCATTCCGCACTGCTGCTGAGTCGTCGGCTTGTCTTTTGTCCCATGTTGGGGGTCTGGTCTAGTAGGCTCCCGGTGGATTGCGTTGGGGTAAATCTACCTTAGCGCCGGCAGATAAATAGGCTCCTTTCCCGCTGCTTGGAAAAGAATTTCTTTCTTGAACCAGCGCCCTCATAGGCAGGTACTCAAAGCCCTCTCACTACCAACCAGGATGGCTGGGTCTTGCCGGTATCAACAAGGATAAAAACGTAAACAGCAACTCACTATGGCTCTTGGCCCAGGCACGTCGTCCCCTAAACTACAACTACTCTGCCGTCTAAACTACGATTCGTGATGTTCGAGGTTTCACCGCTAAACTACCAAGGTTTCACCGCTAAACTACCAAGGTTTAACTGCCTTTTTTCTTTTGTCCCTAAAAGAAAAGCTTTTTGTCGTCTAAACTACGTTGCGATTTTCTTTGGTAGTTTAGGATCCTACTTTTCTTTCGTCTTTTAAATCGAGCAAATAAATAGTGGATGATGGATAAGTAGTTTAGGATCCTTGTTAAGTTTATAGAAAGCGAAATGGAGACGGACACGTTGTAGTGGGGATGTCCATAGCAAGGTGAATCTAGGACAAATCCCCTGTCTTCTTTTGGGTTTCGCCTGTTTTAAAGTGGGGCCAATTTGCTCAAGGATCCTTCTAATCTACTCTTTCGTCTCTAAACTACTAGGACCCACTTTAAAACAAAGCCTGTTTTTCTTCTTTCTTTTCTTTCGTCGTACGCAAGTTTCTTTTTTTAGCGCTTAGGACCATCAAATAGACCTATGGCCTAGCGTAGTTTAGAAATCAAACGCCAAGCACGAAAGACTGCCCCAAAGAGTGAAAAGCACGCCACGCCTTTCGCTATCCTTTCGGTAGTTTGGACCAGCAAGAATCCTTTTTATGCAGCAAGAAAGACGAAAGAGTAGATTAGAAGGATCCTAAAGAAAAGGAAAAAGGAAAGTTGCTAAAGCTAGTGGATGATGGAAAAATAGGCGAAGGACTTTAAGTAGCTCCGTTCCTAAACTACGAGGCGGTTTTAAAAAGCGCTAAAAATATACATTACGAAGAAAAAAAAGAAGGACTTTAAATAGATGAAGAGGTGGACACCTAAAGATAAGGGAGGATCCTAAACAACTTGCGTACGGTGAAAAAGAGCTATTTTTTAACCGCCTCGTAGTTTAGGAACGGAGCTACTTACAGAGTGAAAGTAGTTTAGAGACGGTGGAAAAAATGAGAAGCCGCAAGGTTTTATAGAGAGCTAGAGTTAGGAAGCCTTCGGACACCTTTTCCATCATCATTGGAGGCTAAAAAAAACCAGATGAAATATACATTACGGAAAAGCTAAAGAAAAGGGTGAAAGTTGTTTTTTAACAATGTGGGGTGTCCAAACTAAATTTTCCATCATCTTTTCCACTGTAGGAATGAAATCAAACTACACGCAACTTGCGTACGTAAACTCTTATTCGTAGTTTAGTACGCAAGTGTAGGATTTTTCTATAGTGAAGCTATAGGTTGCTAAAGCTATTAAAAGGTACGTAGTTTAGGAGTACAAAGGAAGCAATTAGGTAGTTTAGCCGCAATAAATAATAGGTAAAGGACGATGGAAAAAACCAACTTGCGTACGGTGGTTTAGATTTAGGGAACCAACTTGCGTACGGAAAGAACGAAGGAAAATGGGAACCAAGGATCCTAAACTACAGAGCTATTTTTTAACAGACTTGCGTACGTTAAATAAGAGTTAAAGAAGGTAGCTTTCTAAACCACTTAGAATAGGTTCAAGGACGATGGAAAAGAACCAAGGAAAATGGGAACCAATTAGAGCTAGCTTTCTTTTAGTTGTAGTTGTAGTTGCCTAAAATATACATTACGGCGTACGCAAGTACAACGAAAAGTAATGGTAATGGTAATGTCTATAGAAGGGGGTAAGGTAGCTTTATTTTAGGTAGTTTAGGATCCTAATCATTGGTAGGATCCTAAACAACTTGCGTACGGTGAAAGTAGTTGTAGTTTAGAGTGTGTTTTCTTTTTTAACAGAGTGAAATAAGGGCTAAGGACAGACGGATGCTAGTGGCTAAGCAACTCCTTGCTGTAGCTAGGATTTATTTAACAGCTAACTCGCCGTTGGGTTATGAGCAGCAAGAAATCGGGATTCTTTTGCGGATAGGATTTCTTTAACAGCTAAATGAGGATCGGATCCTTGTCCTAAGAAATGTGAGCAAAACCACATTGAGGCCTTCTCCGTACGCAAGTCCTCTAGCTACTTTTTGGGGTTATGCGCTATTTTCTTAGAGCTATTTTAGCAGAGCTAAAGACTCACAGGCCTAGCAGCCTAACCGTATCCTAGGAAAGCATAGTGGTAATGTCTATAACAGGTAGGTTGGTCTTAAAAAAAGGAAAACGTGTTGTGAGGTAGCCTATTTTCCTTAGTATCCTATTTCGGGAATAACCTACTGTTTTTTTAGCTAACGCTTCGGCCTAACCCGACCTACCATCGCGTAATCGCGCTTTCCTTTTTTTAAGAGACCCTACCATCGTGTAGTAGTGGTAAAGTCTATAGAAGTAGTTTAGAAAGCATAACCCAATGCGAAACCTAGGGTCTTCGCTTTCTAAACTACGCTGGTCCAAACTACCGAAAGACTGCTCTTGAAAGAGCTGAAGGATCCTAGCAGCTATCGCTTATTTAACAGCTTTCTGGTGCTGGTAGCCGGAGTGAAATAAGAGTAAGGAGTGAAACTAGATTAAAGAAAAGAGATGAAAGAAAATGAGCGATGAAAGAAAAGGAGTAGTAGTTTGTAGTTTGGAGCTACATTGGATTTCTAAACTACGCTGGACCAAACCATCGTTATTAGCTTTTGGATATAGAACTTGTCGGTCCTTTATAGACATTACCACTAGGAAATCCAAGGATTTTCTTCTCGCTTTTGACTTGGCCATGAAGCCTTGCTTTGGACTTAGGCTAGAAATGGGACGAAACCTTTAGCGCGCGACTACACCACTAGCACCACGAAGCAATTTCACTACTAGCACCACGAAGCACTTTCACTGTACGCAAGTTGGCAAATAGCTGTTTTAAACTATTCATTACCACTACGCAATTGAAAGCGAATCCTGGGGTTTCCTAGTCTTTGGTCAACGCTTTTGACGACGCAGAGTGTGGCTGACCTTACCCTAGTTGCAAGGATCCTTCAAAGCTATAGGCTTTGTCACTCTACTCCTCCAAAGAGCTTTTTATATATCCGCCTCTAAAAGTCTGTAGCTATGGTGTCCTAGGTCTGCCTAGTGGGGGAAAAAAAACCGGCACATAGCAACTACTGAAAAGCCAATGAAAGACCAGCGTGAATCTTTGATGAAAGAGGGTCGCTATTTTCGAAACGTAGTTAAGGAACTCTTTTTAAAACGAGCGACGCGCGCTTTCCGTGAGATTGAGCATAGCGGGTTAGACTTCCGTGCTAGGCGACGCGTCTTGAAGGAAAAGAGGGCTGCTGTCAGTAGATCGAGAGGTCGAAAAAAAACCCTTGTCCCCTTTGATAGGTAATCTGTTCTCATACAATCTTGCTCCAAAAGAATCTTACCTAGCTGGCGAGCGATCCCAGTTCGCGGCATAGAACAAGACAGCAAGCGAGCGTACCTTTCTTCGCTTCTTCTCCACCAAGCACAGAAGTCTAAGGATAACTGTAGGTCGGTGGCTACCTAAGGAAACTCCGCGTACGCAAGTTCGATAAAAAAAACCCAGGCCATTTCTACCTGCACCGCAACACACCCCCCGCTACGCTAACGCTTTTTCAATGACTCCTATACGTCGACTAAACCTATATACTCACGTCGACATTGACTCCTCAATAGGCATTAGGCATTTTCGTAGTTTAGAAGGATCCTGAGGCAGTTTTTTTAGGCGCAGGCCTAAGAGGTTCGGTTAGGCTACTAGGCGAGTTCGGGGCAAGTCTTCAGCGTACGCAAGTAGGATCAAATACCGGTACTTGCGTGCGGCGAGTTAGGGGCAAGTCTTCAGCGTACGCAAGTAGGATCAAATACAGGTCACCAGTCTTCGCTTTATAGGTTTCGTAGTGGGATAGACATAACTAGCTCTTTTCTTTCTCAACGCGTGAAAGGTTTCTCCCGAAGCATCCTAGCTCCAAAAAAAAAACAACGCACTCCAGCTATTGGCCGTAATGTATATTTAAGGCTTTAGTAGTTTGGAAAACACCTCCAAAGGTATATATACATTACCACTACCTTTTATTTTTTTTCTAAAGCCTTTGGAAAACACCAAAGCCATAACAGCACATACCTAGCGCATTCATCATCTAGCTCTTATTAACGTATGCAAGTCCGGTGTGTCCACCTCTAAGGATCCTTGCTTCTAAACTACAATCTTTAACTCCCACCTTTTTTATAACTACCTTATTTCTTGCTAGGATCCTTGCTGCTCCTTCTATAAATGCAAAAGCTAATAACGATGGTTTGGTCAAATAAGCAAATTCCCTCGATTTCTTGACGTTCTTCGCCTATTTTTGTTGCTTTTAAAACGACCACGACCCTTTTTTTTCCAACGTAGCTCCACCTACACCTCTGGCTACGTCTTTAAACCCGCTTGCTTTTTGAATACCATAACTCTTATCCACCGTCTCTTATTTAACCCCCTTTTAAAGGCCCTGCACTAGAAAGCCACATGTGCCCAGCGTAGTTTAGAAAGAAAATGCCCTTCGTGCTAGGTATGTGCTGTTATGGCTTTCTACAGCTACAAAGAGAGGAAGCCGGATTTCAGACCTAGAAGCTAGAGCCCAGGGTGTGTTGTAGGGCGCCAGAGTTTAAAAGGGTTAAAAGGTACAAAGGAGTTTAGGAAGCACTAAGGAAAAGAGCGGCAAAAAGAGTAGTTTAGGATGATGGAAAATAGGATCCTATTTTCCACTGTGCTAAAGAAAAGAGCCATTTTTGAACATCCGGATAAATAGTGGATGATGGAAAATAGGATCCTAAACTACGTAAAGGCATAACTAATGGCTTTTGCTTTAAGTAGCTGGAGGAAGTAGTTAGAGGCACAAAAGAGCATTAAAGAAAAGAAGGCCGCCTCTAAACTACCAACGTAAGCTACCTACTATCCGAAATGTCTTTGGACTTGGTTAAAGTAGTTAGCGGTGGTAGTTGTTTTTTTTTTCTAGGATCCTAAACGTAGTAGTTGTTTTTTTTTTTTCTAGGATCCTAAACTACCTAAACGTAGTGGGCACTACGGTAGTTTAGAAAGCTTCCAAACTACCTCTTTAAAGGTTCTAACTCTTTTCTACAATGCTTATTAAGGCTACCTACGGCTCCTTCGGCTCCTCGGGCTACCTCTTTTCTTTAATGCTCTTTCGACGTACGCAAGTTTTAGTCTTTTTAGACAAGACCACTATAGACATTACCGCTACCTTCACCACTACCTTTGCCTAAAGGTTCGGCGCTAACCCCACCTCCTCTTACTCTTTTCTATAGACAAATCCTAAGGAAAGACAGTAGTTTAGACACCGTAATGTATATTTTTCCATCATCACTTGCGTACTTTTTGTTGAAAGTAGTTATTCAAAAATGGCTCTGTAGTTTAGGATCCTAAACTACGACTCTTTATCCACTTTGAAAGACTAACTACTCAGGATCCTCTGAGCTACTTGAAAGGCTTTAGACGTACGCAAGTTCCAAGTTCCTACACACACCGTACGCAAGTCTAAAGGCTTCGTCATCTATTTTAAGATGATGGAAAAATATACATTACGGTGTCCTTTTAACAGCTACTTTTCCATCATCACGCAACTTGCGTACGTAAACTCTTATTCCACTGTAGGAGTGAAATAAAGGCGGCCTAACTCTTGCTATACCTTCGGCGTACGCAAGTTCACTCAAGGATCCTACCTAGGATCCTTCTTTTTCTTCTCCTAACGCGCGCCTTCCAACTACTTAGAGCTAAAAAAATAGGGCTCTGGTCTTTTCCGTAATGTATATTTTTTCCGTAGCATAGCTTTGAACCTATTCTAAAAGCTACTTGCATACGAAGAAAATACCTTCGCCTATTCTATTTGGCTCGACTAACCCTTTTTTAAAGTGGGTAACCCGCTAGCTTTAGCAACTTTCCTTTTTCCGGATCCTTCTAATCTACTCTTTCGTCTTTCTTGCTGGGATAGATAACGGAAAGAGGAGTGAAATATGAAAGAGTAGATTAGAAGACGAGTGCCTTTCCCCGTACGCAAGTTTTAAAGGCCACTGATTGATTGCTGGTGGGGTGGCAAAAAGCCCCTATGCTGCCTGGCTTCGAAATAGCAACTGGAAGCGGGGTCTTTTTGCCTCTTCTTACTGGCTTCGAAATAGCAACTGTGGAACCGGGGTGTCTTTTTGCCTCTCTTCTTACTGGCTCGAAATAGCAAATGGAACCGGGGTGTCTTTTTGCCTCTTCTTAGTAGGACATTACCATGACTCAACTAGACAAGGCCGCTACCTCAAAGGAAGAGTGAAGTCCGTTTTAGTCGACTCGACGCCCCAGTGGACGCCGACGCTAGTGAGTTCTTTATGGGGCGAGGTGCTTAGCAAACGCTTTTTAGGTTTCGGTAAGAAAGTGGCTCAGAGGCATCTACCTCATCTCGATCACTAGGAGAGGTTCACCATGATGGGGGTACGCGCTTTTCTGCGTTCCAGTAAGGCTTTAAAAGAAAGATGAATGCGTGTAGGGGACTACCATCCTTTTGTTGCGGCATGCTCCTCAGATTGAGGGATTCACAGGGCGGTGTTGCCGGAGTTAAATAAGAGTAGGGCGCTTTTCAACAAAAAGTAAAAAATAAAAGTGATGATGGAAAAATATACATTACGGTGTCTAAACTACGCTAAAGCTACTATGAAACTCTTATTCGTAGTTTAGTACGCAAGTGTAGGATTTTTCTATAGTGGTAGTTTGTAGTTTGGACACGAGACCCACTAAACTTGCGTACGAAAAGAACAGTTAATAAAAACACTTACGTACTTTTTGGGTGTCCAAACTACAAACTACTTAACAGCTACAAACTACTAACAACGCAAGTAAACTACTGTCTTTCTTGTAGTTTGTAGTTTGGACACGAGACCCACTAAACTTGCGTACGAAAAGAGACGATGGATAAGGCGTGGGAAAGCAAAAGCACGCAGCTAAGGGGGGGGCTGGTGAAGGATCCTTGGCTTTGTTCTCGCGCACACCCACCGCTCAAAGAAAGCCGCTTGCTTTCAAGAAGTTCTTATGGGGAACTGACTATGAAACTCGACCTTCTTTTTTCGACGACGCGCGCTTTCCTTATCTACCGATTACTCACTACTAGGGCCGCCCACAGTCCACTTTGCTTTTCCTTATTAGTCAATTTTTGATAAAGATTACCACTACTAGCCAACACTTGCGTACGGTGAAAAGAAGAAATCCAGCTGGGTTAATAAAGGGTTGCTTTCTAGTGCTTGGATTCGATCCTGGCAAATAACGGCTATACACAACCCCACTACGCTCTATATTCAAACCACTAGACCTAGCCTGCGAAATACAAAGAAAGGCCAGACCCAGACCTAACCCCCGGTGCTGCGTTCAATCTCTGACCCTTATTTAACGTACGCAAGTCCGTGTAGTTGTAGTTGTGGTTGTGGCCGTAATGTATATTTTAGGCAACCACAACCACAACTACAACTCCTAAACTACGACTCCCACCTGACGCTTTATTTAACTCCTACAGTGGAATAAGAGTTTACGTACGCAAGTTGCGTGTAGTTTGTAGCTGTAGTGGAATAAGAGTTCGTGTTTTTGTTAAGTAGTTTGGACACCCTTTTTGGTTGCGGAAAAGCGTTGGCTCTTTTCTTTAAGGATCCTTCGGCTACCTAACCCTAACTCGTAGTTTAGGATCCTACCACACTTGCGTACGTGGAAAATAGGATCCTAAACTACCTAAACGTAGTGGGCACTACGGTAGCGTAGTTTTAGAAAGCTTCCAATGATTAGGAACGAAACTACCTTCTTCTGCGTACGCAAGTTTTCCTTCAGATTTCATTCTCAAATAAAGCCCTCCGTAAATTCCCTCTCTTTTAAACTTCTTCTTTAGCCCACGCTTCTTACCCACTTTAAAAAAGGGTTACCCTAACTCGCCGTACGCAAGTTCGGCTTCCTAACTCGCCGTACGCAAGTTCGGCTCCTTAACTACGTCTTTTCCCCGTCGATTCTTATCCACCGCTTTTCCGCTGTGAAACTGATTCTTTTAACCCGCCTAAACGGCGCCCTTGTCTTTTCTCCGGCAATATCCCCCGTTGATTCCCTATCACGCCTACTTTTCTCGTACGCAAGTGAAAAAATAGCTCTGTAGTTTAGGATCCTAAACTACGCTTCCAAGCTACATGTTTGGATCCTAAACTACGTATTTAAAAAAGCCACTTTTTCCGTACGCAAGTTGGTTTTTTCCATCGTCCTTTACCTATTTTCTTTTGCTTTTCTTCTGTATTTAATACCTTGTCTTTTCTCCGTCGATTCCCTCCGTTGATTCTTATCCACCGTCTCTTTTTAACGTACGCAAGTCTCTTTAAACTTACGTACGGCTACCTTGTCTTTTCTACGGCTTTTGGCGAAGACTGCAGAGTGTTACTTTTGACGACAGAAGATTTTGCCGATGGAATTTCCTATCTTCGTAGCGCCTAGTGGTCTACCCGAAGTAGCGCCTAGTAGTCTAACCGAGGTAGCACCTAGTAGTCTAACCGACCCTATTCGTCCTGCTTTTTTTGTGTTTTGGCCTGCCTCTAACTACTTTAAAAACGCTGGAAAAGAAGATCATTTATAGGCACAAAGCCGCGTGCACGCAATTTCTTGTCTTTTCTTTCTCTTTTTAAAACGCACGGGCACTCCAGTTGTTGTTTTTGACCTTTCAAAAAACCGGCGCCTAACCCTTTTAAAAAGCTCTTTTCTTTGATGATGGAAAATAGGATCCTCGTAGTTTAGGAACGGAGCTACTTGTTGCTACTTGAAACTTGCGTACGGCTACAACACACTCGTCTTCTATTTAAAGCCCCCCCCGTTTTAGGTCTGATCCAAAGTGGGAAGTTGTTGGCCTCTTTCTATGTTCTAGTGAAAGGGCCATCGTTCATTACTAGCATTAAAGAAAAGAGATCGAAGGCTTCCTTAACTACGCTTTGCTACCCACACCCGCTCCTTAACTACGCTTTGCTACCCACACCTGTTCCTTAACTACGCTTTGCTACCCACACCTGTGTAGAGTAGATCGTTCAAAACACACACCTGCGGCACCTATTTTGACCTATAGGTCCGCTGTCTCATAGGCGACCGAACGGCCGCAACACACCAAAAATTACTAGACCAACCTGCTGTAATAATTCCATAAACACCTAGCGAAGAGATGGCAAACAAGTAAAGGAGCCCTATGTTCGGATCTGACAATACCATACCTGCATCGAAGGGTATAACGGCCCGAGCGACCAGACTTAACATAAAGGTGGCCACAGGAGCCATTCTAAAAAGGGAGAAATTCGCGCTGGAGGGTGCAATGGTTTCTTTGATCATCAATTTCAAACCATCTGCCAGGGGTTGTAACAATCCGAAGGCTCCCACTACATCAGGACCTTTTCGACGTTGCACAAAAGCCATGACTTTGCGTTCAGCTAGGACTAAAAAGGCGACTCCTAGTAGAAGTGGTAGAATGATTCCGATGATTTCTGCTGGAACTGCTATGTACGTTTTCAATTTTGCGTCAAAAGGGCAGCGGGGGGGGCCTGCCGTCGATCTCACTCATGATCTGTCCGGCCAATCATGGTATTGAAGGATATAGGGCCTTTTCTCGCAATTTAAAACTGACTACGCAACCAGAAGAGCCGCTTTTTTTCGGCCGGGATTTGGGACGAAGAAAGAAAGCAAGGTGCGGAAAGGAAAAAGCCACGCTATGCAGTCTAGGGAACCAAGCTTGGAGTTGCATGGTGGGTTTGTCTATAGGTTGGAGCAATTGCTTGGAAAGAAAGACGGATTAAAGAAAAAAGGTACGGAAAGGAAAAAGCCGCGCTCTGCAGTCTAGGGAACCAAGCTTGGAGTTTCGTGCTGTCTAATGGCTTGGTTGGAGCGATTTCCTTGAAAGAAAGAGAGTCACCAACTTGCGTACGCCGAGGTCTAAAGGCTGTGAAAGGGTTTTTCGCGTTGAGTTGGATTGAAGTGAGTTAGCCTAACCGTATCCCCTATCCTATATAGGCCGAAGCGATTGCGAAGGTAGCCGTACGTAAGTTTCAAGTAGCTTAAAGTAGCTTCGGTACCCTCCACTTCGTTAGAGGCCACCATCGGTTTGTCTTTGGACTTGTTTAAAGTAGTTAGCGGTGGTAGTTTAGGATCCAAACTACAAACTACGTAAGTCTACTGTGTATAGAACAGAAGGTACGTAGTTTGTAGTTTGGAGCATTTCAGACCGTAGTTTAGAAGCAATTAGGTAGTTTAGCCGCAAGTAGTTTAGGATGATGGAAAATAGGATCCTAAACCACTGGTAAAGGACGATGGAAAAAGGAACCAACTTGCGTACGGTGGTTTAGATTTAGGGAACCAACTTGCGTACGAGAAAAGAAAGAAAAGAGCTATAGGATACGAAAAAGCAAACTCATTAGCTTTCTTTTCCTTGGTGCGTAGTTTAGGATGATGGAAAATAGGATCCTATTTTCCACGTACGCAAGTGTGGTAGGATCCTAAACTACGTGCTAAAAGAAAGCCAGAGTGAAATATGAAAGAAAAGACGGTGGATAAAAGGTAGTTTGGGGGTGATGCTGTTTTTTAACATCCGGATATACATAACTAAGCCTTTTTTTGGACTAAAGATAAAGCGGTGGTAGTTTAGGATCCTAAACTACGTAAGTCTACAAGGCATTAGGGTGTCCAAACTACAAACTACTAACAAACTCTAATCTTTCATATAATCCACTGTAGGAATGAAATAAAGGTGGACCGGAGTGAAATAAGGGCCAGGAGTGGTAATGTAAATAGTGGCTTTCTTTTATTTTAGTTGTAGTTGTAGTTGCCTAAAATATACATTACGGCGTACGCAAGTACAACGAAAAGTAGACGGTGGATAAAAGGTAGAGTCAATAGTGTTTTTTAACAGCTATTTACGTCAGATTTCGTCCTAAGGCAAGGTTTGTCTATCACGCTACACGATTGGGGTGGCTAGGCTCAAAGACAAGCTTCTAATTTGTTCCACCGTCTCTTTTAAACGTACGCAAGTCCTTAAAAAGCCGTAGCGCGAACTTTCTTGCTTCTAAACTACCTTGCTGGGTCACATTGATTAGGACAAAGCTCCTATCCTAGTGTGTTTAGCAACATAGCTCCTACTCACGCCTTAACCCACGCTTTTTAAACCCCTCCTTCTCCGGCTACCTCCGGTTCTAACTCTTTTCCTTGTACGCAAGTTCCGTAGTTTTGAGAACCAATGATGTAGTTTAGGATCCTAAACTACCTAAGCCATTAACTACGCTTCTAAACTGCTTCTACAACTCTTTTAAAAACTCGTAGTTTGTAGTTTGGATCCTACCTATCCTTAGTAGATTAGAAAGCTACCTCGTCTTCTAAATGTTTTAGCTCGCTTGGCTCTTTTCTTTAATAATGTATATTTCGCCGATTTATCTTTAGTTTTCTAATTGTTTTCGTACGCAAGTTAAAGAAATTTTTCATGCGTGGGTTTAGAAAACACCTATCTCAGCAGTTGGGGCCCTCCGTTTTAAAATAGCTCCACCTTAGCTTCCACCTTAACTCCACCTACTTCTTCTTTTCTTTTTATTAAACCCACCTCTAGTCTATTAGCGATTTAGGGGCCTTAACTACCGGTCTTCCTCTACCTTTCTTTCTGGTTGCTTTCGTCTCTACGTTTCTCTGTAGTGGTAATGCCTAGAGCGGGTTAGTGATGGCTAGCGCTTTGCTTTCGTCTCTACGTTTCTCTCTGGTTGCTCTTGTCGTCTACGTTTCTTTCTCTCTGGTTGCTACTGCTATTAGCTACTGCGCTCGCAACTCCACTTTCGAGTCGCTATGCCATTGTATTGTCTTGCCGATACGGTTAGGCTCCGCGTACGCAAGTACCGCGTAGTTTAGGATCCTTCCATTTTTTTTTTAGATAGATGGATTTGTAGTTTGTAGTTTGGAGTGGTTTGTCTTTTTTTTTTTTTAGATAGATGGATTTGTAGTTTGTAGTTTGGAGTGGTTTGTCTAAAAGGTTAGGTCTATACTGCCTTTGCCGTCGCTATCTCTAACTACTTGCTAATGAAATGCCATTAGCAAAGAAAAGCGCTAGTTGGCTTCGGCGTTCACCACGGAAAAACCGCGAAAGCGCTCAAAAGCCTTAAGAGCTGGAGAAGTAGGACGAGTCAATCTTGTAAAAGAAGCGAGACCGAAATGGGAGAAGGAGATACAAACGGGGAGGAATAACCAATCAATGAAGGAACATGAAACCATTCTGTTTCGATAGAGGTACAGGACAGGGTTAGGGGCAATGAGGTAGGTAAAGTGGTTGGATTTTGCAAGCTGTTCCAACTGGATGTGAGTCCAAGAGCCGAACGAGAATGAATACCGCACAGGAGAGTCAAGACCGGGCTACCGCATGGAATGTTTAACCGAGCCATTCCGAGTCGATCGAATTCGTACGAGAGTTGTAACAGGGGGAAACTCAGAAAAACACAACCCATTTTCATGACCCAGTGACCCAGCAATTGGAGAAGGAGGATCTTGGGCAGGCAAGAAGAACTCAAATAAGACAATTCGAGTGTCCCGTCTTCCTTCTCATTGCGAAAAAAAGGCTCGGGAAGAAAAGGAAACAACAGAGGAATCCGAATCAGACCTAAATGGGAATGACGTAAAAAGTCTGAAGACAATCCAAGAATGAGGGGCGTAATGAACCCATACGAGAGGAAGAGAAGAAAACTGGTGATTGGTGTCACAGTGTTGGGGAATAGCTGTTTAGGAAAGAGTGGAAGAAAGAGTCGTTTCACCCCTATTTATTCATTCCCTTCGACGCTGGTTCTGAACGGGTGTAGTTTAGGATCATCCTTAACTACTGATAGCTAGGTAGCCGTACGCAAGTTTCAAATAGCAACAAAAAGAGGTAGCCGGTAAACAATGAAAGAAAAGCAACTTGCGTACAAGGAAAAGAGTTCTTTTTTCACTGTACGCAAGTAAGTAAAAAATAAAAGTGATGATGGAAAAATATACATTACGGTGTCCAAACTACTTAACAAAAACACGAACTCTTATTCCACGTACGCAAGTACAGCTACTTTTCCATCATCACGCAACTTGCGTACGTAAACTCTTATTCGTAGTTTAGTACGCAAGTGTAGGATTTTTCTAAACTACTGTGAAGGATTTGTCTATAGAAAAGAGTAAAGGAGTTTGTGGTTGTATTTAAAAAGCAACTACAACTACCGGAGTGAAATTCTGCTAGGTTTAAAAAGAGGTGTTGTAGTTGTAGTTGCCTAAAATATACATTACGGCGTACGCAAGTACAACGAAAACTACTAAGGTAGCTTTCTAATCTACGTAGTTTAGGTAGTTTAGGATCCTAAACTACAAAGAAAAAAAGAGTAGTTTAGAGGTTTCAAAAAAAAGCTTTCAAAAAAAAAGCCAAAACCTTTGGAGCCAAATGGAAAAGAGCTATTAATAAACAATGTATATAGAGTATATGGAAGGTATATAGAGTATATAGAAGGATTTGTCTATAGAAAAGGGTTAAAGCCAGCGCTTAACTCCACTTGCAACGACTTTCTAAGGCTTTTTTTGTGTTTTGGAGCGAGAAAGAGGCGAGTGTACTTTCGTTAAAGAATAGCTCCAATGCATCCGCGAAAAACGCTCCATCTTACGCTAAACTACTCTTTCATCAGCGTACGCAAGTGCTATTTTTAAAAAACTACGCTGGGTAGACTCCACGTACGCAAGTTTTGCGCTTTCTCCCTATAGGCCAAAAGTAAGCAAAGCCCTTTTCGCGCCCTTTTAGCTGCATAGCTCCAATGCATCCGCGATAGCGGAAAGGAAAGACAGTAGTTTACGTACGCAAGTTGCGTGTAGTTTGATTTCATTCCTACAGTGGATTATATGAAAGAAAAGTAGCTGTTAGTAGTTTGTAGCTGTTAAGTAGCTGTTAAGTAGTTTGGACACCCTTTTCAACAAAAAGTACGTAAGTGTTTTTATTAATAGCTCTAATGGCTCCAAACTACAAACTACAGGTTTTGGCTTTTTTTTTTAACTTGCGTACGCTCTTTTCCTTATTCCTCCTTTTCCATTTTACACCGTACGCAAGTTTACCGTGGTTTAGGATCCTAAACTACTTGCGGCTTCCAAACTACTTCTTGGCTCTGAGCTACTTGAAACCTCTTTTCTTTAATACTTGAAACTTACGTACGGCTACCTTAGAAGCTTTGGCCGATTCAATTTCTTCCTTGAATGGAGATTCGGGAAAAGATGGAATAGGAAGACGTGTTTCCAGAACGAGTAAGAAGAGGGTTGAGAAGGGGGAGTTAGCAAAGTTGGACAAGATTGGAATGAGCATAGTCACGTGTATTGATGTACCTGATTGGCTAATGCTCCCAGGTTGATGCGGGGTATTCCACCAGTTGACTGAAGACTTTATTATTGGTATGTCGATCGATCCAGCACAGATTGAAATAGGAGCCAGTTCAACAGGAAGCTTTTGAAAACGCAGTGCACCCAGGTAAATAAGGAACGAGATGAATACAGAGGTTAAACGAGCATCCCAAACCCAAAAGGTGCCCCAACTAGGTCTTCCCCAAAAGGCACCTGTCACTAAAGTCAAGAACGTAGAAAAAGCACCCATTTCGATACCGGTTCCAGAAAAGCGGAGAAAAAGGGGATGCTTTGAACATAGGAAGAGGGAACTGTTCATAGCTGTTGCGAGATAAACGAGTATACTCATCCGAGCCGCAGGAACATGTACATAGAGAATGCTCGCATTGGGGCCTTGTTGAAGATCTTGTGGTGCTACCCGAAGACTACAATGAATAGCCATCGCAGTGAAGAAGAAGCAAGAGCCAAGGATCATTTGCGCGTAGCTTGTCGTCTTTGACATAAAGACGTTCGGTTGTAATAAGGACCCAAAGAAAGCTGTCCTTAAACTACGGGGCTCCTCCTGTCTTAAACTACGCATTCTTAGCATTTTCTTTGCTCTTTCTACGGCGAATAGGCAATAAGGAAAAGAACAAGAGAGCTCTTAAAGCAAGAGTCGCTATGTCTCTTTTTAAACGCCTAGCAACGCTTTTGCAACGTCTACTAAACGTTCAGGTTGCAGTTGATTGGTCTGCAGGGAAAGAAAGAAGGCGTGAAAGAAGAGACAAGAACAAGAAGGGGTTCTTTTCTTTGAGCTACCCCCCCTTGACAGCTATCGAAATTGAGGCTAGGAAGAAAGCTTTGTTAAAAAAGGAGTGGAACATAAAATAAAAGTCACCAGTCAAAGTTTCATAGCTCCAATGCATCCTTTTTTTAGACAAGGTCCATTATCCTCCAAAAAACTGCTGGGTTTCCCTTTTTTTTTAGCGACGAAAGAGTAGTTGTAGTTGTAGTTGTAGTTTAGGGGTCATGTCTTTTGCCGAAAATTTCGTAGTTCGTAGTGGGGTGGGTTTGTTTATGCAAACATAGTTGCTATTAGGGAAAGCAAAACGCATTTGAGTCCCAAACTACTTTCCATCATCCACCAAGCACCCTTTGTTTCTTTTTTGTAGTTTAGTACGCAAGTTCTAGCTCTTTTTAGAAGCTCCACTCACAGCAAGAAAGAGAGGTAGTTATAAAAAAGGGCTTTTTAGTAGGTAGCTTTGTGTAGCTAGGGAGGATCCTAAACCACAAAGAGCCATTAGAGGTGGACATGGGTAAGGTAGCTTTCTTTTAGCTTTCTTTTAGAAAACGAAAGAGTAGTTTAGCAGTGGAAGTGGTTTAGGAAAAGACCAGAGCCCTATGAAACTCCTAACTCTTTTCTTTGTACGCAAGTAGCGATGGACACGAGACCCACTAAACTTGCGTACGAAAAGAGTTTAAAGCCGTACGCAAGTTTCAAGTAGCTCAGAGTAAAAGAGATGAAATATACATTACGGAAAAGCCTTCTGAGGATCCTTAGAAAAATACTATTTTCCATCATCAAGAAAAGACCACTTAAGAGTTTACTTTTTTGAAAGTAGTTTCACTAAGGTAGTTTACTTGCTTATTTGCTAGAATAAGGGCCTTGGCCCGGCAATGAGATGAATCACGCAGCTTTTACTATATAAGATACCTAAGCTGGAGTTTGAAAGGGGAAGACTTATTCTAGACCAAGAATGGTGTTAATATATGGAGAGTGGGCCCCCCGTACTCTGAGATCTTGCCCCACTCTATCCAAATATTTGATCTCCATAATGTCCCCTTGTTCCGGCTTAATCCATACTTCCGGGTTCATCCTTAGGTAGGCGTCCAGCTGGTCCCGCTTCTCATTAAAGAAGTCTTTAAGGACTTCTTCAGGCTCGTAGGGGGCCCTTTCGGCCAAGGCAGGATGCTCAGAGAGCACTTGCTGAAAAAGGGAATAACAGTAGTCTTTACGCTCCCGAATCTGGAGATCCCTATGTTCGAACTCTACTAAGCGGTCATACTCCTTCTGAGAGGTAGCTTGATCAAGGTCAGTCTTGAGATCAGTCCAGTACTGACCTTTTTCCTTATCCAGAAGAAAAGGGGAATTGTTATTCTCAAGGTTTATAATTCTTTGTTGCATTGAGTTTTCAATGCTTCTATCCTGATTCAAATCCCATGGTTCCATTAGAACCCGGATCCCGAATGAATCATCCGTGCTTGTGGATGAGTGTACCGGGCTGGATGGACCTGAAGGAGCCGGAAGAGGAAGTGAGTGCCCCCCCTCTGAAATAACATGAAAAATGAAAAGAGACTTGCGTACGGAGAAAAGATCACCCAAAAAAAGACCAAAGTTAGAGACTAAATAGAGTCTTAAATAAAAGATAAATAAAGATATGATAAAGTATCCTAAGAAGTTCCAAAATACAAGTATAAAGCTTGACTTTTTATGAAAATGAATACACAAAAGACGAAATAAAAAGAGAAAGCCTAAAAGAATGATTCCAAAAAGTAAAAAATTTCGAAATGAAAGGCACGTGGTGGTAATGATAGCGCTTCCCTCTGGTCCTAGAAAACGTCCGAAAAAACCAGCTACGGAACTACCGAGCAGGGGCAAAAAGACGATCAGTAGGTACATAGGAGCGATCAAGATGAAAACCAAAAATCATAGAATGCGAGACAAGGGAGACGGTAAAAAGAAGTAGTTGTAGTTTGGAGGCAGCAAATGCGAGACAAGAAAGACGGTAGTTTGGAGGCAGCAAATGCGAGACACTTGCGTACGTAGAAAAGAGAGCACTAGAAAGCTGTTAAATAAGCGCTAGCAGCTATTCTTTCCTTGCTGGAGCCGATTTTAAAACAAGCGCTTTCACCCTCTTTTCCTTAGTACCTTTTTTTTTCTTCTTTTAGCGCTCGCTAAAACAGGGACTCCATTTATCTTGCTACCACCTCTTTTCCGTAAGGATCCTTCCTTAATCTTGGCTTAGCTCAATACAATACCTATTCTTGTTTTTAAATACCTCTTTTCCTATTTTCCATCATCTATTTAAAGTCCTTCTTTTCTTGCTGGCTCCTGTTTTTTTAGAAATCCAGCAAGAAAGATTGATGCAGCCTACTATAGCTATAGATATAGACTAGCTTCAGCAGTAGTTTAGGGACAGCGTTGCCTCCAACTATTCTCTTTCTTTTGAGCGAGAATCTATTTTTCCGTAGTTTTAGGAGGCTTTTGGTTCCACTTGCGTACGAAGAAAAAGCGGTCATCTTGACTAAGAATAAAGTTGAGTTTCAAGTGCTCTCTGAGAAAAGGTTCATTACCTTCTCAGATCCTTTACGCAAGACCAGGCATAGCGCGCCAGGCTTTTTCCACAGTATAGAATATCTCTCTCTTTCTTTTCGTACGCAAGTTTGGAGCATTGGACAAGGCATTGGTCAGTCGTTAGTGAAGACCAAGCTTATCCAAACCAAAAACAAAAACTGGAAGTGCTCTCTAGCTATTATCTCTTCTTAGTTAGCCAAGTAGTAGTTTAGACGTCTCGAACAGGAAGGTAGGGGATAGTAGATAAGAGGTGCATAGAGATCCGCGAAGAGATAGCTATTCTACCTTGCACAACTAGACCTTGCTGCCTTCCGCATTGACTCTCTTCCGAAAGTAACCTGCAACACACTACTGGCAATGAATGACGCGCTGGTTTGACCGTACGCAAGTCGGAAGCGCAATGAAGGAAAAGACCTTTCCTTCATTTAGCGCTGGTCATTCATTCATTCCGAAGAAAAGATGGCCTAAACTACGAGCCAACCCTCTAAACTACGCCATACCTAAGAAGCAATGGATAATACATGACCAATAGACAGAAGTAGATAAGTCTGCCGGGAAAGAAGACTCGACCTAAGCAAGAGAGAAGGAACGTAGGTGGACTCAAGGAAAAGAAGTGGTAGCTAGACCTAGACCTTGATGGGTAGTAGACCTAAGTAGTACGAAAAGACCTGTCAGATGAGCCTTTGGGGAGTCAGTCAAAGAGTGGGGATGAAGATGGAGTCAGTGATGAGGATCTCTATTACCCAAACCACGGAAAAGAGACATAGCAGATGCTTTTCTTTCATACGCTCGGAAAGAGGTCAACCAAAAGATAAGTAGCGCTATCCATAGATCAAAAGTCAGACAAGAATAGGATGGCCAATAAAAAGAACCTACTGGCGAGTCTCGGGTGGATGCTGGAAGTAGATCTAAGGCGAAGATTAAGCCAGGCCGTCATGAAAAGAATAGCCTACTAGCAAATAGCAAAAGAATAGCGTACTTTGGATTATGGGACTTACCCATGATCGGCTGATCCGGATGCTCTACGGATTAAGAAAGATAAGCGCTACGTTGAAAGAAAGGGGAAGAAGAGCAAGAAGACCAAGCCCTATACAGTTATCTGAATGATGCTCAAAGACAAAACTACTGATGTATGCTTGAATCCTACAAGCTTTGAACCACGCATGCCAACCTCACCTTCTATAGCTATAGGTATGTTTGCAACAGTTAGGAGAGGTGCTCTAGAGAAAGGAGGAAGACTTGTCCACTTCTATGCTTCGACTGACTTCTCATCTTCTAGTTGATCCTTCGAGCATGCTTTCGAACAAGAGCCTATGGCTTTTTTTGTGGTTTGGGGCTGAGTTTAGTTGATAGCCTTAGTAGGCTCTTAGATGCAACCGCGGAAAGCTTGATGGACTGATGGTACCGAAGAGCTATGAATGGGAGAGAGCCGGCAGGAGTGTGCTAGAGCAGAGCACTTATCCTTAGAATCCTTAGATGTTATGATTGTTTTTTTTTCATCTCTAGTTGCGCGGAAAGTCAGGGCTTTAGTAGTTGTAGTTTGGAGTAGCGATAGCAAGGCATCAACTCTAGGCTATGGAGAATCTTAAGTTAGGAATTAGGGAGAAATAGCTAGACCTAAGGAAGGATCAGTATACGGAAGTAGTTAGGGGTAAATCCGGGCTCTTATTTTAGTAGTTTAGGGGGAATCAACTCTTGATCGCACGCCACAAACATTGGAAGTAGAGCGGCCTAATAAACGAAGAAGCAGGGTTTAAAGACGTAGCCAGAGAGTGGAGTTCAAAAAAATTGAGCTCTGATTTGGCTTCTGATTTGGCAAGTAGTCTGTTCAGCTGCGAAGCCTAAAGGGGGATTCTATCCTTTGGTGTGTTGCGGAGAGTGCATTCTATTTGGTCTGCTTTGTCTTCTTCGGCGGTCTGTGTTTTGGACGCATTCAGGAATCATTACTGTTAGTATAGGGTTGGGAGACCTACGTTCTACCTACCGAGCTGTGAACTACTCAAAGCTACCTACCATATAAGAACTACTCAAAGTGGACTTGATTGACTTTTCCCGCTTACACGTGCTTAATCGATCCCCAAAGCATATCCCGCTTACACGTGCTTAATCGATCCCCAAAAAAAGGCATAGTGACTATAGCTATAGAGAAGGCTTGGCTCCAAGCCTTCTGCGATCATCATTCATAAACCACTGCACACGCGACACTATGGACTCCCTTTCTTCGATTGCTCTGGCGCACATCTTTCCTTACGACGCCTAGTCTATTCTCCTTTCACATCCTGCCTAGGAGTGTGTTGTGGAGCATCCTAGACTAGAAAGGACTCTTCTAGAAGCTGCGCAGTCTCATCTGTTATGGAGGGCGTGAGAAGGCTCAGAATAAGTCTATACTCATGTCCTAAGCTCTTCCCTTTTTCTTCGTACGCAAGTGACTTCGTTTTTTTAGGGTAGGGGCCAGTAGTTAGAGAGCCGGCAGTAGGTGTAAGTCACCTACGGCCATACATCTATCAAGGATCCTCAGTCATTGGCTGATAGATATGGATCACGTCTCATCTATTCGACTACCTCTTTTAAAACCACCTACCTAAGAGCTTTAGTTCCCACCTCCGACTACCCGGGCAAGAAGGAAGATCGAAGTGCCCGAATTGCTTTGCTCCACTCCCCTAAAAAAACGGGCACTCCAACTTCGCAAAGACTCAAAGAGCGAAATGCCCTAATTGCTCCACTCCTCACTCTAGGCACTCCAACTTCTTTTTTTTTTACTAGCCGGCCTCTCTCTGGTAAAAACGACTAACTCCACCCACTTGTTTTTGTAGTTTACTTACGTACGCGCAACTAGTGCCCTTCTTCTTCGGAATAAGCTACTGGTACGCAGGAAGGTCCTCCCTTTTCCTGCGTACGCTTTGCTCGCCTCTTTGATCTGATGCTCCGTTCACAAGACATTCTCCTTTTTTTTTGGCACGCCGTACGCAAGTCCAAACTATGAAACTACAACTACTTAAAGCCTGTTTCTTGCTATGCTACCCTTGCTACTCTCCTTCGAAACCTTTGAGGGTGTACGAGAGCCTGGACGAAGTAGGTCAATAGCTTGGTCACTCTACTATAGCGGGACGTGATCTTTGGTAGAAGGGGGGAGGTCGTTTCTTATGCTAGACATACATAGGTGTCCTCTCCTTCATTGCTCTTGGGCCGGTCCTTCTTGGCGGGACATAGAGAAGAACCCTATACATGTGGCTAAGCCAACGATATAGAGGGCTTTTCATTTCTCGCAGATTCGCTTAGTAGCCTATAGCCTCCCTCGCGAAAGAAGGGCCCCAAGAATCCCTTCTTCCCTTGGCTTTTTTTTAGAACTTGCGTACGCGCAAACCTCTTTTCTTTAGCGCTATTCTAGTCGTCGTACTCTTTAAGACAAAATAAAGCCGCTACCTAAAGACAAAAAAAAGTCGCTACCTAACTTGCGTACGGAGAATCCTAGTTTAAAGAGTTTTCACTATCCCTACCCCCTACTCCCTTCCCTTTCCCTACTCCCTTTCCCTACCCGCTATGTATGGCTCATTCACTCACTATCTGGGCTCGGCAAATGGTAATATGGCAGGGTTCCGCACAACAAGAGCCCGTGAACAACCACTCACTCTCAGAAAGATTTGCTACCGCTGCTCTTTCCTTTTGTTTGCTACCGATCTACATACCTCATTCTGCTCTTTCCTTTTGAGAGAGCGTTAGTGCAGTGCGATTCTGACGCAAGGTCTTTGCGAGCCTAGTCTTTAAAAGTACCAGTTAAGGGCGGGGGAAAGATGCTCTTGGGTTGGTCGATGCCGGTTTTTTGCTCGAATTGGTCGCAAAAGAATTGGTCGCAAAAGAAAATGTTACTAGATCCCTGACAGAAGACGGCCCCGGACAGGAGTAAGAAGATAAGGCCGGGGACATGAAAGCACTAAGCATCCCTAGCCGTCTAGGTTCGGAAAGCCACTACCGAGTCTCTTTTTCCAACGCTGACGAGTGGGGAGTGCGTAAAAAGACAGAAAGCAAGGACATGCAAAAGGTAGAAGAAAAAGTAGTTAGGGGCACTTGGTTGACTGAAACTTATGTATACAGCTTCTTTATAACCGGTGGACTCTCCCTTTTCTTCCCAGACAGATCTGCATTCGTGGGCCAATTCACCTCTTCCCATACAGATCCGCATTCGTGGGCCAATTCACCTGTTTTTTTAAGGACCTCTAGTTGCTTCTTCCTTCTTTAGATGGCTAGGACCTCTAGTCACTTCTTGCTTCTTGCTTCTTTCGATGGCCAGGACCTCTAGTTGTGCATCTTGCTTCTTTCGATGGCTAGGACCTCTAGTTTCTTCTTTAGCCAGTGGCTTCTCGATCACATAAGGAGCTCCAATTGTTTGGCGCTATGGCCATCCAAAAAAACCCCACCTCTAGGTTTGACTCTAGTGGCACGACGCTATATCCGCCTAAAAACCTCCCCCCCCCCCGCTTTGACTCTAGTGGCACGACGCTATATCCGCCTCTCTAGGTCTTCGTCCAGCCGCGCTACTTCATAAGCCCAGCAAGAAATCGCTTTAAAACGAGAAGAGAATAAGCATAGTAAAAGTGCTAGGTAGCTTTTTTTAGAAGCTAAGAAGAGAATAGCGACCAGTAGTTTAGGCAACAACCGAAGAAGCTAAGAAGAGAATAGCGACCAGTAGTTTAGGCAGACGCCGAAGAAGCTAAGAAGAGAATAGCGCCTAAGGATCCTAGCGACGACAACAACCGAAGAAGCGAGCGCCAGCTAGCCAAGGCCCAACCGCGCCTAGGTGACCGCGCCTCAGATTGATTTGTCTATAGATAAGAGCGAGACAAGCCCAAGATAGCGACCTCTAGAACGAGTAGTCAGACTGAAGGCACCTGCATGAGAGAAGAAAGACTTAGTCGTCGAACCTCTCTTATGTAAAGGGGTCTACATAGTTACCTGCGCTTTGAATGAAGGGTGAGGTGACCTGCGCTTTGGGGGTCTACATAGTGATCTGCGCTTTGAATGAAGGGTGAGCCTGTAGTGGGGGCTGCGATATTGGGTCCTAATTCATGTCGCCGTGTCTTGCAACCGGGTCAATTGAGGAGTGCTTCCAAACTACCTACCTTCTCTATGGAAACCCGCTACCTCTAGGTTCGCAAGGGTTCGGCGTACGCAAGTTATAGGTCAGGTTAGGTCTGATGCGAAGAGCATAGCAGCCTTACTAGCCAAGGATCCTTCGCTTCCTAGGATCCTTCGTGTCTTTTAAATACTACGAGATCTAAAAAGAAGCTCTTTTCCACCATACCCTATTCGTCGCCCTGGGCCTGAGTAGTGAGCCACCTGGAGGAGTGAGCGCCCTATTATGATGCGGTAGAGAATCCCCCTCTTCTTGTCTCTACTATACCCAATGTCAGGCTTAGAGCTATCCTATCTCTCGAATGGCAAGGATCCTCAGCAGGTCAGAGCGCAGATACGGCCTAGGTTGGGACAGAGGATCTTGGCTTCATCGGCCCTCGGGTGGGAAAAGGCAAAACAAAGTTCCGGCAAGAATCAGCAATCTCCCTGCGATATATAGTCTCTAGTCGTTATAAGGTCCCGGTTCAAAGCATGCGCCAAAAAAAGCCAAGTTGTCGTTATGGTTGCCGCAAAAAAAAAACACACTCCGTCTTCTATTGCTTACTAGACTACAGAGCGAGCGAAGTGGAGTTTAGTTGACGAAACATTGTTCTTTGAGAGCACTAAGCGCGTGTCTACTTTTAAGTGGATTAAGACAGTGAGCAAAAAAGAGGTCTCAAGCCTTTTCCCCTAACAGCCTCTTCATGCAACTTTCCCGCGCGCTACAAGACCCCTTTCAGATAAACTAGGCCCTTTGACTACTGACTACTGACGTCTTTTTCTATCTACTGACTACTGGGTCTTTTTCGATTCTCATCACGCTTTCTTTCTATGAATCACGCCAGGTGGGTCAAGTAGCGTTGAGTGGACCTCAAGTCTTCTATCAAATGGACGCCTTCTTCGCATCGCAGGTCAAGGCAAAGCAGGTAAAGGCAAAACGAGTACCGTGTCCGCGTCTTCTATTTCTATCAAATGGGCGCCTTCCTTCGTAGCAGGTCAAAGCAAAACTAGGACTGTGTCCGCGTCTTTGCAAGTCTAAGCTAGAAAGCGCACGAAAGACCTACGAAAGAAAAAGCCCATTCAATTGGGTACGAGGCAGAGCTTACCTATAGGGTCTAAAAAAAGCAAAATAGACTTCTCTCTCTGGGAAAAAAAGCCCCTATGTCTCTTCTATAGTGACGATTCTTGACTGGAGCTCATGTCTTGCCACGAAATCCGCGCATTCCCCTCTATGAACCTTAGCTACTAGCGACTTTTCTTTAGCGCTCTTCTAGTCGTAGTGCTATTCTTTAGATCTCTTCACAAAGGACTTGCGAGATTGGAATGGAAAAGAAATGCAAGGTCCGCACTGAAAACAGTTAGGAATGGCTTTCGCAATGCACATTCTGAACCCCGTACGCAAGTGGCTCAAACTCCCCGCGCAAAATCTCCGTACGCAAGTCCATTGATTCCCCCGCTTTTTGGAGCTAGGATGCTAAAGCGAAATCGCGCACTAAGGATAAGGACCACTCATTATCACCTATCAGATTCTGGAGAAGCCCACCTACCTTTATCCTTCTAGCCGACTAGCACTTACCACTACTCTGATTGGATTGGCGCTTGGTTTGACCCGGGACCTTCCCCAGGGGCTACTGATGCTTCTAGTCTTCTATCCACGGTGTATCTCCTATTCTCTATGACACCCCCGGCCCGAGTTCACTCCATAGATGTCTACCCTTTGACCATATTGTCGCTCTTTCTTTCAACCTTTCAACCCAACCTCAACTCTACCTTAGCGCTTTTTTAACGTACGCAAGTCTCTTTAAAGGCTACTAAAGCCCTTGTCCTCACCGTACGCAAGTTCTAATGATCCAAGCCGCCAATCTCCGTACGCAAGTCACACGGTTCACCAGGAGCGGCAGACGGGCACGGTCTACCATCATACCAGCGTTGCCATGTGCTCGCCCTTCTCTCATCGACGGTCGTACTGCACATATCTCATAGGAAGTTGGGCACTAGAGTCCCACTCCTTTCCTGCTCAATTTCTCTTATGCTTTTGCCTTTGTGCTCTATTTTCTTTATGCTTCGATTATCACTTCTCTAGTAGCTTCGATGCACTTCTCTTTATATCTTACTTACTTATTATGGGCGGGCATCTCGGGCACATGGAGCATCTTTTTTTTGCCCCGGGAACACTATCAACCAGGACACACAGCACTTGCGTACGGTGATTTGCTAACGCATGCTGGCGACTATTGACGCTCTGCGAAAGACACTATCAAGACTACCAGTAGGTGATTTGCAGCTAGTGAAGGGAGTAGCGGCGATTTGCGGCGAGTGAGGGAGTAGAGGTGACGAGTAGAGCGAGGGATAGGGAGTAGAATAGACATTACGGTGATTTATAGTGAATTGTAATGTCTATAGAAGCTCCGTTCCGTAGTTTAGGAGCACGAGTTAGAAGAACTTGCGTACGGAGTTTGACCTTTTTAAAACTAGAACGCCGGATAAATAGCGAATGTAATGTCTAATGGCTTTTGCGCCAGACTTGCGTACGTTTAAAAGTAGCTAGAGGTAGCTTTCTAGGATCCTTAGCACCACCTAGGTAGGATCCTAAACTACGAGCTAGAGCTAGCTAAGAGTAGTTTAGGACTTGCGTACGTGAAATAAGGGTTAGAGGTTGAGTGACTTTGGCTATAGGCGACCTTGACATTCAAAAAACTTGCGTACGAGGATCCTAAACTACTTATCCATCATCCTAAACTACGATCGGCGCTACGAGAGAAAAAGAAGTTCAGTCACTTTGCCTACGCTTCGACTGAGGCTGGGTTCCTAGCTGTTTTTTTAGAGCTAACATAGTCAATCCGTGGGAAAACACATAGTCAATCAGCGCTAGCATAGTCAATCAGCGGGAAAACATAGTCAATCAGCGGTGTGTTGAACAGGTCCTCCAAACTATGCTCAAGCAAGGATTGTAGGGTTTAGGCTCTTTCCGTCGTTCTCACATAGTAGCCAGGTAGGTCGCCAGTAGCCCAGGTGTGCTGAAGTGACTTAGTGATCCCATCCCCTTCAGGACAAGGACACCGGATAAATAGTGAATTGTAATGTGATAGTATATAGAAGGGCGACGGAGTTTTTAAAAGGGTTGAAGGAAGCTTAAAAAACAGAAGCGTTGGTTATTAAAAAACAGAAGCGTTGGTTACGTTAGATAGGAAAGGTTAGCGTCATAAGCTTAAAAAACAGGAGCGTTGGTTATTAAAAAACAGATAGGAATAGGAAACTTGCGTACGGTGAAAGCGCGTCAGATAGGAAACTTGCGTACGGTGAAAGCGCGTCAAAAGCGTTGGTTGTGAGATGTTTTTGCGTAATGTATATTTGAAACTGGCACACGTGTTTTGCGTACGCAACTTGCGTACGTTGAAAGTTGCTAGTGTTTTGCGTACGCAACTTGCGTACGTTGAAAGAAGTGAGAGGTTTTTGCGTAATGTCTATTTGAAACTGGCACTTTTAAAAGACTATCAAGTAGGCAATGACGAGAAACTGGCACTTTTAAAACCAGTTTGACTCCGCTCACGTTTTGTTCGTCGTATTAGACTTTCTTCCTTAAACTTGCTATGACCGTACGCAAGTTGAAGTGAGAAAACGACCGGAAACTTGCGTACGTGGAAAGCGGGAATAAAGAAAAGAAGTGGAAATGACCGTACGCAAGTTGAAGTGAGAAAACGGCTGGAAGAAGGGAGAAAACGAGAAACTGGCACTTTTCAAACCAGAAACTTGCTATGACCGTACGCAAGTTGAAGTGAGAAAACGAGAAACTGGCGCACGGCTGGAAAGTGGGAGACAACTGGAAAGAGAAAACGACCGAGCAGAGCGACTGGAAAGTGGGAGATGACTGGAAATAAAGAAAAGAAATGACCGTACGCAAGTTCAAAAAAAGACAGGAGCTTTCGACGCCCTAGCCAACGTGATTAGAGACCTGGCCGAAAAGGGTTCAGCTAGTAGCGTAGCAACCGGCCTGCGTCTTCTATCTAGTGAGGATCCTTTCTTGCTGCTCCTTCTAAAAGTGAGAACCCCTGTAGCACTCTTTGCATTTCCTATCACACTAGGTGTCAAGCTCCAAATTTGTGGCTTTTGTGGCGAGATTTCCTTTCCCGCATAGCTCGAGCAAGATGAGAGAACCTCCGTAGGCTACCTTGGGCACCTTTAGTTGTCCTAAGAGTAAGGAGCCGAATTGTAGTTTAGAAGCCTTTAGTCTATAGAAAAGAAGTAAGGTAGCGAAATAAGCCCTCTAAACTACTAAACTACAAACTACCTTGCTCAGGGTGGTTTGGGGCGTAGTTTTAGGATTCACACCCAGCAGTGGAAGAGGAAGCCTTTTGAAACTCCTATAGAAGAAAAGTAGTTTGGACACCCTACAATGTACATTACGCGGAAAAGAGGTGTTTTTCAAAGCCATTATTTTTTAACGGACTTGCGTACGTTTAAAAGGGCTAGGAAAGGCGCTTGACTTGCGTACGGTGTTTGGAAATCGATGAAAAAGAAGGTGTGTTCAGAGGTGGCTACTCTTTCTAAACTTCCCGTACTATTCACCCTGTTTGTCTTTCAATTTCTCTGGCATCTTGATTGTCACTTTCCTACGTTACTGGTCTGAAGTGAGGTGTTATTTTTGAGTGGTATGAAATCGTTGGTAATAAAGAAAAGACCAAGATAAGCGAGATTGAGTTAGCGCTAGGAAAAGGACAACTACCTCCAAACTGCCTTCTTTTAAAGGCTACTCCAAACTACAAACTACTTATCCATCATCTATTTAAAGCAAACTCCTTTTAAAGCCCTTTTTTCTTTCATCCGATTTCTTATTTTAAGACCAACTAAACCTTTGAAACATTGCTGTCGCCCCTAAACTACGAAACATAGCTGTCGCCCCTAAACTACGAAACAGTGCTGTCGCCTTGTTCCTAGTCTCGCCGTCGCCGTACGCAAGTTTGAAAGAATCACAGTCCGCGCTTTTTACTATGTGAGAAAATAACAGTCGCCTTTTTCAAGGGAGGATCCTTCCGTTGCCTCTATAAAAGGGTTCCAAGAGCGAAGAGATTGAGGTTTTTTGGGGCCCTCTCTTATCGAGTAGTGTGCTGGAGAGAGGGGTTGGCGTACGCAAGTTCTAAACTACTCTATAGTCTTTTGTTGCCTAGGGAGGAGGTGGGTCTTCCCCTGTTTGCGCTGAATGAAGAGCGGAAAAGACTTGCGTACGGTTAGTGCACTTTGGCCTATGGGTGGATGAAACTTTTGCGCATTTCAAAAATGTATATTCGTAGTGATCGCAAAACTTAAAAAAAACTATACAGAAACTGTAGTTTAGGAAAAGCAACCGCAACTAATAGGGCCTAAGTAAGCAAAACCCTTTTACGCGTACGCAAGTCTTCCAAATCGATAAGAGAAGGCCCCACCTCTGCGCTCTGCGCCTTACTCTTCTTTCTTCCTTATTCTATCTCAAAGAACCTTTTCTCTTCCTAGTATCAAGGAAAAGACATGGCTTTCTTTCGTTGAAGCGCACGTCTGAAAACAAGAATTCTTTGAAGCAAGTAGAGCAGTCCTCGAGCCTCCTCCGGTGTCCTCAAAAGGAGCCTCAGAAATAAGGACCAACTATCATTGGTCGTAGTGAAAGACAGTTGGTTTTAAAAAGCGTAGTTTTTACAGTGGTTCGATTCCGCTGTCGAATATAAGAGGTAATAGAATCTCTAGCCCCGTTGCTTGCACCTTATTCAGTCCTTTACCTCTGATCTCATTCCCAAGCATGTCCACCTCCAGCTACTCCGATCTCTTTCTTTTTGGTTGACGCGTATAGCGCTCTCAAGTGGTTCGATCTCTATCTTTGGTTGACGCGTATAGCGCTCTCATTTCTTTTCTTTTCTTATAGAAGGCGCTATAGCTACGGTGTCCTCTCTACGTCTACCATAGGCGATCATCTTCTATCTCCTTCTTGCTTGTGGTTGTCAATGGGTCTTGTCTAAGTTGCGCGCTTTGGAGGATCCTTGCTATCTTCTCCTTAGTGGTCGATCACCTACCACCGAGTCTTTCTACCCTAGCTCAATACCTTATTTTGCTACCTTTCGCTTTCGCCTCTACTGGCCCCTATCTACGCTGGTGCTTCATTCAGAGCTGGTGCTTCATTAGAGAGCCTAAGCCTAGGTGTTGGTCCTTATTGCTGATCGTCGCGGGGGCCCTTCGGCTACCTAACTCTAACTCGTAGTTTAGGATCCTTACCACAGTGGAAAATAGGATCCTAAACTACCTAAGGTCTTTTCCCCACTACAAAAAAGCTAAACTACTGAGTTTGCCCGTACGCAAGTTTAAAACTGATTCTATATACATTACCACTACTCCAAACTACAAACTACACTCATTGCTTTTTTTGAAAACCCACCTCGTCTTCTATTCCGCTAGCTTTAGCAAGCTACCTTATCCCACACTATTGCCCCTTTAGAGAGCGCTAGCTCAAGGATCCTACCTAGGATCCTTCTCGCGCTAAACTACCCTCTAATTGGTTCCACCGTCTACTTGTTGCTACTTGAAAGGCTTCCTTCTTCCAACTCAAGCAAGCCGACTGAAGAGTAGCCGTTGTGATGCCTAGGGAGAAGGAAGGGTTGATCTCGTGTTAAAAAACTCTGGCTAACGAGTAGTTTAGACTTGCGTACGGCGGTCTGTGCCGTCTTATCTTATAGGGTCTTATCCTTCCGATTCAAAAAAAGAGTTGAGTTGCCTCCACGTACGCAAGTCCTACTTTAAAAGCGGTGACAGGACTCAGAGAAGTAGTTGTAGTTTAGGACTCACTAGTTGTTGTTTTTGACTAGTTGACGCTTCTAAACTACGTTGCGTAGCTAGGATCCTTCTTTTTTTTTTTAGCTATGAATATGAACTAGTTATCTTACAGGCGCAATTGTCGCTATAGGTCGAAGGTTGTCGCCCGCACCCTTTTGATTGGTAGACACGCACTCTAGCTCCAACTCTTCGATGAAACCTCGCCTCTCAATTAAAAGGGCAGGGTCTTATGTAGACATCTGTTTGTTCTATTCACTCAGGGCGACACGTAGAATGGGCCAATACTACGGGTGTCCTATCTTCTATCGCAACCACACCTATCTTCTCTTCTATACGCAACCACACCTCCCTTTTTTTGAAAGGGGACCTTTAAAAGTGTCTTCTTTAAAAGGGATATTTGCATTCCTGCGGTATTTAAAAGGACGAGACTTACCACCACGTAGTTTAGGGGGCCATTCGGAAGAACATGAAATTCGCTACTAAAGACTTGGGAAGAGAAAAGACTATAGGCCAGTGTACAGACTCTCCTAAAGCTTTCCTTTTCTTGTGAATGGAGTTAGACACAAGACGAAGTCAATACTTGCGTACGGGGAAAAGACAAACGAAGCGTTGTTGAGGCAGTCTTTAAGTAGTTTAGGCGCGGATCGGCTGGCTTTTAAAACGGGAAGCTCGGTAGCTGGTCCAGGTAGTTTAAGATGCTCCTAAACTACAACTACGCTTTTCCGAGAGTCTGAGGATCCTAAACTACGTAAGTCTACTGTTGCCGATCGCCGGGGTTAAAAAAAGACGCGTGTGGGTCTTCTAAACTACTATCTTCGAAACCTCACTTCCACTTTTTGCTGGCTACCCTCCTATGCCGATCCCGCATTCTCCATTCCCGCTGGCACACCTCTGGCTTTCTTTGCTATGAAGCTTTTTCACTACTTTATTTAATCAGCAGCGCCAAAAGAAAGCCAGGCCCTAGAAACTACCTGCGAGTACGTTCCTCTATCCAGATCTAGTTCGAATAGGCTTTTTTTTAGCCCGAAGCTACGCGGGCCTACGAAAGAACCTAGCAAGAAAGAAAAGCCTATTTTCCTTAGTATCCTAAAACACAGACGCAAATTTCTGGTCTAAAAGAACCAGCGTAGTTTAGAAAGCGAATCCAAAGAATAGCCCCTAAACTACGAAAAAAAAGAGTCTTTGGCGCATCTTGCTTTCTATCTTTCTGAGTTTGAGTATAGGTAAGGAAATCACGGGGTGTGCTACTGGTGCATTTGGCTTTCTAGTCTAAAGGAAAAAGAACGACCTGCCTCTTTTCCTTAATGCCTTCTTTTAAAGGCTACTCCTTAATGCTCTTTAATGCTCTTTCGTCCGCCTCCCCTTCCTTCTTGAAGATAGCATAGCGCAAGACCTCTTCATCGACCGAGTAGTATCGTAGTATGGAATCTTTCTAGTGCCGGTCCTGAAAGAAGGATCCTAGCCGTAGTTAGAGGCGCGCGTATGGCTTTCAGCTGCTGGGGTGGGGACTAGGCCCGGAGATTCCTGCTTTGGCCTCCGTAGGCGTGTCGGAGTTAGCACCGGAGGTGTATGAGTAGTGGAGTGGTTAGGTAGCCGTACGCAAGTTTCAAGTGGCACAGAGGTGTTTTCCAAACTACTAAAGTGGCCTTTAGGTAACTACCGAACTTGCGTACGGCGAGTTTTAAAAGTGGATAAAAAGCAAGACAAGCAGGTTGAGTTAGGCCAAAGGCGAGTTTAAGGAAATAAAAGTAGTTTGGAGGTAGCCGTACGTAAGTTTCAAGTATTAAAGAAAAATATACATTACGAGGAAAATAAACCCAAAACTAGGGTTAGGGCGTCTGGTTCAAAAATATCTACTAAAGGAGTTTCAAAAAGGTGGAGTGTGTTTTAGAACTCTTTTGGACTTGCGTACGGTGGGTTGCCTAAAATATACATTACGGCTACTAGCAAACTGTAGTTTTGGAGGTAGCCTTAAAAAGTGAAGCGTAGTTTAGGATCCTAAACTACAAAGAAAAGAGTTAGAACTCTTTTGGACTTGCGTACGGTGGACAGAGTTAGCTAGAAAAATAGAATAGAATAGGCGAAGTGGATATCGATGAAAAAGACACTCTTGCTTGCGCTCTACGAAATAGGCTATTATTGCGACTCCAACCGCCAAACCGCCCGAGCAAGAAAACCATTCAAAAGAAGAAAAAAAAACTATACCTACCGGGCAATCCCAGAGCGAATAGGGAGCAGCAAGAAAGAAATGAAAGAAAAAAAAAAACTATACCTACCGGGCAAGAAGAGCGAATAGGGAGCAGCAAGAAAACCATTCAAAAGAACCGCCTACCCACCGGACAAGAAGAGCCTGAGGTAGTTATAAAAAAGGTGGACACCAGTAGTAGCGGCTCAGAGGAGGACCCCGGCCTAATGCCCATCACCAGAAGAGTGGGGAGGAGCATCATCCCGCTTTTTTTTCAGAGGCTGATCCGAAGCATATCGCTGGAGAAGTGAGAGGAAGAAATCCTACATCATATACCTAGTGATTGAGTTCGCTTTCCTCCCTACGCTCTTTCAGCGTGTGAGCACGCCTAGAGGAGCAGGTCCTAGCCTTCGCTCGTGTGTGTGCACGCCTAGAGGAGCAGGTCCTAGCCTTCGCTATTTCACCGTACGCAAGTTCGCTCTTTCAGTGTGTGGTGTGCACGCCTAAAAGTTAGGAGCAGGTCTTAGCCTTCATTCGACCATCAATGGAGAAAGCCGAGATAAAAAATAAGGACTGCGGAATAGAAGACAGACGGGGGTATAGCCAGATCCTAAAAGAAAGAGGAGACTGGGGATGGGCCGTATAGTCAGACCCAAAAAGAGGAGACCGGGGATGAACCCGACAAAAGAAGCTTCGTTCAGTAGAGCCAGATCCTAAAAGAAAGAGGAGATCGGAGATGGGCGCGGTAGAATCGCTAGGTTAGAAGACCACAGGATTTGAAAAGGGGAAGATGCGATCCCTAACTACTGACTGAGACTCTTGAGTAAGACTGCCGAAAAACCTACCGCGCGGAAAAGGCTAAGCTACCCCAGAAGGAGCTACATCCCGACCAACTACAAGAGACTACCCAGTTTATTAGCGCTCCTCCATTCCTTTCAAGCAAAAGGAGCTACATCCCGACTAACTACAAGAGACTACTTATTAGCGCTCCTCCATTCCTTTTGAGCAAGCAGTCCAAAGCTATGTATAGGCCTATTTTTTTTTTTACTTGCTATCCTTCGTAGTCTTGATGGTGAGGTGGCTAGTAGTTAGTTAGCCCCCTTTTAAAAGTGTGCCTGAAGTTATGGGCACAAGCCGAAACGTAGCAAGAAAGAATTGGATCCGGAGAAGGTCGCACCAGCATAGATAGCCTTGAGTTATGCATAATGCTCTACACCTGTCCTTGGTCCTACCCAACACTAAAAAGCAACCGACACAGCCAAACAAAACCGAAACCAAGCAGTGTGTTTGTGTTTTAGAGAGCGCTCAAAACTTTTGGGTGGGTAGTTAAGGGGCTGAGCTAGGATCCTAAACTACCCTTAAAGGTCTTTTGCGCAGTAGTTGCTTCAAGTAGCGCAATAGCATAGCATACGCTCCAAAACACAGACCAAGTAGTGCAGTAGCAGCCGCTCCAAAGTCTGACTCAAAGGCGTCTTGCGCAGTAGCTTCAAGTTGCGCAGTAGCTTCAAGTAGCGGCGCAGTAGCCTACGCTCTAAGACAGACCTCCAGTAGGCTATTCTTTCATAGGGAGAGGCTTGATGACGCCATCTACGAGACCAGGAACGAGAAGCCATAGCGAAATCCGGGAACGAGAAGCCATAGCGAAATCCAGCTACACAGCGTGGGAGATCCCTACCCAGCAGTACTCCAGTTCTATAGCTCCAGCAAGGATCCTAGCTCTTTTCTTTAATCCGGCAAGGATCCTAAACTACGCAGCTCCGCTAAGAAAGCGTAGGTTGGATTAGTGCAAGGTTTCGCTAGAATCAAAAGGATAACAACCTTTTAGAGAAAGGATGGAATTTCGGGCTTCTAAGACCTTCTAGTTGGCCTGGACTCCAGCAAGGATCCTTGAGAAGAAATAGGTTCTCTCCCTAGGAGTCGTTTTGGAAGCACCCCGAGCAAGACCGACGCGAAAGCTCCGAAAAAAAAAACACACCACCGAGAAAAGAGAAATAGAGCAAAAGAGGTCCAAAAGTAGAAAGCCATTAAAGGCGGAAACAAAGAGAAATAGCGCACAAAGAGGTCCAAAAGTAGAAAGCCATTAGAGGCAGAAACTGAGGTGTGTATTGCAAGGTGGAAAAGAGGCGGAAACTAAGGGAAGGGGTGTGTATTGCTTTCGAGTCCTGGGCAGGGCACTGGTGGCTACTACTAGCTGCGTCAGTCACGATCTCAGACTTTTTATTCTCATCAGGAAGAAAGGGGGAAGCCATTCGGAGCTCATCATTGAAGTTCTTGTCCATTGTGTCCTTTTCTTCGTACGCAAGTTGCATGGTGGGTCAGCGAGATCTACCTCGCTTTCTATTACTCTGCCTTTTCCTTTGTCTTTATTTAGAAGGATCCTCTTTTAAGTAGCCTAGAGAACACTTGCGCTTCCCACCTCCTACAGAAAGCTAACTCAATCTTGCTTATCTTACCCGTAACTACTGATGCAAAGCTTCCCCGTACGCAAGTCTTAAGGAACCCCGTAACTACTGAAAAAAAAGAAGCTATTCCCCGTACGCAAGTTAAATAACCCCGCTGGTAACTAATAACCCCGTAGTTTGGAGGTGGATAATGCTTTTTCGCTAGTAACTGTTTAAAAGAGGTGGATAATGCTTGAACCCCATGAGGTGGATAGTGCTTTTTCGCTGGTAACTAATAACAAAAGCAGCTAGACTTGCGTACGGTGAATAATGCTTGCCGCAAGTATATCAAGTTACGTCCAGACTTGCGTACGTAGATTAGACCGCTGGTAACTAAAGTGACGTCTAACTCTTTTAAACTCCGGGGTGGAAAAAAAGGGGTAAGGTAGTCGAAGGCCTTTTTAAGGAGGTTTTAAGTAGTTTGTAGTTTGGAGCTTGCGCAAGCCAGAAGGTACAAAGGAAAAGAGGTAGAGCTAGGGTTAGGTAGCCAGAGGTGTTTTCCAAAGGCTTTAGCGCTGGTTGAGCGTACGCAAGTTGCGCAACTTGCGTACGCCAAAAAGAAAAGAGTTTAAAGATTGCTAAAGCTTTTAAAAGGAGCTAGCTTTAAGCATTGTAGTTTAGAGCGTACGCAAGTTTCAAACCAATGATTAGGATCCTAAACTACCTAAACTACAAAAAAAGCTACCTCAGTGACTCCTAAACTACCGACTGTAGTTTAGGAACGCTTTAGGATCCTTACGACGGTTTAAATAAAATACATGATCTCTGCGCCTCAAAGACAAAACAGGTAGTTCATGCAATCGCTTACGTATGGGGAGTGGAGCTTGAGCCTTAAGTAACTAAACTAGACCGACGCCTCACCCACACAGCCTTCTTTTCCCCGTACGCAAGTTTGTCGCAAGAGAGCTAGGAAAGGTAACTGCCTGATACTGACTCACACCCAAGGCTATCATAAGGATCCTTGCGTCCTAGGATCCTTCCAAGTGGTAGGAATGGGTAGATCGGAGGGATTGTAGTTTAGAAATATACATTACGCACAAAAGAGCATTAAAGAGCAGCTTAGAAGCATTAAAGAGCATTAAGGAAAAGAGGTGGATAGCTTTAGCAAGAGTTAGGTAGCCAGAGGTATTTAAAATAAGGACCAACTTGCGTACGGAAAATAGGATCCTAAACTACGAGTTGCCTAAAATATACATTACGGCTAGGAGTAAGTAGTTTAGAAGCGAGATAAGCGAGAATGAGCTATTTTAAACAGGAAGGGAGGAAAAAAGGGGCCGCGAAAAGGACTACTGAAAAGGGAGAGCAGGCTTTAAAACAGCAGGAACTTGCGTACAGGGAAGCTCTTCTTGCGTTAGGGTTAGGTCTGCATAGCCTAAGCTTCGCGAAATAAGTGGGAGCGAGGGAGCCATTAGAGAGCTATATGTGTCCCGGCCTTTCTTTTCTACCTATGGATATCTCCTATGATAGTTTCTACCTATGGATATCTCCTATGATAGAAAGACGCCCTACCTACGGTCAGCTACGTTTGTTCGACTGTTCGACGTCAAAAAGTTCTTGCTGCCAAAGTGGTTAAAAAAGAGGATCCTTTTTTTGGCGCTGCTCTAGGAGGTCTGTAGTTTAGGAGCTATGTGCTATGAGCTTTTTTTGGTTTAGCGCTAAAAGAGAGCTGGTCTTTCAAAACAAACACTGCGCTAACGAGTAGACTCAATCCGATGTGTTTTAGGCATCACTTGCGTCTTAGATTCGGATGCGTAGCTCTAAGACCTCTGGCGACCGTTTGTATATCTCTTCTTTAGCGGGTGGTGGGTTTGTCTATAAGCCGCCTTTTTTTGCAGAATCAAAGCTACAGAAGTTTCTTTGTCTATAGAAAGTGGCCTCTAACTACTTGTTGCCTAAAAAAAAAGCAGTGGTGATGACTCGAAGAAGTCAGCATTGGACTTGTCTCGGAACTCGATTTCGGGGTCACCTATCAGCGTTCAACATAGCTTAGAAACCACGGTTTGCCTCATTTTCTACGCATAGCTTAGGAACCACGGTTTGCCTCGTTTTCTACGCTATGAAAGAAGAGCTTTGGCGCTTTTTGCTTCCAAACTACCTTTAGCCAACCACCCCTTTCCTTTAGACAGTACAATTCACTATTTATCTGCGTCTCTCTCGGGTCCTTTAGACAGTACCACTAAGCGTCTCTCTCGGGATTCGGCTACTCTAAGGTCTTCTTTCTTTTCTACCTGCGGGTGCGGTGCTCCCTAGGTCTTCAAATTCTTATTTGACTCCAAACTACAACTACTAAAGCCCTAAAAAAACCGGCTATGAATCTCGCGGTGAGTTTGATCCTAGAAAGACAAATCCGAACTTGCGTACGTAGAAAAGAATGCTTTTTTTAGGCAAAAAAAAGAACACAAAAGAAGAGTTCCAAACAAAAGAGAAGGGTAGTTTGGAGGCGGTCTTTCCAAGGATCCTCGTGCGTACGAGAAGTAGGCGGTCTTTCCAGTCGTGCGTACGAGAAGTAGGGGTCTTTCCTATCGTGTGTAAGGAAGAAGGCGAAAGAAGAGTTCCAAACGTAGTTTAAAGAGAAGTAGGCGGTCTTTCCGTAGTTTAAAGCCACAAGCGTAAGCAAGAAGACGAAACGGGGGTTATGGGACCTAATCTCGAGAATGCTTCGCTTTTCCTTTTTGCTTCTTATCTACGTACGCAAGTTTGTTGCTTTTCCGTAATGTATATTTCATCCCTACCTGTCCTCTATGATTAGGGAAAGACAAAAAGAAAGACACAGCACTTCCGTCCGGGGTTAGGTAAAGACACAAAGAAAGACATAGCACTACCGGGGTTAGGGTAAGAAGTTGCTAAAGCTCCGTAAAACTAGAAGTAAAAAGCTAAGAACTGCGAGTGGTAGACTCCAGACCCCCCAGGCGCAATGCTTGGTAGAGGTCTAAAAAGGAAAGGTAGCCGAAGGTAGCCTTCGCTATAGAAAAATCCTAAGCGAAGGCTACCGCCTTAGTAGTTGCCTAAAATATACATTACGGCGTACGCAAGTACAACTCCAAACTACAAACTACCTTTTTTGAAACTCTGAGCTACTAAACTACGAAAGGCGCACTGCGGAAAAGAAGCAAAAGCCTCGATCATATAGACCCGCCTCTTTTCATTTTATCTTCTCATCTAAAAACCGACTATAGACACTACGTATACCTCGACAAGCCTGGTTTAACTCCTCTCTCAACGCACTACTAGACCACCATGTCTTTTCTTTCAACCAACGCACTACTAGACCAACCACCATGTCTTTTATTTCAACCTCAAAGAAGAAATCTATAGCCTTACCTAACCAAACGAGAATCAAGTAGGCCGCTCTATCGACGACATAGCGCGAGCAGATAGGTAGTAGGCCTTTATTTGTAGGTTACCTCCAAATAAAGAAGAGAAAGCGAACCCATAGGTAGTGGTGCCGTCTACGTATAGCTAAGTTTTTTTAGGCGTGGAAGCAATGAAAGAGTGACGGATACGCTAGAAGTTACATAGCCTAGTCTGACTGGCGATAGCGCTGCCGAAGTGACATAGCGGAGAATCACTCGTGGGAATCTCACGGGGAACAAGGTGCACAAGTAGCGACCTCTAATTGGTTCCACCGTCCCTAAACTACTAAACTCCTTAAAAAGCCCAAAGAGGAGTGTAGTTTTAGAAGGCTTCCAATGTTTGGAGACTGGAAGGAGATAGGTATGAATGACAGATAAGAGAAGAGGCCTATAGGTAATAGGTATAGGTCGAGATCGAAAGAATAACCCGTAGGCGTTTCAAAAATACGAGAAAGGAGTTTACTTGCGTACGGAGAACTGCTCCAGTATCAAGTCAGATAGGTGTATAGGTAGCTTTCTTTTAGAAGGATCCTAGGTAGGATCCTTGTGCTAAAAGAAAGTATAAGAACGGAAGCAAGTATGGCCTATTATCTTGCTTTACCCCTTTTTTTCACCCCAGACAAGCGTGAAGTTGTGGAAGAAAGATAGGTGGAGACTACCCAATTCGAGTAAAGAGAGAAACGAAGTGCAAGCAAGAAGGATCCTATTTTCCATCATCCGAGTAACCTTCTATGCTTTTGCTTTTTCCTACCGAGGATTTGGAATCGTTGCCTCTAACTACTCTTCGATCTTTATTTTTGAAAAACTAGGATCCTTCGACACGTCTTTCAAGTCGCAGTTTTCAGGCTTTTCAAACTCTGCGTACGCAAGTTCTGCTGAAAAAAGGGGATATCTATAGGCATAGAATAGACATTGGATCATATATGTCATGTCTATAGTAGCTATTTTGATGAGAGCTATTTAGTAGTGTGTTTTAGAGGCAGGCCTGTTGGGTCCTTAAACACAGGCGGCTTGTAGTCCGTCCAGCCTTATCCTACACAGAAAGAGCGCTGGCACACCTCACTTGATAGCTCGTCTCGCTCCAACTATTATAGACAAACCTAGCAAAAAAAACCCACATGATGAAATCTCAACATCACCCCCCCCCAGGCCAACGCCTGCAAAAGAAATCGCCGGGACTTGTGACTTGTCTTTGATCAACGCCAAATCACTACTATAACTATAGACAGGCATAGGTCTCGGACGAAATGTCTTTCAAATCGCCGACCCCGCCCCTAAACTACGGGTACCGAAGCTACTTAAAGCACTATAGACTACCTTACACTACCTCTAAACTACGCTACTTAAAGCACTTTTGCGCGTACGTAAGTAAACTACTTATCCATCGTCTTTTCCATCATCTAAAAAAACCACTACCTCTAAACTACAAACTACTAGAAGTGGAGGGACACTTGCGTACGTGGAAAAGAAGCTACTTAAAGCCCAGCGAAGACTCCAACACACCCCTGAAGCTTTTTGACGTTCTATGCTTTTTCCCTCTAAAAAAAACCCAAAGCGTCGGCGGCTTGTAGCAACATGGGTTCGGTGTGTTTTAGGCCTGTTTTGCCTCCAAACTACTTCTTCTTCGACGCGTTATGCGCAACTGATTCATAGAAGCTGAGGGCGGGAGCACTTCTCAAACCAAGCCTATGAGAACTCAAATCATCATAGTGGTTAGATCCTTTGATCGCCCTACCCCTATGAAAGTATCACACCGGCCTACGTCCCTGAAAGGAAAAGGCGTTGGATTGCCGGATTCACGAGTCAACTATACTGTGTTACGATCACCCCATATAGATAAGAAGTCGAGGGAACAATTTGAAATGACAAGAAAGACTGAGGTCCATGCGCTAACTATCCTAAATGCTCATTTTGGGTCCTTGCGCAAGAAGTTTTTTTGGTTAAAACGCCGCGCGACTCGGAGGACATCAGACCCCAAAGAAAAGACGGCCGTCAAGGCGATGATGGAAAAGAGGCTAAACCAAAAGGAAGACCAAAGCTCTTTTTCGTAGCGGGTTTGTCTATAGGTAATGGACCAGCAAGAGTAATAAAGAAAAGGGCTTTATAGTAGTTTAGAAGACGAGTGTGTTGTAGCGGAGTTCAAAAAGAGGAAGGATCCTTAGCGCTTTTCAACAAAAAGTAAAAAATAAAAGTGATGATGGAAAAATATACATTACGGTGTCCAAACTACTTAACAAAAACACGAACTCTTATTCCACTACAGCTACAAACTACAAACACAAAAACACGAACTCTTATTCCATCATCTGTCTTTAAACTACTATACCACGTACGCAAGTTTGAAAGACAGATGGTGGATAGTAGTTTGTAGTTTGGACACGAGACCCACTAAACTTGCGTACGAAAAGGGCAAGAAGTTAGCGCCAGAGGTCGACGAGTTGAAGACGAGGCCACCGAAAGAGAGTCTTGAGATGATGGAAAAGCAGACGAGAGTGAGTCATGGAGTGCTCCTACCCCACCATGCCCCAGGAAAGAGAGGTATGAAGCGTGGGAAAGAATCCTTTCTCTATGGTAGTGAGCGAGAATGGATAGAGGAGTGGCGGCAAGGAGATGGATCAACTCACGTGAACTGTGCTTAGACGCTTCGTCAAACCACTGATTCCATAGCGGCGAACGAGAATGAAGAATAGCGAGCTAATAATAAAAACGAGGAGAGGCGGCCTAAACGACTGCACGGCTGGCTATTATGACGCGGTCAAGTCTCTATGTCTCTTCGCCGTACGCAAGTCGGAATCAAAGAACTTCGATCCAAGACCTCTATCGCTTTTGGCCTGCCTTGATTGGTCCAACTAGGCATTAGGCATGTTGAAATCCTTTCTTTGAAGACCAGACCTCTCAACGTCAAGAGATTGGCTCTGAAGAACCTACTGGCGACCAACTAGTCTTTATCATCTTATAGGACCCCAAAACTACCTACTAGCTCTAACTACTTTCTTCGTACGCAAGTGAGCTACTTATCTTGCTTTTTACTCCAGCGTAGTTTAGAAATCTTTCTTTAGTTTTAAAAGAGTAGTTAAGCTTTCTAAACTACGCAGCTTGGAGCTATGTCTAAACCTTTTGACTCTATCACTAGCTCTAAACTACTCTTCTGAGCTACTTATCTTGCTTTTGATAGCTTTAGCAACCTATTTTTTTTTGTCCACCTATGGTTTTCACTTCCTCGTTCCTACACACACCTCTAGTCTATTTGTAGTTTAGGGGCCTTCCTCTAAACTACTAAACTCCTACACTTGCGTACGTGGAATAAGAGTTTACTTTTTTGAAAGTAGTTTTACTATGGAAAAATCCTACACTTGCGTACGTGGATTATATGAAAGACAGTAGTTTGTAGCTGTAGTGGAATAAGAGTTCGTGTTTTTGTTAAGTAGTTTGGACACCGTAATGTATATTTTTCCATCATCACTTTTATTTTTTACTTTTTGTTGAAAAGCGCTAACTCTATATAAAACCTCCAAACTACCTTTTATCCACCGTCTTTTCTTTCATACGCTCCTAAGTGGTTTAGAAAGCCCTCTAAACTACTAGAAGTGGAGGGTACCGAAGCTACTTGTTGCTACTTGAAACTTACGTACGGCTACCTCTTCTTTCTTTCTATAGCTATAGACCAAAACCTCGATTCTTCTTTTTCGATGTTGTCACCGCCAAAAGGTGGGCCATTTGAAAGACAAACTCCATGAGGTAGGGCGGTCTTCCGGGCCCTTCGCTCAAGCGAGGCAGGCCTATTTTGTCTTTATCTTCTTTTAAAGCCGGACCCAATCAGAGGGTTTCATAGTGCGTCTGCTTTTCCTTAGTAAGCATTCTGGGTCCTACCGAGTCGCCTGCTAGTCCTAGGTCAAAAGCAAGGCTCCTAAACTACGTAAAAAATCGCACTCTGCGCCAAGAAAGAAAAGGAACTTGCTTCGTAGTTTGGGTAGCAATCGTAGTTTAGGAAACCTTTCGCTGTACGCAAGTTAACCCAAGAGCTATGTGCGGAACTTGCGTACGAAGAGTAGTTGTAGTTTAGAGGACTGGTAAAGGCTACAAGACGCATTTTTTGGCTAGGATCAAAGACAAGTCGCCAGTCCCATCTCTTTACGAGTCCCGGTACAGTGGATTATAGGCGTCGGTCCGTTGTTGAGATTTCATAGTGGTCATGTCTATAAGGGTATTGGCTAGCATCAAATGTCTTTTCTTTCATAGTAGTCATGTCCATAGTCGTGATTTGCTAGGCCTAGCTCAGTGAAAAGAGGAAACCATTGCAAAAGGATAACAAAAAACGAATATGAAAGAAAATAAGCGCCAAAAAAAGAAACTTGCGTACGACGAAAGAGTCGTAGTTTAGGATCCTTAGAGCATCTTTCTTGTTAAATAGACTAGAGGATGGAAGAAGAGCTGTTAATAAAAACACTTACGTACTTTTTGGGTGTCCAAACTACTTAACAGCTACAAACTACTAACAGCTACAAACTACTAACAACGCAACTTGCGTACGGAAACACCAACTTGCGTACGGAAAATCCATCATCTGTCTTTAAACTACTATCCACGTACGCAAGTTTGAAAGACAGATGGTGGATAAAAGGATTTGTCTATAGAAAAAGGTAGTTTAGGGTTTTCAAAAGAAGCCTAAGGTTGCTAAAGCTATGAAAAGCAAGATAAGTAGATTGAGTGGGTTAGGTATGTGTTGCCAATTTTCCATCATCAGCTACTCAAAAACGCAAACGCAGAGGATCCAAACTACAAACTACAGTAGTTAGTCTTTCAAAGTGGATGTAGTTTAGAGTCGTAGTTTAGGATCCAAACTACAAACTACAGAGCCAGTTGCGTAGCTAGAGGAAGCCTTTCAAGTAGCAACAAGTAGCGTAGTTTAGAGGGCTTTAGTAGTTTGTAGTTTGGACACGAGACCCACTAAACTTGCGTACGAAAAGGGCTAAGAGAGTTGTGGTTGCCTAAAGGCTACAACTACCGGAGTTCAAAAAAAAGGATCCTTATTTTTGAACACGATGGATAATAGGGTGTCCTTTTAACAGCTACAAACTACACGCAACTTGCGTACGTAAACTCTTATTCCACGTACGCAAGTGTAGGATTTTTCTATAGTGAAGGGTTTAAAAGGGCAAGGGCTTTAGTAGTTTAGGAGTTTCAAAGGGTTAGACTTGCGTACGTTAAATAAGAGTAAGAAATGAATGCGTGGTGTGCATTTTCCTTTTTGGGGCAAGCTTTTACGTGCTGGGCCCCCCAAAAAAGCTAACGTTAGGCAGTCCTAAAAAAAAACTAACCGTATCCTAAACTACCCAAGTCACCTACTAGTTGAGGCCAAGCCTAGTTGAGTGACGTTGAGTTGAGTCTTAGTCGACCATTGCCTAGTTGAGTGACGTGGTAGTAGGAAGAACTCGGTAAGGTCTTATGCAGTCTTCTAAATAAAGCGGAAGTGGTTGATAGGCTACTACACGCATTCTCGACTCAAGTGGTGTTGAAAGCGAAGTTGGAGTAGTTTCGGCAGCAGGTGGCCTTTTGTCTAAAGAGTTGAAAGCGAAGTTGGATCGGCAGCAGGTGGCCTCCAATTTGTAGGCGTGGTATCAGAGTTGGGACGCTGTAGGCCTAGTGCTTCCATTCAATAAATCCGCAACACACCCGAAGCTCCGAGGCCACCTATTCTGAATAGCTACTATAGATACAAAGCCACATGCACCGATGCCCTCGAAGACCCGCCGTTACTAATCGCGTCTAAAGAAAAGAGCTAGAAAAAAAACCCTCGAAAGAGAGTCTTGGCAGCGACAAGAAGATTCGTCTACGTCTTCTTAGTTAGTAAGGACGCGTTCTAGTGATGAGTGAGTTTTGGCTGCATAGGGCCCCCCATCACCTGCGCCTTACCCGGTCTCATTAGCTCTTTGCTATTCTCCTTTCGTTCGATTCGCGGAATGTGATCTGAGACACGGTGGGAGTTTGCGTGCCTCGGAAAGTTGACCTAGAGATCACCGGAGTATAGTGCAAGATCACCTTTTCTTGCTGCGTTAGAGGGTCGACCTGTGAACAAGGTAAACCCAATGGAACCCAAAAACAGGAGGGTACCGCATTGGGCAGAAGACGATCCAAAAAGCGAAGGATCAGCTGTAGCCGCCCTAACTACTGATAGCCCCCAAAGAAAAAAGCTAGGACAGGTCAACGTTTCTAGGTCAACAGGTCAACTTTTCTAGGTCAGTAGTTTGTAGTTTAGAGGTCTATTCGCTCTAATTGCAGCACTAAGGAAAAGAGGACTGGTCATGTATAGGCAAGATTGAAAGCAAATTTCGCGTTTTTTGGGGCGGCAAGGTTTTTTTTTTAGAGAACTTGCGTACGGCGATTGGCTAGGATCAAATACCTTGACTACGATTTCGTCCGTCTTTTCTTTGTTGTATAGTTGAGTGGTTTTGCTTCCAAACTACGGTAAAATTGGGGAGTCTTCGTAAGAAAAGCGCTAAAGTGTTAAAAAACACCCCTAAACTACAACTACTAAGTAGTTTAGAAAAAAAGTACCGTTAATAGTTTTCTTTTTAAATAGCGTAGTTTAGGATCCTAAACTACCTAAACTACTTTTAAAGCCAACTTTCACCCTTTTCTTTGTAGTTTAGAAAGCTTTGTTTTTTTTCTTGCTTTTTAAAATACCCTTTTTCTGCCCTTTTAGCCCCAAACTACTAGTTCCGACTCTTATTTAACGTACGCAAGTCCTATTTTCCATCATCAAAAAACAGCTCTGTAGTTTAGGATCCTAAACTACGACTCTTTATCCACTTTGAAAGACTAACTACTCAGGATCCTCTTTTAAAGCCAACTTTCACCCTTTTCTTTAGCTTTTCCGTAATGTATATTTCATCCGGTTTTTTTTAGCCTCCAATGATGATGGAAAAGGTGTCCGAAGGCTTTCACTCCACCTCTGTTAAAAAATCGCTCTAAAATAGATTCCCCGTACGCAAGTGGCTTTAAAACCCCCGGCTTTCACTCTTTTAAACGTACGCAAGTCCGTTAAAAAATAGCTCTTTTCGTACGCAAGTTTCATTAGGATCCTCTAGTTTTACGGAGCTTTAGCAAGTTACCTAAAATATACATTACGGCGTACGCAAGTACAACTCTTTTCTTTATTTCAGCAACACACTCCTTCTCTTAACTCTTTTCGTACGCAAGTTTAGTGGGTCTCGTGTCCAAACTACAAACTACTAAAGCTAGCTTTTTGGCTCCTAAACTACATCCATCGGTCTCTAAACTACTCTTTAATGCTCTTTAAGGCTTTTTTTTTTGAAAACTTGCGTACGCTCTAAACTACTAATGCTCTGCTGTATATAGAAGGTGTTCGCTCTCTAAAACTACTCTACAAAGCCTCTAGGAACGGAGCTACTTGTTGCTATTTGAAACTTGCGTACGGCTTCCAAACTACACCCAGCCTCCGGTAGTTGTAGTTGCCTAAAATATACATTACGGCGTACGCAAGTACAACCACAACTCCCTTAGCCCTTTTCGTACGCAAGTTTAGTGGGTCTCGTGTCCAAACTACAAACTACTATCCACCATCTGTCTTTCAAACTTGCGTACGTGGATAGTAGTTTAAAGACAGATGATGGAATAAGAGTTTGTTAAAAGGACACCGTACGCACCAACTTGCGTACGGAAAATCCATCATCACTTGCGTACTTTTTGTTGAAAAGCGCTAAAACACACTCTTTTTCACCGTACGCAAGTTGTTTAGGATCCTACCACACTTGCGTACGTGGAAAATAGGATCCTATTTTCCATCATCCTAAACTACAAAGCTACTTGCGTACGAAGAAAATACCTCTAAACTACTCCTTAATGCTCTTTAATACTTGAAACTTGCGTACGGCTTCCTTATTTTGCGGCTACCTTGAGTGTGACTTTTGACTAAGGAAAATGATAGACATTCCCAGTCCTCATCTCAAAAAAGACCATAGACCTATGATCCGCTATGAAGGATCCCGGCCTAGGATATCACTCCTTCTATGGCTTTTGTGTCTGGCTACTAGGCGCTAGAAATTGGGGAAGAAGGAGCTAGAGCACCGGTGCTGACTTGGATCTTGGGTGGGACCTTCTTCGGTCTTTAGGGTAAGCGGACGCTTTCTTGCCGCGTAGCTCTGTTGGCGCTAAGGTCCTCGAGCGGCTGGGCAAAAAAAAAACGGCGTTTGTTGGTCTTTCAAGCGTGTTGGCGTGGTTAAGGCGCCTCTAAAACTACTCTACTCTTTGCTATAGACCCAAACCACTTGAGCCGTATGCGGGGGAACTCGCACGTGCGGTTCTTAGGGGGGGGCTCATAGGAGCCATCCCATCCCAATAGCGCATATTTGGAGCTCAATATGAGATCAAATTTTCTTGCAAGACCCGTTCGGATAAGGGCAAACTTCAGAGATTGCTTCGAAGCCTGATTCTTGTTAGCGAGCGGACCAAAGGAGCTATCGAAAAAGCATTGGGCTTGAAAGACCAACAATGATCATACTAGTGGCAACAAGAGGGAGACCCGAAGCACGCGTTAGCCAAACTCAGCCCTAGTAGCGGGCGCGTTAACCAAATCCAGCATTGTAGAAAAGGAACAAAAGCCTTTGATGCATTTTGCTTTCTAACTACTTTTGGCGTTGAGTTCTCTCCTCTTTCGTCAATGGCAAACACAAGGCATGTCTATAGGAGCTCTTCTTTTCGGGGAACCTGCTAGTCGAGGCCAGCGTAGTTTAGAAAGACATTTTCTTTCGCGATAAAAGGTAGTTTAGAGGTGCTGGTAGCCGTACGTAAGTTTCAAGTATTAAAGAAAAGAGGCTTTAAGTAGACGGAAGAAGTAGTTAGAGAGCTATTTTTGAACATAGAAGGAGTTAGGATTTTAAAAAATGTATGAGGCAGTTGCCTAAAATATACATTACGGCTTTTTAAAGCCGGACTTGCGTACGGTTAAGAAGAGGTGGGTTACTTGCGTACGCCGAATAGAAAACTAAAGATAAATCGGCGAAGGTATTTTCTTCTAGCTTTGTAGTTTAGAAGGATCCTAATCATTGGTAGGATCCTTGTGCTAGTGGTTTAGAAAGCCGGACTTGCGTACGTTTAAAAGGGCTTCTATTAGAAGAAGAATAGGTTCTGTTAGAGCTTTTTAAAGACGGAGGTAGCCGTACGTAAGTTTCAAGTATTAAAGAGTAGTTTAGAGGTGGAGTTTTAAAAAGGGGTTAAAAGGTACAAAGGAGTACTTTGGAAGCGCTAAGGAAAAGAGCCGCAAGTAGTTGTAGTTTAGGATGATGGAAAATAGGATCCTAAACCACGGTAACAGTAGTTTAGAGCTATTTTTTAACGGATAAAACAATTAGCGGTAGTTTAGGATCCAAACTACAAACTACGTAAGTCTACAAGGCATTAGGGTGTTTTCCAAAGCCATTAGCGCCTTTCGTAGTTTAGTAGCTCAGAGTTTAAAAAAAGGTAGTTTGGAGCTAGCGCAAAAGGTTAGCGTGAGCCAATAGCGTAGACATAGCGTAGACATAGCGTAGACATAGTGTAGACATAGTGTAGATTAGAAGAAGGGCACTAGTTGTAGTTGTATTTAAAAAGCAACTACAACTACAAGTGGGTGAGCCGGTAGGCGAAGGAAGGTAGTTTGGAGGCGCGGGTTAATAGAAGACGAGGTAGCCGTACGTAAGTTTCAAGTAGCTCAGAGGTGGGAGTAAAGATTGCTAAAGCTAGTGGAGTGAAAAGCAAGATAAGGTAGCTTGTAGTTGTAGTTGCCTAAAATATACATTACGGCTACAACCACAACTACAACTAGTGGAGTTAGCGCTTTTCCGCAACCAAAAAGGGTGTCCTTTTAACAGCTACAAACTACTAACAGCTACAAACTCTAATCCACGTACGCAAGTGTAGGATTTTTCCATAGTGAAACTACTTTCAAAAAAGTAAACTCTTAAGTGGTCTTTTCTTGATGATGGAAAATAGTATTTTTCTATAGTGGTAGTTTGTAGTTTGGAGTTTAGTAGTTTAGAGGAAGGCCCCTAAACTACAACTACACTAAGGAAAAGAGGTGTTTTCCAAACTACTAAATTGTTTTAGAAGGATCCTAAACTACGGTTCAACTTGCGTACGGTGGTTTAGATTTAGGGAACCAATTAGAGCGTCAGTCTAGGTGCTAGCTATAGCAAACTTTGGAGGTAGTATAAGGTAGTCTGGTAATGTCTATAGTGGGGTAAGGCCCCTCTTCTACTTGGTTTGGCCTGAAGCGTTGCTAGGATCCTTGACAACGATTGGCTTTTCTTAAAAAATAGCTCCGCCCTTAACTACAAAAAAATACTCTGCACCAAGCCTAACCAAACCTATTCTGCAACACACTCATCTCAACTTCTCATAAAACCTCCTTTTCTTTCTTGCTAGCTCATAGTGGTGCCCGTAAAAAGGACTCTCTGAGATGAATCAGTCAAAAGAGAAAAGCGTATGTTTAAGAACACCACAGGAGTCCACAGATGGCTGTTCTCCACAAACCACAAAGACATAGGGACTCTCTATTTCATCTTTGGTGCGATTGCTGGAGTGATGGGCACATGCTTCTCAGTACTGATTCGTATGGAATTAGCGCGACCAGGGGATCAAATTCTTGGCGGGAATCATCAACTCTACAATGTTTTAATAACGGCTCACGCTTCCTTGATGATCTTTTTTATGGTTATGCCGGCGATGATAGGTGGATCTGGTAATTGGTCTGTTCCGATTCTTATAGGTGCACCCGACATGGCATTTCCACGCTTAAACAACATCTCCTTCTGGTTGTTGCCACCAAGTCTCTTGCTCCTACTAAGCTCAGCCTTAGTCGAAGTGGGTAGCGGTACAGGGTGGACGGTCTATCCGCCCTTAAGTGGGATTACCAGCCATTCCGGGGCGTCCGTGGATTTAGCCATTTTTAGTCTTCATCTCTCCGGGATTTCATCCATCCTGGGTGCTATCAATTTCATAACAACTATCTCCAACATGCGCGGACCTGGCATGACTATGCATAGATCACCCCTCTTTGTGTGGTCCGTCCCAGTGACAGCATTCCTCCTTTTGTTATCACTGCCAGTACTGGCCGGCGCCATTACCATGTTATTAACCGATCGAAACTTCAATACAACCTTTTCTGATCCCGCTGGAGGGGGAGACCCAATCTTATACCAGCACCTCTTTTGGTTCTTTGGCCATCCAGAGGTCTATATTCTCATTCTACCAGGCTTCGGGATAATCAGCCACATAGTCTCCACTTTCTCGGGAAAACCCATCTTCGGCTATCTAGGCATGGTTTACGCCATGATCAGTATAGGTGTTCTTGGCTTTCTTGTCTGGGCTCATCATATGTTTACTGTAGGCTTAGACGTCGATACCCGCGCCTACTTCACAGCGGCTACCATGATTATTGCTGTACCCACTGGCATCAAAATCTTTAGTTGGATCGCTACCATGTGGGGAGGTTCGATACAATACAAGACACCCATGTTATTTGCTGTAGGCTTCATCTTCTTGTTCACCGTTGGAGGACTCACGGGGATTGTCCTGGCGAATTCAGGGCTAGACATCGCCTTACATGATACTTATTACGTGGTTGCGCATTTCCACTACGTCCTTTCCATGGGAGCCGTCTTTGCTTTGTTTGCCGGATTTTACTACTGGGCTGGCAAAATCTTTGGTAGGACATACCCTGAAACCTTAGGCCAAATCCACTTTTGGATCACTTTCGTAGGGGTGAATCTCACCTTCTTTCCAATGCATTTCTTAGGGCTTGCAGGGATGCCACGTCGCATTCCCGATTACCCTGATGCTTACGCCGGATGGAACGCCCTTAGCAGTTCAGGCTCTTATATATCTGTCGTGGGGATTTGCTCTTTCTTTGTCGTCGTTGCAATCACTTCAAGCAGTGGAAAAAACCTCGAATGCCCTCCAAGTCCATGGGCTGTTGAAGAAAACAATACCACCCTGGAATGGATGGTACAAAGTCCTCCCGCCTTTCATACTTTTGGCGAACTTCCAGCTATTAAAGAAACCAGAAAATAGACCCGCAGCTAACTACTCAACCTTTAGACATGACCGCTAAGCAAACTCGTCTTGCTTGCCGGGGTCGCACTAGAAGGAAGAGAGGGGTCTAGTTTATCTCGAATACTCAGAACCTAAGAGAACTTCCCATGCTTTCTCCAACTATTGGTCAAAAATTCCCATGCTTTCTGTTGGTCAAGAACCAACCTCCAAACCAAGCAAGAAACTCATACAGGAATCCTTCTGCTTTCTGTATGGGGCGAATCATGGATGATCAATCTCCCAAACTACGCATGCCTCAACTGGATCAATTCACGTATTTCACACAATTCCTCTGGTTATGCCTTCTCTTCTTCGCTTTTTATATTGCCGTATGCAATGATGGGGATGGACTGCTTGGGATCAGCAGAATTCTCAAACTACGGAACCAACTGCTCTCCCACGGGTTTCAGGGTGACAACTCGAGCCGCGATGACAGCCACTCAAGAACATTGGCATTGGAAGAGATCTCGAGAAAAGGTTTGAACGCCGGTGTCTCCTATCTATACTCCAGTTTATCTGAAGTCTCCCACTCTTGTCGCCCTTCACTCATCTCTAGTCAGGGCGCATTACTAGAACGTCAGGGAAAGCCACCAGTAGGCTATTCTTTTCTGATCTCGTCTTTCGGAGAAATCAGTGGCGCACGAGGAATGGAAAGAAACGTCTTCTATTTGATCTCGAAGTCCTCCTCAAGCACTCCCTTTTCGGGGACCACGCTTAGGAATGACATCATGCTCATCCACGTTTCACACGGCCAAGGAAGCATCGCCTAGTCGCCTTTCTCACATAGTAAGGCCGCCGAGCTTAGGGAAGGTGGACAAACGCAGCGCCTTTTTAAAAGGACGGGAGCGTCTGCGAAAAGAGGAAACCTTCGCAAATGGCTAAGAAAACAAAGGAAAGCGCCCCGTAGTTTAGGGTACCGAAGCTACTCTATAGACTATAGACATGACTTGTCTCGGACGCACCCCTACTGCTTTGCCTGTTTTTCTTTATTGTGCGTTTTGCATAAGAGTGCTGTGATACGGCGCTTTTGACTGCAGAGCGTGGTCCTCTAAACTACTCTTTAATGCTCTTTGCGCTGCTTTTGACTCTAAAAGAGCAGCTTAGAGGTTCTATGGACATTCGCACTACCCCTTTTCCTTTGTCCACCTTTTTCCCGCTTTCTTTTTTTTCCTCTCCTAAACTACGCTACTTTGGGCCTGCATAGAAATATCATTTCGCCTCAGTTGAGTAGCCTATACCCATAGGACAGGCTTTGTGCCACGTTACCACATGTTGGGTTGGGGGTGAGAAAAAGCGTTGCCGAGGGGTTCATGTAGACGGCCCATTTTCCCATCGGTAAAACCCATGATTCTCTTCTCCACGTCCTGGAGAGCCACATTAAGCGTGGCTTAGACTTGAAAGGCAAGAACCTTCCTTACTACTGCCCTGTAAGCATAGAAAAAGATGATGGAAGTAGTTTGGAGACCTCGGCCCTCTCCTAAACCACTAGTTTTTTTATCCCACGCCTTTCTTTACTTTTCGATCGACGGAAAAAGGTTAGGGAAGGTGGACAAACGCAGCGCCGGGAAAAAGCTAGGACGCGGCGCCGGTGAAAAGAGGGATTAAAGAGCATTAGTAGTTTAGAGCGTACGCAAGTTTTCAAAAAAAAGCCTTGTAGTTTAGAGCTTGCGCAAGCCTTAGTAGTTTAGAGCGTACGCAAGTTTTAAAAAAAAGCCTTATTAAAAAAAAAAGCCTTATTTAAAAAAAAAGCCTTAGTAGTTTAGAGCTTGCGCAAGCCTTAAAGAGCATTAAAGAGTAGTTTAGAGGTAGCTTTCTAATCTACGTAGTTTAGAAGGATCCTATTTTCCACGTACGCAAGTGTGGTAGGATCCTTGTGCTAAAAGAAAGCCGGAGGCATAGCGTCAGTTAGGCCCCTAACTGCTGAAGAGGTGGGAGTCTAAAGCCAGAGTAAAAGAGAGTTGTGGTTGTGGTTGTAGCTTTAGCAACTACAACTACAACTACCGGAGTGTGTTGCTAATTTTCTTTCTTGTAGTTTGTAGTTTGGACACGAGACCCACTAAACTTGCGTACGAAAAGAGTAATACGGAAAAGTTGCTAAAGCTACCAGAGTGAAATAAGAGTATAGTCTAAAGAAGGGCGATAGTTGCGCGTAAACTACCGTAAGTAAACTACTTATCCATCATCTGTTCCATCATCTAAAAACAATGCAATAAGGGTTAGCGCTTTTCCGCTGTATGTATATAGAAGGGTTTAAAAGAGTCAAACTTGCGTACGGTGTAAAAGAAAAGTGCTATTTTTTAAGAGCGAAGTTGCTAAAGCTAGTTTATAAAGAGTTAAAAGAAAGCTAACGCTTCCTGTCTCGGTAAGAAAGCGCTCCAAACTACGCCTGCGAAATACTCTATGCACCTTTCTCAAATCGCTCCAGCGTAGTTGTAGTTTAGGATCCTCTTTTCTTTAATACTCTTTCATATTTCTTTCTTGCTGGGTCCGGCCGGTTGAGATAAGGAAAAACCGTCACAAGTCATATGTCTATAGAAGTTTGCTTAGACCAAATCTTTCTACCTAGTGGGATTTCCTAGAGCCAACGCTAGCTAAAAAAAACCCCTAGCTCTTCGTACGCAAGTCAACACAGCAGCTTTCTTTTAGCGACTTCGTTCTTCGTACGCAAGTCAACACAGCAGCTTTCTTTTAGCGACTTCGTTTTTCTCAACATAGCACTACCCGCTCTTGCTCCGTCTCAACACAGCAGCTTTCTAATCTACTAGCTACGTCCTCTGTTTCTTTTCTTTAATACTTGAAAGCCTCTTATCCATCGTGTTAAAAAATGGCTCTGTAGTTTGTAGTTTGGATCCTAAACTACGACTCTAAACTACATCCACTTTGAAAGACTAACTACTGTAGTTTGTAGTTTGGATCCTCTGCGTTTGCGTTTTTGAGTAGCTGATGATGGAAAATTGGCAACACATACCTAGCTCTTCTCAACATAGCACTACGCGCTCTTGCTCAGTCTCAACAGAAATAGACATTACGGTGAGTCAAGCGTCGGTGAGTCGAGGGTGAGGAGGGTTTCAAAAGAAGTGAGTTCAAGTGGTCACAGTGGAAAAGGAGGCTCAAAGACACTCTTATCATTTGGTAGATCCAAGTCCGTGGCCGATTTCGGGTTCACTCGGCGCTTTGGCAACGACCGTGGGAGGTGTGATGTACATGCACTCACATTTTTGGGGCGGAAGCCTTCTCAGCTTGGGTGCGCTCTTTATCCTCTATACCATGTTCGTGTGGTGGCGCGATGTTGTACGGGAATCAACTTTCGAAGGACATCATACAGCCGTCGTACAACTAGGACCTCGATATGGTTCTATTCCCTTCATCGTCTCAGAGGTAATGTTCTTTTTTGCTTTCTTTCGGGCTTTCTCTCACTCTTCTTTGGCACCTACGGTAGAGATCGGAGGGATTTGGCCCCCTAGTGGGATTGGAGTTTTAGATCCTTGGGAAATACCCTTTCTTAATACCCCTATTCTCCCCTCCTCCGGAGCTGCCGTCACTTGGGCTCATCATGCGATATTGGCAGGGAAGGACAAAAGAGCCGTATTTGCTTTACTAGCTACCGTCCTTATGGCTCTAGTCTCCACTGGCTTTCAAGCAATGGAATATTACCAAGCACCCTCCACGATTTCTGATAGTATTTATGGCTCTACCTTTTCCTTAGCTACAGGCTTTCATGGTTTTCATGTAATAATAGGGACTCTTTTCTCGATCGTATGCGGGATTCGACAATGGAAAGGACATCTCACCAAGGAGCATCACGTCGGCTTTGAAGCAGCAGCGTGGTACTGGCATTTTGTAGACGTCGTTTGGTTATTCCTATTTGTCTCTATCTATTGGTGGGGAGGGCTATAGCTATGAGACATATGATAGAACGGCTATACGATGACGCAAGGCGGGCGCAAAATGTTCCCAAAACCTACCCGCCTTACCTTTTAAACCCTTGTAACAACCATCCAGATTACGGAGATGGAGATGAAGAGCAAAAAAGCTTCTTAGATCCAAAGAGCTTGGTAGATAGAATCGCGGCAGTTTTCCCTTTACCCTTTCTGTTTTGGACCGTATATAACGAGAGCCTTACTCTCGCTTCCCCATATTTGATCGTTCTATTCGGCTGTTTTTTTTTATTCAAAGGGATCGAAGAAATTCTGGCAGATCATGTTCACGAAGAAAGAACCAGAAGTTGGATCTTGAGCTATTTGAGACCCTTCTTTGTCGTTGCAGTCAAAGATATGCTATGGGCTCTACCAATCCTTTCATCTTTTCGAGCATTGAAGAACCTAATGGATCACCTGTACACGCCTGAAGATCAACTTCACTCCTGGTTCTTTCTTCGTACGCAAGTTTGAAAACGAGTGGGCTGGTGTGTGTTTTAGCCTTTGCACTTAGGTCTAAAAAAAAGGAGCGAAGCTGCAACACACTAGTAGACGCAGAAAAAGCCACGCTCTGCTGCAGAAGGGAAAAAAAGCAAAACGCGCAAGTCACCTTACTCTAGCTTTAGCAACTTAGGCTACTCCACCCCCTATTATAGTACCTCTTATCCATCGTCTCTTTTCGTACGCAAGTTTAGTGGGTCTCGTGTCCAAAAAAAGCCCTTTTCTTCGAGCTCCAAACTACAACTACTAAAAGTTGCGCGTACGTAAGTAAACTACTTATCCATCATCAAAAACAAGCTACCAGCACTAGAAAGAAAAGTCTGGCCCTTATTTAACTCCTGCGTAGCTCTTTTCCTTAATACCTATTCTTTTGCGTCTTTACTCTAGCTCTCTATAAAACCTCTTTTCTTTAATACTTGAAACTTGCGTACGGCTACCTTACCCCTAAACTACTTAAACCACCTCTGGCTTCCTCTTTTCAGCCTCCTACTTCAGTGGCTACTCCTTAATGCTCCTTTTTGTTGCACACTCCTGTGGCTAGCCTTTTGGCAAGCAACTCTAACAGAACCTATTCTTGCGCTATGTCCACCTTTTTTTGCTGCTACCTCTTTTCCGCGCGTTGCTGGTTACCCGTAATGTATATTTTTTAAAAGTGGGTTAGTAGTTTAAAAGAGTAGGAGTGCTGTCCTTTTGGTAGTGGCTTTCTTCTATAGTATAGAAGGAGAGATGTAGGAAACTTTGCGCAGCAAGGAATCGACGGAGGGTAGTTTAGCTCTTGCTAAAGCTACAAGAATAGGTAGGATCCTAAACAACTTGCGTACGGTGAAAGTAGTTTAGAGTGTGTTTTCTTTTTTAACACGATGGATAATGGATAATAGGGTGTCCAAACTACAAACTACAACTACTTAACAGCTAAATTTTCCGCAACTTGCGTACGTGGAATAAGAGTTTACGTACGCAAGTGTAGGATTTTTCTATAGTGAAGGGTTTAAAAGGGTCAGAGTACGACCAGCCGAGGTCTATAGATTGAACGCCAGGAGCCGAGCTATAAAGTAGATCCACTCAACGCGCGCCATCCTTGATTTAGCTACGACTATATATAGAGAAAGACACAAAACGTTCTGAACCCAGCTCTAGCTACTTTTTACCGCGTGAAGAGTCCAACTTTCGGAACAGATGATGACTCTAGACATTCCTCTTTCGTTTTGTGTCTTTCTCTTGATCATTCTTTTTCTCGTGTGTAGTTGAGTTACATGCCATTGTAGCACCGCTTTAATAAGCAGGCCTCTTTTTTGTAGTTTGGACAACACGCTACCCTGGAAGGATCCGTAGTTTGGGCTCCGCTTCTTTCTTTTAGACAACACACTACCCTGGGAGGATCCTTGGGTGATAGATCGAAGGGATTATTGGGTGATAGATCGAAGCGGGGAGGGCTTAGCGCTAGGATCCTAAACTACGAAGGATCCACGTACGCAAGTGAAAGAAATGCGAGTTTGTTTGGGAAGTAATCAGGCCCGATCCACCGAAAGAAATGCGAGTTTGTTTGGGAAGTAATCAGGCCCGATGAGCTCTTTTTTTTTACTTGCGTACGTTCGACTAAGGAAAATAGGTGCGTCTAGGCCCCTCTTCCTCATGGATGGTATCGTGGGTCTAAAAAAGCCAGGTTATGCCTCTAAACTACAAACGGAAAGGCGACCCATTGAGAATCTCTAGATTTCCTGTAGTTTTAGGGGGTGTGCTCACCGCTAACTAGACAGGCCATGTGTTTTAGACCTATTTTCAAACTAGAAGCTTAGCCTAAAAAAAACCAGCAAGCATCACTAGCACTACCAAGAACACTACACTATCAAGAATCGCCACTCTCCCACCAAAGTCACTGATTTAAGACTGTCTACTGTCTATAGTGGATCATATTGAATCAGCTAAAGAAGGCTAGCGTATAGCTGTCCTCAGTCTTCTGCGCGAGTAGAGTGGTGAATCAAGAGGAGGTCTTGCTAAAAAAGCATAGCGAGATTCTACTGTCTATAGTGGATCATACAAAATCTTGACCGAGATCCCGAGTCTATTGTCTACCCCTAAAAAAAAGACCCAATATAGGGCAGAGACTGAGTTGGTCTAGAGTCGATATCTGGTCCTAAAAAAAACGGGCAGAGTAGAGCCAAAGCAAGACCAATGCAATGCCATCAGTAGAGAGTAGAGAAGGATCCTAAACTACGTAAGTCTACTGTTCTTCTTTAGCGTAGTTTAGACCACCGCAATGCCATCAGCGCAGCATCTTCTTTTCAGACTTCAATGCAACGCCATCAGTTATACCTTAATTGGCAGCATCTTCTTTAGCGTAGTTTAGACCACTGCAATGCCATCAGTAGAGACTTGTAAGTCTACTGTTCTTCTTTAGCGTAGTTTAGACCACGCAGCATCTTCTTTAGCGTAGTTTAGACCACTGCAATGCCATCAGCGGAAACTTGTAAGTCTACTGTACCTCTTTTCCGACTTCAATAAAAACGGATGAACTCAAGTTCAAAAAAACCATCTTCTTTTCAGACTGAATAAGTAGCTAGGTAAGATTGGGACGGCCTAGGCGCTCAAGAGTCGACTCAACAATCTAGAGAAAACAGACAAATCATGGCCATCACTGTCTCAGATACGAGGGGGAACTCTGGCGGAAGTCGGAAAAGAGGTGCGGTCTAGACATAGCTATCTCCGGGAAGGTAGAGTAGCGATAGCAAGGAAATCCTCTCTTGTTGGTAAGGTAGAGCTCTTATTCTCGTTTGATGCTCATCTCGAACTCGGGATAGACAAAAGGAATAAGGAATGGGAGAAGTGATTCTCTATCTGACTACGGCTGACTTCGCTATACACATGCCAGACAAAGCTGCTACCGCGACGTAGTTGACTACGAAAGCGCCGCCCTAACTGCTAGAACCTAGAAGACAACCATAGCATAGAGTTTGCATCCTTATCCTTTCCTTATTGATCGCTAGGATCCTCACCGCCGCTCCTAAACTACAGCTAGAAGACAATTCGCGATAGAAAGATTTTTTTATCCTTATCCTTATTGATATCCTTATTGATCGCTATCACCGCCAAAAAGCCCTAGAACCTACAAGACAATTCGCGATAGAAAGATTCGCATCCTTATCCTCGCTATCACCGCCGCAAAGACCAACGGCTAGGTCTACTAACTATCTTGACTGCGGCGTAGTCACTTAGATCGGCCTAAAAAAGGCTAGGTCTCTACTAACTATCTTGATTGCGGCGTAGTGTCACTTAGGCGATTGGCAGAGATAAATAGTGAAGGATCCTCAGAGCGGGGCCTAAAAAAACTCTGTAGCACTCTTTGCATTTCCTAAGAACCCCTAAAAAAAGCAGCACTCTTTGCGTTTCCAAAGCTTTCACACTGGTGTCAATCAAGCTCCAAAAGCTTTTGTGGCGATTTCCTTTCCTCGTCGAGCAAGATGAGAAAAAACCTCCGTAGTTTTCTCTTTCCTGGGCACCTTTAGTTGTCCTAGTCCTAAAGCGATTAAGACAATAACGCGAGGAAAAAAAAGGCCTAGCGTATCACCAGAGGTAGTAGGAAGAACCGCGACTTTCTCTATGGGAAAACCAACGTTTCGTCGTGTGCATAGGGGGGGTGGGGTTCATATAGCGTCCAACTTGCCTTAATGCGCCTTTCAACGGCCTTCTTGTCCATATTTGCTTTCTCCTGTTTTCTTGCTCGAAACTACTTGTCTTTTTTTTTGAAAACTTGCGTACGCTCAAAAATATACATTACGTTGATTCAACCTATAGGCCAAAACCCACTCAACTCTTTTTCGCGTAATGTATATTAGTGAGCCAACATAAAAAGCTCAAAAATATACATTACGTTGATTCAACCTATAGGAAAAAGTCACTCGCTTTTTTTTCCCCATCGATAAAAGTGAAAAAGTTTCATCCTCCCATACTTGCGTACGGCCAAAACCCACTCTTTTTGCTGCTTTTCAACAAAAACTAGAGACAACAGAAAAAATATACATTACGCTAAAAAATATACATTACGTTGAATCAACCTATAACTTGCGTACGCGAAAACCCACTCAACTCTTTTTAGCCCAGAGACGATAGAAAAAGCGCCAAAAGTGAGTAAAGCCGTTTAGAGTCTAACACTCAACTCTTTATCGCGTACGCAAGTAGTAGATAGGTCCGTAGTTTAAAAGCGCCAAAGAAAAGAAAAGTAATAGTAGGAAGCAAGGATCCTTAGAGGCGTGATCGCCCTAATTCCATTCTCCACAAAGTTAGGCCCGTCTCTGCTCTCTCCCATCCAACTTCTAACTATAGATATAGATTCTTTGCTCTCTTCCTGTCACCCGTCATAGCAGCAGCACACCTATCGCTTCTACGGATCCATTCCTAGCTACTGTGGCGAATGGCACTTTCTTCACACCTGCCTTTATGAGGAAACTTGCGTACGGTGAAAAATGGGGATAGTAGGAAAAGAAGTCGAAGGAATCTTGCTTTTCCACTCTTTCTTCACACCCTACTTTGGAAGAAGCATCGGATGGATAGCTGGTAGGACTATAGTGCTTTTTTTTGGAGGTTTACTACTTCCTATGGATTCTTTAAAGCCATCGGATAAAAGGATGATGGAAAAGGAGCATAATGAGAGTTTTGGCGCAGGTTGTAGGTTGACTACCAGTTTCCTAAACCCTTTGGAGGATCCTTCTTGAAACTTGCGTACGCGGAGCATAGGAGCATAACGAGACGAGTGGCGCAAGGTTGGAGGTTTACTACTTCCTATGGATTCTTGAAACCGGAGCAACAGGTAGCTTAGGAGCATAATGAGAGTTTTGGCACACTTGCGTACGGAGAGATGAGCCGACCTCAGAAGTGCATAAAAGACGTATGGGAAAGAATCATCGGTGGCTATCCTTAAACCTGACCAAGCGTGCAAGCCGTAGAAGACATACGAGAAAGAAGGACTCATCAGCGGCTATCCTTTTTCCGTTCCGCTTTTTTTAGCCGTAGAAGACGTATGGGAAAGAAGGGCTCATCAGTGGCTATCCTTTTCTCTCTTCGTGCAGCCAGGGCAGCTTGGAGATAGAAGGGCTGCAGTGTGTTTTAGAGATGGTCCAGCGCTAATGGTTGGTCGACGCTTCCGTCTTCTACTCTTTATCTTGCAGAGTAGGATGAAAGTCTTCCTTTTCCACTCTTTCCAGAGTGAGGTTTTTAAAATAAGAAAGAAAGAACTTTTAAAAGGGCTTTAAAAGGAGTTGTATAGGAGGATAAAAACAGCTTTTCTTATCATTAGGGAGGGGGTTTTAAAGGGAAGAGAGTGGACTCAGTAGTTTAGGGGACTTGCCCTACGCGCCTACCTAGGAGACCTAGCTGCAACACACTGCCTCGTCTTCCATTGCCCTGTTACGGAAGACTCGTGCTTTTCTTTCAATTTCTTTACTACCGTTGAGCTTTGCTTTACGCGTACGCAAGTCCTCGATGGCGCTTTAAAACAAGACAATATGGAATGAGGACAAAAGACAAACCCAATCGGCAACACACTACCTACACCTTGCATAACTAGAACTCTACCTCTTTTCCTAAACTACAATGCTCTAAACTACTAATGCTCTTTAATCTCTTTAATCCGGCACCTCTTTTTTTTTTGCGGCGGTTTTAACCGTACGCAAGTCTCTAAACTACTGGAAGCGCTTCTATGCTCTTTCGGAAGGAAGCGTAGGTTCCCTAACTACCTATGCGTTGGTTCACCAGGAAGGTAGTTGGGAGCAGATAGCTAAAATTTACCTTAACTTAACCTTTACTTCTTTTAAAGGAACGAAGGAAAGCAAAGGTAGCCGTAGTTTAAAAGAGTAAAAAGCCAAAGGTGGGGTATTTTTAAAAGCAACCGCTGAACCTAGATCGTGAGTAGTAGTTTAGCAGCAAAAAAAGGTTGCTAAAGCTATCAAAGCCATCGGTGTGAGTAAAAAGCAAAATAAGTGGTAGTTTAGGATCCTAAACAACTTGCGTACGGTGAAAGTAGTTTAGAGCTATTTTTTAACAGCGTTAAAAAAGAGTCACTTGCGTACGAAGATCAGAATAAGCGATTGAGCTGTCAAAAGATCTAGGTTCTTTTAAAGTCGTGAGAAGGAAGGAATAGGCTACGCTTCTAACTACAAAAGGCGCTTCTAAACTACTCCCAACCGGCATCTTTCGTCGAAGGAAAAGGAAAAAGGTCTCACTTGTACAGCTACCCATCGTACTGATCTTTTCTTTCGTGCTAACCCTTTATTTTTTTGAAAACACTGGTCTCTATACCCTAGGTTCATAATCATCTTATCAACTAACTAGAGTTTCTTCAACCATTGACTGGAGTAGAGAGATCAACTGACCTCTCCTGCCCTATAATAAAGTTGAGCGAGGTGCAAAAAAAAAAAAGCCATTAGCTCCTAAAACTATAGGCCTAACCTTCTTTCTCCAGTTTTGGAAGAACTTGCGTACGGGGGAAAGCGTCTCTAAAACACAAACCACTCTCCAGTGCGAAAAAAAAACACCCAGTTCTTTTCTATATTCCCAGATAAATAGCGGATGATGGAAAATAGGATCCAAACTACAAACTACGTAATGTCTTTGGCCGCTCTTTTGGCTTAGAGCTAAGATGCGGTGGTGTGTTGTCGCTCTAGTGGTTTCGAGGCCCTAAACTACTAAAATTCCTCTTTTCTTTTAGCGCTAGCCGTGGGTCTTATGATGCGAAGTTTCTCCGTACGCAAGTTTCACCCAAAAGCAGCTAAGGTCACGCAGACAAGAGCAGTAAGGCCGATGGCACAGATCGCATTGCCTCTTGTTCTTATCCAGAGTTTTTTAACACCAGATCAAGAAAGAATGGATTTCTCGAACTTGCGTTTTTAAAACTTGCGTACGGAGTTAAGTTGCAACAAGTCCAGCAATAAAGGAAAAACTAGCCTCGGTATAGGTTACTTGCGTACGGTGAAGTGCCCTATTTTCCATCATCTTTCCATCATCAAAAAACAAGGGAGTAGTTAGGGTTAAAAAAGAGACGGTGGATAAGAGTTGACTTCGCTTTTTAAGGGGTTATGAGCTATGTTGCTAAATCGCGCGCTACGACTATATATAGGCGCCTCGGCCTCTAAACTACGCATAGTGGCTTTGTATAGCTCAAAACTCTGACCCTTTTTAAAAGCTCTAACAGAACCTATTCTTTTGCTTCTAATGAGTTTGCCCACTAGATAAAAAAAAAGGCGCCCTAAACTACAACTACACTCGCCTATCGGCTCCTTAACCACGGCTTACCACACCTTCTCTAGTCGTGTCTATCTGGCTTCTTTCTTGGCTTACCACTTTTAGGCTTACCTTCTCACGTCCTGTCTATCTGGCTTCTTTCTTGGCTTGCCACCTTCTAACTAAATAAAGTTGTCTCTTTTTTTTGTCTAACTACGGCTTTTTTAAACCCTTTTAAACTATGGCGCTAGCATTTCCACCTTAGCTCAATCTCCTTGTCTTAACTAGCCTCCGGCTACCTTCTTTTAACTCACCTAAAATATACATTACGGCCTAACTCAATATCTATTCTAACAGAAAGCTCCCTACTCAGCCTCCTAAGGCTTACCACACCGTACGCAAGTTCTAAATAAAGTCATGTCTATTGCTATAGGGCTGAATCAACGTAATGTATATTTTTGAGCCTTTTCGCGATCGCTAGAAGAAAGCGTGAGTCTATAGCGTAGATTAGAAGGAGGCCTTTAAATAGATATAGATGAAGAGGTGTGCGCTTGAGGTAAAAGTAACTATTTTTCGTACGCAAGTTTCAAAGATTTCGCCGTAATGTCTATTTTAAGTAGACGGTGGATGTAGTGTGTTTGTAGCTTAGGAGTCAACCTCAGAATGGCAAAAGTAACTCGTTTTCCCTGTAATGTATATTTTCATCGTACGCAAGACGGTAGAAAAAATGAGAAGCAACTTTGCTAGCATTGCTATCGCTCTTTTCCACAGCCAAAGTTGTGTTTTAGAAGCCATGGGCCTTTCTTGTTTCTATCTTGTCTATCTATATAGGAGGATCAAAGGAAGGTCAGAATCTATTACGAGTTCCGGGAACAGATCAAAGCAAAGAAAAAGGAGCAATCTTCCTAGGGCCTTAGGCGCTATCCTTTTACCTTCTTTCTTCCTGGGGCCTTAGGCTAGCCTTTCTTTGACCTTCTTTACCACCTCTTCTTAAAGGGCCCTACGGCTACCTTCTTCCTTTTGAAAAAGCATTGGGCGTTGTGGTAAAAAGAGTCGCTATAGCTAACGATCCCTTTCAGACGAGCATCTGTCCTTTTGGCTTCTATACTTTGGGTATTCCTGTCTCTCTCGTGGTGGTAGGCTTGGTCTCTTCTATTGATCCCGGGTATGCCCGCATGAGCAGGTTGCTTCTATGTTCGCACTTCGCGGCGAGTCTGTCTCCAGCTATTTGGGTGAGCTCGAGTCCATAGATTCTTGTCTGGTTCACTGAATGGGATCGTGCAATAGATCATCAGATTGGGCGCCTATTCCCTTAGCGGATGTGTCTGATTCCGCAACACACCGGTAGTTCTATTTTCTTCTCGGTAGTTCTATTTTCTATGGTAGCGCTATCCGGTGTGGACAAAGAAGGACTCATTCGTTCTGGCATCCACACTTCAATCTAGACCTGGCCTATAGTCCTCTTCTCTTGCTTCGCAAGTTTTGAACCACCATCAAAAGCTAGACCACAAGGCTGGATGCAGCTGTTTTTTAAACCGGTTCTTTGCATTGGATCTCACGTCAACTATAACGTTTCAGGTCCTTTTCACCGTAATGTCTATTTTCGACGTAATGTATATTTCGCTCCCACCTACGCTGTCCTTCACCTTTCTACGTACGCAAGTTCGCTCTAGCTCTTTTCCATTTTCCGTACGCAAGTTGGTTCCAAACTACAAACTACTTCCGTACGCAAGTTGGTTACACCGTACGCAAGTTCCTTCAGAACCAATGATTAGGATCCAAACTACAAACTACTTATCCATCATCCTAAACTACAACTACTGTAGCTTCACTATAGAAAAATACGATTTTCCATCATCAAGAAAAGACCACTTAAGAGTTTACGTACGCAAGTTGCGTTTATTTCATTCTTACAGTGGAAAAGATGATGGAAAATTGGACATCCTACATCACCACTACTCCGGTGTCCTTTTCTCACCTTTCTACGTACGCAAGTTCGCTCTCACCGTACGCAAGTCTGGTGTCCTAAGAAGGCGCCTAAAGTTCTCGTTCACTATGGGTCATGCGGGTTCCGACTTCAATAGGGCTCAGAGTCAATGGAGTAGAACGACCCCGGTTTCCATCATTCGAACTGAAGAGAGGAGTCTAGTGCTTCCATCGTCGCTACTTAAAGACTCACGGAGTCTCAACTGCTTGACCTTTCCTATAGCTACATGACGCCGGAAGATTGGTGATGGTCGAGTCTAAATCCCGTAGCCTCACTCACCTACGCCTTCAGGCAAAACAACTGCAGCCTCAGAAAGCAATAGGGAAATGCATAGACATAGGATATCTGTAGCGATCATCGCATAGATTGAATCGGATCTATCTTCTTGCTACGCAACGCAGCGTGCACTCCTTCCGGTCTGGAGCCGTCTATAGTCTGCAGATTCCTATCCTTGTCTTTCCTATCCTTGTCTTGTAGTCCTTCAGCTTCCACATCTATGCACGAATGAGTCCGTATCCGGCAGTGTGCTAAAGAGCCAAAGATTCCGCGTACGCAAGTTTAGCACACTTGGCTATGAATAGAGAGGTCCATTTCTTTGGCCTATCTTCATTGCCTTCTTGACTTCTTTTCCACTGTTCGGAGTCACTTCAACGTGTGGCGCCAGGAGTAGTAGGTCTGTAGCAGCTCCTATCGCCAGAGCCAAGATCCAACCTGTGTTGTAGACGAGATGACTTTCGATTGTAGACGATGACTTTCGATTCTCCAAGTGGTAATGGGTAGACTGAAGACATAAAGCGTGTATTAGGCCACTATGGACTCCGTAAGCAGAAGCTTGTGGGTGAGGTCTAAAGTTATGTGAACAGGCGGGAGGAAAGAGGTGCGCCATAGTAGCTAAGCAAAGAAAGTCCTTCCCTTCCTATAGCTGAGGAAAGAGGTGCGCTATAGCAGCTAAGCAAAGAAAGTCCTTCCCTTCCTATAGCTATAGAACGAGACCTGTTTTGCTTCCAAAAGAAAGTTGATGTATGTGAGCCTAGCCTATAAGGAGAGACCAAAAAAAAACAACACACCGGTGAATAGATGTTGGATGGCTAGCCACGGATCAGGGGAAAGTAAGACTATATACCGTGATGGCTAGGATCCTTCTTGCTTGCATCCACATTCACCTACGCCACCATCAGGAAGAGAAGGGGCAGCCTTGCTTATGATCTGGGGCGGGGTTAGGCTTCCACTTCTCGCACGCCTCTTTTCCTTAATACCTATAGCCGCTCGGGTGGCACGTAGACCACCTTTCACAGATTATCACCTCTCACCTTTCATTCGCTACGACCTTCCAGGATCCAATGATGCATCAATAGCGGCTTTTTTCGGGGTCTTCCTACCTATCCTAGCTAGGCTGTGCATATGCTACGCTTCTTCTAGTCTCTGACAGTTAGGCCAGAATCTCTAGGCTATCACCAACCTGAATGAGCGTTCAAGTAGTTTAGGCAACCTATAGCTATAGAAGGTTCTTAGCGAAATCACCGTACGCAAGTCTAAACTACAAGAATCGCTCTGACGGACTAGCGAAAGAAATGGGGCCGGAAACAATAGTTTCTTCGCTTTGGGATAAGAGTGTAGTTTAGAGGATCCTTCTTGCTATCGCGTCTGTAGGGAAAGCAGGGTTGGTGAAAATGCTGTACAGTGGTTTAGAGGGGACTACGACTTTTCTCATTTCTTTCAAGACATAACACCGTTAGGTAGCCGGAAGAGTTGCTAAAGCTCCGGTAACCCTAGAGGATCCTTAAAGAAAAAAAGAGCCATTAGAGGTGGACAACAAGATAAGCAGATTGAGTTAGGAGTTTAGTAGTTAGAGGGCTTTAGTAGTTTGTAGTTTGGACTTGCGTACGTTAAATAAGCTTTCTAAACTACAAAAAAAGGGGACTTGCGTACGTTTAAAAGAGTAAGAAATGAATGGGCATGGACGAGCCAAGATCTCATCTGCCACTATGGAGACATAACGCAAGCGAAAGAGCTTCGGCAGCACAAGCACACTCCTATTCCCTTTCTTAACCCTAGGTCTGTGAAGATGAAGGAGATGCAAGCAGCGTTGACGCAGGTACATAGAGATAAAAGGAGATGCAAGCAGCGTTGTTTTGCCTGGTACATGGATAGAGAGAAGGAGTTTCAAAAAAGAACGCGCCGTGGAAGGAGTCAGACTGATGACCTAAGGCCCGCGCCTTGCCCATATCCGTAGTAGAGTAAGGTATGCTTTCCAAAAAAAAGAGCCGAAGAAGCGAAGAAGGAATGAGCCGTTGTTTTGCCTTATGGCCTCCACACCTGAGATGTAGCTCTCTGAAAAAAGCGCATACGAGAGAGTTGGATCCTATACCTATAGTGTTTTTTTTTGGGCTAAAGTTCCACCAACCACAGACCTTAGGGTAGAGCACTAGAAGTCAAGCACTAAGGAAAAGAGTAAGACCCACTAGGCAGGAACTTGCGTACGACGAAAGAGCATTAAAGAGTAGTTTAGAGGACGAAAGAAAATAGGTCACCAATACCTATTTTCTTAGGTCACCAATACCTATAGTGAGGCCTAAAACACAGCTGCAAAAAGCGAGAGAAAGAAAGGCGTGCGCGAGGTTCTATGTGAGCGCCAAATGAGTACGACCTAATGAATCCACCCAGGTTCGCCTTTTTCTTTGGTAGTTGGTATGCAGACGGATCCTTCTTTCTCTTTCATAGTGATAAGGACTGAATAAGGCCCTTTGATCCCTATTGGAATCTCTTTTTTTTGTAGCTCATGCGCACTGAGGGGAGGATTGTCAACACTGCATTGGGACACTGGTCTGTCATAGGTCTCTAACCAATGGGGGTGGGAATCAGAGGCTTAGTCTTCTTGTCTCGTAACTATAGTGTGGTCATATACCTATAACTAAGGCTATAGGGGTTCAATCCTGCTCTAACCTAGAGCTAGCACTATGTCTGAGTCAGATCCGGCTGCAAAAAAAGGCCTAGTCTCGATGGACAAGAAATTTCTTACCCTAAACTACAAAAAACGATGAGTGTGTTGGAGAAGCGTCGCTACAATTAGAATAAGACGTCTTATTCTAAATACCCCAACAAGCTTCCGATTGATCTTTCTGCGTACGCAAGTCAGATGAACGCGTAAGAAGAGTCGCCTTGGATCAGCGTATGTGGGCGTAAGATAAGAATAGTCGCTTTGGATCAGATGAACGCGTAGTCGCTTCCTAACGTCCATTCAGATGAACGCGTAAGAATAGTCGCTTTGGATCAGCCTATGTGGAACAGTGGAACAACCGAGTCCCAGATGCAAGGCGTACTTTCCTTATGTTCTCAAGCCTGAGTTCGCTTTCAAACTTCTCCTCGAAGGGTGAGTCTACTCGGGTGCGATCCCTTTTAAAAAGAACCTCTCTTCTATTCAATTCACTCTAAGGTAAGGTCTTAGGTAGGGTTTTTTTTGGTGGGGTAGGCCTTTTATCGAACGCTTGCACACCCCTCGCTTTTTTTCTATCGAGCCGGGTGAGTCAAAGCGAAAGGAGCGCCTAAACTACAACTACGCAAGACGTCTTCGCGCGCCAATATTGCTATGAGATCGGCACTTTCATTGTCATTCGAAGTGGTTTTAAAAAGCCTTTACCGCTTCGCTTGCCAGATTCCCAATAAGACGAGATGTCTACTCCTTTTAAAGACCACGTTGCATAGAAGGAAAGGGCGCCTTTCAAGTATTAAAGAGTAGTTTAGAGGTTGCTAAAGCTATCAAAAGAAGCACGTTCTTTTAAAACTTGCGTTCGGAGAAATGAGACCAGGGAACCGGATTAAAGAAAAGCAAAGGCGAGTTATAGCGTAGTGATAGCAAGAAGAAGGGCGCTCTTTAAAGGGTTTCAAACTTGCGTACGGGCAAACTCATTAGCTTTCTAAACCACTTAGAATAGCTAAAGAAAAGTAAAAGAAAGACTACGAACAGCATAAGGGTTAGAGGTAGAGCTAGGGTTAGGTAGCTTTCTAAACCACTTAGAATAGGTATTGAGTTATTTTTTTCTAAACTTGCGTACGAAAAGGGTGCGAGTTTAAACTTGCGTACGCCGAAGGAAGCCGGAGGAATAAGGTAGAGAGGGGTAAGGTAGTTTGTCTATAGAATGGAAAAGACCTCTTTTCCTTATGCCAAAAACTAGAACACTGGAGTTGCTAAAGCTCCGTAAAACGTAGTTTGTAGTTTTAGGAGTCGTAGTTTGGAGTGTGCTGTAGACGTAAAATATAAAGAAAATATAAAATAATGTCTATAGAAGCAAAAGAATAGGTTCTGTTAGAGCCAGAGTCAAGGAGTTAGCTAAGGTAGCCGTACGCAAGTTTCAAGTATTAAAGAAGTAGCTAGAGGAAGCGCATGGGTATTGAGCTATTTTAAAACGGATAAGTAGTTTAGCGGATGATGGAAAATAGGATCCAAACTACAAACTACGTAATGTCTATAGAAGCCTTTCAAGTATTAGTAGTTTAGAGCATTAGTAGTTTAGAGCTTGCGCAAGCCTTAGTAGTTTAGAGTAGCCTTTAGTAGATGTAGTTTTAGAAGGCAGTTTGGAGGCGTGAGTAAAGTAAAAGAATAGTGAATTGTAATGGATATAGAAGGAGTTTAAAAGGGTTAGACTTGCGTACTAAACTACAAAAAAGAGTCAAAAGAAAAGGGGTTTAAAAGAGACGATGGATAAGGGGTCTGCGCTTCGGAAACCCCATACGTCACTATGAACGCAACCTACCTGTCCCGAAACACGTTGCAGAGAAGGAAAGGGGTTTAAAAGAGACGATGGATAAGGGGTCTGCGCTTCGGAAACCCCATACGTCACTATAGAACGCAAACTATCTGTCCCGGACCACAATGCTATCTCGTGCAGGCCTAGTAGCCAGACAAGTTGATAGAAGGAAAGGAAAGATCGGAAACCCCGTACGTCACTATGAACGCAACCTATCTGTCCCGGACCACGTTGCAGAGAAGGAAAGGAAAGAAATTAGGGGTCTGCGCTTCGAAAGCCCATACGTCACTATAGAACGCAACCTACCTGTCCGGTAGTTTGGGAACAGCAACAAAAAAGTGGGCCAAAACTCACCGTAATGTATATTTCTGGCCCAATGGCTCTCTCGCCGTAAAACATCGTTGACTTGATCGAAAGAAAGAGAAAGGCCGTCTATGTATATAGGTAGCGTAGTTTGTAGTTTAGGGGCTAAAAAAAAACCGGATGAAAGAAAAGAGTTCACTTGCGTACGAAGAAAAGCAAAAGCTCTTGCTAAAGCTACAAGAATAGGTAGGATCCTAAACAACTTGCGTACGGTGAAAAAGAGCTAGCTTTAAAAATGGGTTGCTAAAGCTATCAGAAGCCAAAGGAAGCCGGAGAGTAGAATAGACCCAAAACTAGTAGGAGCTGAACTTGCGTACGGCGAGCCAGAAGGTAGTTTAGCAAAAGAATAGGTTCTTTGAGATAGAATAAGGAAGAAAGAAGAGTAAACCCACGTAGTGGGTAACCTTTCAAGTAGCTCAGAGGTGCGACTTGCGTACGTTTAAAGCTTTCTTTTAGAATAGGTATTGAGCTAGCGTTAGACATAGCTCCTAAAAGAAAGCGTTAGATTAGACATAGCTCCTTTTTAAAGCTTAACTGCTCTCTAAACTACAAACTACAAAAAAAAAAAGAAAGATTTCTAAACTACGCTGTTTCAAAAAAGAGTGAAAAGTAGGAGTTCGAACTTGCGTACGGTAGTTTAGAAAGGAGGTGGGCGCTTTTCCGCTGTATATAGAAGGGGCGTAAAAGTAGTTTAGGAGTCAAGGAGCTAGTGCCGTAGTTAAAAAAGAGCCAGGAAGTAGTTTGTAGTTTAGAGGACAGCGAAGCCAAAAGCTAGGAACGCCGTACGCAAGTATAAGGAAAAAGGAGTTGTATGCTCCGGGGCCCAGGGAGATATGGTGCTATAGGTCTACGGTTCACAGGTGCTATAGGTCTACGATTCACAGATAGGATGAAAATAAGTTGGCTGGGGAACTTGCGTACGGTAGTTTAGAAAGCGCGGTTGCTTCTAAACTACTTTGCATACTCGGGGGAATCCTGCTCAGAGAGCGGAGCACTCAGAACCTCCCCTCTTGCTTTCTTTCCCTATCCGGGGAGAAGAGCACCAAGAGAGTCGTAAGCTTTCAAAAAAATGAGCGCAACCTGTAGCTTTAGCAACTACCCTCTTTCCTCCAGTAGGCTATTTGAAGACAGCGTAGCTCGACAAAAGCGCAGGCCCAAAAAAATGCGGCTCTCTAAAGCTACCTACTAACGCTTTCTTCTTCGTACGCAAGTCTGGCGAACAAGCGCGCAGCAGGAGTTTCTTGTATGTGCAGAAGACGGGACTGAACCCCTACAGGATAGGATCCTAGGTCTTATAGTGCTATGATTCAATCAACAAGTGCGCTGGGTAAAGCATCTTACTCTTCAATACGGGGGAGACAAAGCATCTTACTCTTCAATGCATGCGCTGGGGTGTGTTGGAGACAAAGCATCTTACTCTTCAATGCAATGCTCCGGGGTGTGTTGGAGACACAAAGCATCTTACTCCTCAATGCAATGCAGGGGATAAAAAGCATCTTACTCTTCAATGCAATGCTTTGGGTGTGTTGGGGATCTAGATAGCTCAGTTGGTAGCGCGCGCAGCTCTAGCTACCCCCAATGGGTCCAATGAGGGGTAGGGTGGGAATGTCTTCTACCTCAACCCGAAACCGCGGCTCACTTTTGCGTAGTTAGATCATTCGTAGTTAGATCAACAGAGACTCGTGTTCAATAAGGAAGTAAGGGTCAGAGAACGGCAATCGCTCTGCAACACACTACTTGCTACTTGAGCGGGTTTGGCTCCGTTGTAGAATCCAAAGCCCCTAAAAAAACCGGAAGGATGCTCCATGACTAGGTATAGGTATAGGTATAGGGGCCTTTACTGCTGCCTCTAACTACGTTGACGTGCTGCGTTGCCTTGAGTGGGGTGCTAGGGTTTTTGTAGTTTAGAGGCTGCTATTCTGAAACTCGTTTCCCGCCCACTATACATCGTAGGATAGGACTCTAGAAAAAAAAACAGAAAGATCTCAGTGTTAGGCGCGTTTGTCTTTGGGCTGTAGTTTAGAAAGCAGACTTGCGTACGGAGAGTCCACTAGTTGCAGAAAGATTGTTGATTCGGCGTACGCAAGTCTCTCCCACACATCGCCCCGGGACACGAGACGCTGGAGATTTTCAGAGTTCATGGCCCGTACCCACCTTTGGCAAAGCATTCCTCGGTAAAGAATAGCGCCTATAGCCTATAGCCTAAAAAAAAGGGGTCTCTGTGATCTCCGCACAGAAAGAAAGAAGAGTATAGGTTGGTCTCGGTAAAGAATAGCCGCAACCCACTGGCACGAAAGTATCTATTGGATAACCTAGCCCCGGTGAATAACCCACTGGCACGAAAGTATCTATTGGTGGAACGGAAGTATCTATTGGAGAACCTAGCGCCGGTGATTCTCGCCTTTATGGATCGTCTGATTGACACCCAGCCGCTGTCTCGGGACACAGACCTCCAGCTCTAACTACTGGTAGGCTGCCTAGCTAACTTGGTAGAACGGATATCTTATCGCACAGACCTCCAGTAGGCGACTGAGAAGGAACGTCCTGGCCGCTTCGATGACCGATTTTTTTTGGGTGCCTTTCTTTTAGATTTGAGCTGGCCCTACGATGAGTCAGCACAACCAGGAGTTCGAAGTCTCCACAATATGGGAGAGCGAGCTGCAAGTTATCCTTTTGTCTATAGATAATCAGATATCGTAGCAGTAAGGAGGAAGGAAGAGTGACGCGTTAAAAAAGCGCTAGGTTCCACTTGATTCTCGTCAACTTGCGTTCGGAGAAAAGCAGGAACAGCATTGGCGTAAAGCACTAGGCTATTGCTATTCTATAGGAGATAGGAGAATGCCTGCTGCACGATCTATAGTCTCCTTTCTTTTAGGGGTGTGCTCCAGAACCCTTTTGCACTCTTGCAAGAAAAATCCAGTTAGGTAAGACTCAGCTGGGTGACACTGGGCTCTTCATTTTAAAGCCCTAAAAAAAAACCGGCACGAAGAAGAAGGTTTCGTCGTACGCAAGTGACTCTTATTTAACCCCACCGGCTGGCTACCTAGACCCTTTTAAATCTGTCTATAGTGCTCTACCGGAAGTGGGTAGTCTTTCTGTGCCTGCTAAGTGGCTGCTCTCTTTTAGCGTTTTTTTTTAAGACCCTAAAAACCCGCGTGCAATTTCGGTCATGTCTATGTCTGTCTTATGTAGCGATTTCAAGAAAGGTGCCGTTGTTATTTCCAGAAAGGTGCCGTTGTCCTAGACCTACTCAGGATTTTTCCAGTAGTTTAGGAGGCTGTAGGCCTTTTTTTGGGGATGGGATTCGAATGTCAGCACTAGAAAGCAAGGCGCACCGGCGAGAAGTTGGCTTTTGTGCAAAGATTTCGTAGTGCTGTGGGCCCTTCGCTCTAATGTCCTGTGGTCACGCCTGTAAGACTACCCACTCGTTTTACACGCCTGTCTCTTTTCGTTTTAGCTGGCTCCACTATTTAAAAAGCAAGCTACCGGAGTTTTTAAAAGGGTTGAAGCCGTACGCAAGTTTCAAGTATTAAAGAAAAGACTTGCGTACGGTGATGCTGTTATTAAAACGAAGTTTTCATAAGGGTTGGAGGTGGAGCTACGCGGTGCGTGTTGATTTGCTAGGAAAACCAGGGGGTTGCGCGCAAATAGCTCTTTCGTGCTACGGCCTAGCCTTACCGAAGGTCTAAGGTCTATAGTAAGAAGAACTCTCCCACATCCACATGGGTACGACACAGCGCAAACTAGCTAGGATCCTTTTTTAAAGAGAGGACGAAACTTCAAGTGACTTTGTCGCGTCTTTTCTTTGAGCAAGACACCCTATGCCAGTATACCTTATGACTCCCTCACTAAGAACTCTTACGCGAAACTATAGTCTATAGCACAGGGGCCCCAACGCGACTCTAGTGGAGGTTATCTTTGGTACCCGCAACATCGCTCACATAGCTAGCTCCCCTTTTTAAACTAGGAGCGACGCTTCGTGTCCTGACCCCCCTAAGTCCAGCCATACGCGAATAGTCAAAGAGATAGATAATATAACGTATCTTTAGTTGAGGCGAGGGCTTTAAGTAGTTTCATAGCTTGGAGGCGTGATTCGATCTCCGTACGCAAGTAAACTACCAACGTCAGCGCTTTTTCGAGTCACCAAGTCTACGAGGCTATTAAAGACAAGAGGCGTCTCTTCTTTTTGTAGGACTAGGACGGCGGCTACTGCGCTCAATGCGAATATAACGTCACTCTAAACCAAGGCAAGGAACGCTTCCGACAGAGCAAAGGCCATAAGACGTCGCCTAGTAGACTACTGATTGAATAGTCTGACTGATTGAATAGCAAGATTGAACTGATTGAATAGCAGTAGTTAGAGGGCGAAAGAAGAAATAGATGCGGACGACATCGCTTCTTGTGCATGTGCTTCTAATCTACTCTTTCGTTGCGAACAACTTGAGACTCCATATAGTAGAGCCCACTCAACTCACATTGGAAGCCTAAAAAAAAGAAGTCACCGTACGCAAGTTCACTCCTTTTTGACGCCTACGGCCTAGCTTTTGCGATCTCTTTTTTGTCTTGGCCTAAGGTAGGCAATGTCTATAGAAAGTGGGCCCTCAAATTCCCTACTTCCCCTTTTTCAAATAAGCTATAGCGCTCCAAACTACCCTTTTCCCGTACGCAAGTTTTTAAAATAAGCTATAGTAAAAGCAAATAGGGAGGCAAGGCTTCCGTCGTCAAAAGTCAGACTCCTAGTAGGGTGGTCTATGAGCAGCTGTTAGCACAGAGATCTTGGCCTCTTTTAAAAAGGGGGTCAACTAGGGTATATGTTACCATAGCGGCTACGACTCGCTATTCAGAATCTTAGTATGCATTGGGATAAGTCAGAACTCTTAGAGTGATCGGTCAGTGTGGAATAGGGCCTAATAGTCGCCAAAAAAAAGAACGGACTTACCCACTTTTTAAAAGGGTTACCAATGCAACCTAAGGGCCGACCAGCGCTTGAACTTGCGTACAGAGACCAAAGGGCGAGTTTAAAAACAAGTAGCCCACAGCTCAGACTAGCTACACACCTGCTATAGGCTAGTTCGTATACGTCACTATTATTACTTTTTCTAAAAAAATGGCTAGTTATAGACATTACGTAGTTTGTAGTTTGGATCCTATTTTCCATCATCCACTATTTATCCAGCCTATCGCGGAAAAAGAGCTAGGCATTAGGTCATGGACATCCAGACATCGACATCATAAGGTACTGCGTGAGATCCATCTCTAGCTACTTCCAGCTATTTCCAGCTATGCTCCAGAGGAACGTGGGTCAGAACCACCTGAGGCATCCAGGAACAACTAGAGCTAGGGTTTTTTGTAGTTTGGAAGCGTGATGCCCCAACCCCAAGGCGACGCTATCCATACGTAGAGGTTCATTCTCCCATTCTCTTTCTTTGCGCGACGCTATCCATACGTAATAGACCAAGGCGACGCTATCCATGACCCATACGTAGAGGTTCATTCTCCCATTCTCTTTCTTGTTCTTGAATGCGCGACGCTATCCATACGTAATAGACCAAGGCGACGCTATCCACATAACCCAGGTTCTCATTCTCTCGATGCCCGCGACGCTAGCCATAACCCAGGTTCGAATGATCTTGATGCCCGCGACGCTAGCCATCCATAAGAGAATAGGTTTTGGTCTGGTTTTTTTTTCTCAAGGCATAGAAAAAGGCGCATCTCAAGGCATAAAGAAAGACGCAACTGGTCTTTTTTTTTAGAAAAAGATTCAAGAAAACTGGTCGCTCAGATGCGCCTTCCGGCATAGAAAAAGGCGCATCTCAAGGCATAGAGAAAGGTGCATCTCAAGACATAATCAGTCTGCAACACACCGGCGTAGACTCAGGTCCGTCTGATCGCAGCAAGCTTTAAGCCAGGTCAAGGTAAGAGTGAGGAGAACCCCGATGCATTCTGCTTTCTACAATCTGTCTCTAAACTACAAACTACCTTCCTTCCAACGGAGGTCTAAAAAAAAGCGCTTTTTCCCCGTACGCAAGTTCTTCCTTGGGTTGGTGCAGCAAGCCTCATCTATAGCCCAGACAAACAAAGGCTTCGACATAGCCCAGACAAAGGCGGTGTTCTCATCTATAGCCCAGACAAACAAACTTTGGCGGGGGTTCTCGTCTATAGCCCTGACAAAGAAAGGCGGTGTTCTCGTCTATAGCCCTGACAAAGAAAGGCGGTGTTCTCGTCTATAGCCCAGACAAAGAAAGGTGGGGTTCTCATCTATAGCCCAGAAAAACTAAGGTGGGGTTCAACATGGCCCAGAAAAACAAACTTTGGCGGGGTTCAACATAGCCCAGAAAAACAAAGGCTTCGACACGGCCCAGACAAAGAAAAAGGCGGGGTTCAACATAGCCCAGAAAAACGAAGGCGGTGTTCTCATCTATAAGCCCAGACAAAGAAAAACGAAGGCTTCAACATGGCCCAGAAAAACGAAGGCTTCAACACGGCCCAGACAAGCGCGCGGGTTTCAACATGTCCTAGAAAAAGGTGGGGTTCTCCAACTATTCTATAGCCCTTTCATTTTAAGACAAAGTAAGGCGGTGTTCTCATCTATAGCCCAGACAAGCGCGGGTTTCAACATGGCCCAGACAAGCGCGGGTTTTGGCACGAGACTGGTTTTTTTTGGCAGCAAGGCTCATTACCTTAGTCGATACGGGAAGGTCTATTGATCTCTCCTTTCATGGCGGCTATGTCTTCATCTCATCGCATGGGCCCCAGTGCGCAGTAGAAGGATTATCTCGTCGGCAGCACACTCCCTGCCTTGATCCAGGAAGTAGTTAGAGATGCGCTCCCGCAACACACTACTGGAGGTTCGTTCAACGTTATGCCCTGCTCTCTCCAAAAAAAAGCACTCTTTCTCAAACACGTTGCTTGATGTCCGTTTCGCACCAGACTAGACTCTATAGGTTCAAGCGGATGCGCCTGCCTTCTCTTTTCACCGCACGCAAGTGATCTTCATTCCTCACGGCCCAGAACTTACCCCATTGCTCTTGGGCTAGTTCCCCCACTATAGACTCTGGTAGGCCTTTGTCCACCTCCAAAAGAGTTCTAACTTTCACTCTTTTAAACGTACGCAAGTCCGGCTTCCACCTTCTTTGTCTTTTCTTTAATTCGGCTACCTCTTTCACCGTACGCAAGTGAGCGCTACCAGTTAGCCATATCCCTTCTGCTATCCTTATGTGCCTTTCTTTCCTTCTATGAAAAAGGCGGCCATCTCCAAAGAAACTGCTATATCCTTATGTGCCTTCCTTTCCTTCTATGAAAAAGGCGGAGGACTCGAAGGATCCTCAGAACATCCTAAGTCCAGGCGTCATTGCCTTTCTTCGGTGACTCTCCCCCCATAGTCTCATGCTCCCAAAACTACAACTACCCTCTGACACGTCTTTCTTCTCTTGGCGGCACGCAGCTGGTGGAGTTGGAGCAGATTGATCTACGCTCTAAACTACTCTTTCTTTTCTCGTACGCAAGTTCAAAAATAGCTCTAACAGATTCCGCCTCCAACTATTCCTATTCTAGTAGTTTAGAAAGCTACCTTCTTTCTGGGACGAATTTAGAACACTTCGTAGCGCTATGAGCGAAACGAAACTAGGGCAAAAGCAAAGGATCCTTCTTGGATTTCTGACTTCATGTTGATAGAGTTATGAGCTCGGGCGTGAGCACTAGGCATTCTTTAGCCAATTACTAATCCAACCAGAGCAAACATAGCTGCTATAGCACCTAGGTTCCATTTGAGCGCTGAGCTGTAGTTTAGGGGACCTCTTCACTCTATTGTCTTGCTTTTGACTTAAGCGGAGCGAAATGGGCGGAAATCCAAGAGAAGGAGGCATCTTGATCATGCTACGGAGCGAAATGGGCGGAAATCCTAGAGAAGGGGTCATTGCTAGGATCCTTGACTTATAGGGGGTTCAGACTTCGGCCTAGCAAATCCTAGGTAGTTAGGGGTCATCTTGATCATGCTTTTGGGCTTGCGCAAGCTTGCGCAAGCTTGCGCAAGCTTGCGCAAGCTTGCGCAAGCTCAAAAAAAAAGCCTAGCTGGCCTCAAGAAGAAGAACGCGCAAAGCCTATAGCTATAGGGTAAGTGGAAAAGAGCTAGTTCTCATGGGTTAGCTTACTAGGCTGCACCCACCACAAAGAGACCGAGGCGTATAGAGACAAATCCCACAGGTATAGAGGAAGGATCCTTGACCACACAGCGTCTAAGGCTACCCTAGGGAGCCAAAAACTGTCTAGGGAACCTGTAGTAAAGGGTGAGTAGTAAAGCGTGATCCGGTTCTGTTCTCAGTCGGTGTCCATATCTATAGAGAAAAGCAGGGGGGTCAGAAAGCCCCTATTCGTCTGTAAAGGCTTTGGCGGGGAGAAGCGAGTGAGCACTATGCCGCGAGTCAAGGAGTGAGGCAGATTGTATTCTCTAGGATTTCCGCCCATCTGTAGATAGAGTAGGGACGCACGCGCTTTACGCAGACACGCATGCCAAAATAGACATTACGGCGAAACCTTTGAACCTAGATCGTGAGCGTAGAGCTATTAAAAAACAGAGGTGGGCAATCTAGGATCTAGAGTTAGTAGTGTTAATGTCTATAGAAGGGTGAAAGCTGGCGATCTAGGATCTAGAGAAGGATAAATAGTGGTAGTTTAGGATCCTTTGAATGTCTATAGAAGGGCTAAAAGATTGCTAAAGCTCCTTTCAAGTAGCTCAGAGTGTGCTTTAGCGAGCAGCCATAGCCTACGGAGGATGGGACGTATTCCATAGAAGATAGGAGCCCTTTTAAAGGCAGCACACCCGTAGTACCATCAGGATCATGCGGGTGAATAGGGAGTTTGATCTCCCCGGATAATTTTGATCTCCCCGAAGAAGTTTGGTTTCCAATTAAAGAGGATAGGTAGTTTGGAGTACGTCATGCGTCTGTGCAACACACCCCGGTGCTTCTAAACTACGCCCTAAAGCTTACTTAGGTGGCTTTTTGCTTAACTTGCGTACGGCTTTTCCATCATCTTAAAATAGATGACGAAGCCTTTAGACTTGCGTACGGTGTTAAAAAGAAAACTTGAAAGTAGTTGTAGTTTAGAAGACGAGTGTGCTGCAAAAATAGTAGTTTAGAGGTCAAAAGCGACGACTTGCGTACCCGGATCCGATTTTTAACTTGCGTACGAGAAAAGTAGCCTGCCTTCTAAACTACAGAAATGAGTCAATAAAGAAAAGACAAGCACGCGATAGGACCTCTGACGAAGAGAAAACAGGACGGAGTGCGGATGGCTATAGCGGTTTTCTTTTAGGAGTGCAGGTGTGGTTCTGATTGATGGAAAAGAGTTGAAATGCCCGGATCCAGTAGTAGTTTGGAAGCCGTACGCAAGTTTCAAGTAGCAACAAGTAGCTAGACTTGCGTACGTCAAAATAGTAGTTTAGAGGCCGGAGTGTGTTGCAAAAAGCAACGAGAAGAAATGTCCTTATTGCCTTGGTTGATCTACCCTGGTTGGTCGAAAACGTATAGAGCAGGTGCGCAAGTCAACCAACTCCCAACTCCCTTCTTGTCTGTCTTGTTTTTTTAAGTAGAAAATTAGCGATAGCGGCACACTGGTGGACCCGGGATGGAAGTATAGCGATAGCGGCACACTGTTTGGTAAGTGGTTCAGGGATGGAAGTTCTCTCTTCGTAGTTTGCAGGACGACAAATTTCGATCAACTGCCTTGGCTTAACCCTTTTTTAACGTACGCAAGTCCTATTTTCCATCATCAAAAAATAGCTCTAACAGATTCTTTAATCCGGCTACCTTCCGGTGCTCAAATTTTCGATCAACTGCGTTCTAAACTACGGGTGGTAATGCCTAGCATGTTAAGGTTGGCTGAATTTTCGACTTGTAAAGTCAAGATAGGGGATCTTTCTTTGCTTGGAAAGAGTAGTTGTAGTTTAGGGGGCTACGTTCTACTTTCTACTTTCTATGAAGCCATCATCATGACACATCTCTTGACTTGCTACTTTTCCGGTGACTCCCTTCTCTTTTTTGAACTCTGCGTTTTTGAAAGGAGCTTTAGCGTAGTTTAGGATCCTAGCTAGCTCTTTTCCTTTTTTTAAATGTCTATTTTGAACCTATTCTAAAAGCTAGAAGAAAATACCTATTCACTAGACTCATCGGCTTCGCTTTTTCTTACTTAGCCTTTGGCGATCTCAGAAGCGTAGCTTTTCGCTCTCCTTTTCACTAGACTAATCGGCGTACGCAAGTTCTCATTTTTTCCACCGTCTCTTTGAAACTCCCTTAGCCTGCGTAGCTTTTCGCTCTAAAAAGAGCTCTATAGACTATAGAATGCGTTGGTTCTTCAATTTCTTCTATGCATTGGTTTGCTAGGTAGCCGTACGCAAGTTTCAAGTATTAAAGAGTAGCTTAGAGGTGTGGTTTCACTGTACGCAAGTGCGCTTTAACTTGCGTACAAGGAGTTAAGCCGGACTTGCGTACTAAACTACTAAAAGAGACGGTGGATAAGAAGTGGAATCGGACCATAGGGTTAATGGGCTTGCTACGAGGATCGAAAGAAGCTTAGTTTGAACCGTACGCAAGTTCGACTGCTCACTGGAACACTTAGGCGCCAGTAGTTTAGGAGAGAATTTATTGCAGTGGTAGCCATATAGATAGACACCGCGGGTGTGTTGAAGATAGATGGGAGCATGGAAGATAGATAGGAGCCGGACTGAGACAGAAAAGAGGGATGCGCCATTGAAGGCCTATACCCCAACACAGACGATTCTATACTACCTGTGCACTTCTATATGACCGTGTACATAGACTGAAAGAGCTCCTTGTGAATGTGAAGTTGAGACTGGAAGTGAGCGTGGCACTGATCTTAGTAAGACGCCTAAACTACGCTACGAGAAAGCAAGATTAGGACCTAGCTATGAGAAAGCAAGATTAGGAAGACGCCTAGCCTAGCTACGAGAACGCGACGCCTAAACTACGCTACGAGAAAGCGAGAAAGGTTTAGGAAGAGAAAAAAAGACGCCTAAACTACGCTACGAGAAAGCAAGATTAGTAAGACGCCTAAACTACGCTACGAGAAAGCAAGAATGGAATCTCGTCTTCTATAGGTCTTCCATTCTTATTTTATCTTCTTTTCCATCAATCCCATCATTGATGGAAAAGAGGAGCGAAACGCAGACTTGTACGAGGCGAGGTTTTTCAGGAACACGGAATAACCCAGAGCCAAAAAGTTTTGCTGGAACCTCGCTTCCAACCTATTTGGACCTACAGCCCCTCGCTTCCAACCTATTGGACGACCTAGCTTCCAACCTATATTAGGACTAGGACCTCCACCCCAAAGGCATAGGACCTCGCTTCCAACAACTATTGCTATTGGACGACCTCGCTTACAACCTACTGCTATTGGGCGACCTCGCTTCCAACCTATATAGGACCTACACAGCCCCAAAGGCATAGGACCTCGCTTACAACCTATATAGGACCTACAGCCTCTGTTTGGACTTGTTTTTGATGATGGAACAGACGATGGATAAGTAGTTTACTTACGGTAGTTTACGCGCAACTTTTGAAAACCCTATTTGGACCTCTAGCTACTTTTAGGATCCTTGGCTCGTTCGCAGTCGAGTCGTGTCCGTAGTTGAACCCTTCGCTAATGTCCTCCCCCCAAAAACGAGGCGTGTCCGTGGTCCACCTTATAGTTAGTCTGTCTGTTGATCTTGCACCACCCGCACTTCCTGGAATGTCCTGATTACTTGCGTACGGCGATCCAAGTCTAGCACGATATCTTTGAAGCTAGCCAATCTACGCGACATGTGCATCATGCGACCGAAGTACTGGCCCGAGCACCGGTGGTCACTCTTCTCTTTTCTTTCAATTAAGACTAACTCCCACTGTAAATAAAAACCTTCAGTAGCTTCGTTGAAGTGGAGTTAAGCTAAAGTTTACTTGCGTACGTCAACCTATAGTTTTTTTGAAAACACACTAACCTCTTTTTCGCTCCCAAACTACGCAAGAAAACAAGTGTTCTTCGCTTTCTATTAGAGCTATTTCTTTCTGCATAGCTCCTTTTTAAATAGCTCTAAACGGCGTACGCAAGTCTAAACTACTGTACCTATTCTTTTTGCGGCTCTTTTCCTTAACTACAGCGCTTCCAAACTACAAACTACGTACTCCTTTGTACCTTTTAACGTACGCAAGTCGTGCTTCTAAAACACAGCGCGTAGTTTAGAAAGCTACTCCAAACTACAAACTACTCTTTAATCTTCTTTTAACGTACGCAAGTCGCCTTCGGCGTACGCAAGTTCCAAACTACCGGCTACCTATGCGCTAAAGATAAGGCTTTGCTTTGCTTTGCTGCAAGAAAGTGCGTATATCTGTATTGTAGTTTGGAGACAGACCTATTTCGCTATTAGATGCACTCTCTCGCTTGTCAAAAGGCAAGAGCCTTTAAAAAGAAGCCACGAAGCCAAGACTTTAAAAGAAGAAGACAGGCAAGGTAGTTTGAAGGCAAAAGACACGCAAGAAAAGGACAAGACGTAGTTTAGAGACACGAAGACGCTACACGAGTAATAGAGTGAAAAAAGAGTAGTGTGTTTTAGAGCGAGAACGAGGTTAACAATAGGGACGGTGGATAAGGCACACAGCGCAAAAGGTTTGGCTTTTAAAGATAGGAGATAGAATGAGAATAAGTAGTTGTAGTTTAGGGGTCATATTGGTTTTATAGCTGCAATCCCGTAGTTTTGGGAACCTCTTATCTTTTTGCGAAAAGACGAAGGATCCTTGCTCTTATTTAACTCATCTCTTTTCTTTTTCGCCGACGCTCTCTCTAACTACTTAGAGACACGTGCAAAGTGATGTCAACTTCTTATCTCTCGCTTCAGCCCCACCCCCGTAGTTAGGGACGCTCTCGCTTGCTTTTTTAAATACTCCTAGCCTGCCCAGGATCTTGTCTTTTCTTTCTGGGTGTCGTTGGGTTGGCTCTGGCTTGAGTCCTGCTGCCCGTCCTAAAAAAAGTCGGTCTGTTCCATTCTTGAGTACCTAGGTGCCTATCGTGTCGGATCTATTTGCTTTCGTAGTGGTTTTGGCTATGCGGTCTTTCGAGGATTCTTAGGTACCGCTCGCTCTGGGTCTGGAGCTATGTTGCGTCTTTTCCTTAGAGCGGTGCTGGTTAAAAAACAGAGTTTAGTAGCCACTGAAGGCAGTTTGGAGACGGTGGAACCAATTAGAGGTGAAGCCTTTAGGTTGCTAAAGCTATGAAAAGCAAGATAAGGAGCTCCGTACGCAAGTGGTGGAAAAGAGCTAGCTTTCTTGTACGCAAGTTAGAGTTTAAAAGGGTTAGAGGTGTTTTCCAAAGCCATTAGCTTTAAATAGAAGACGACTTGCGTACGGTGAAAACGCGGAGTTTAAAAGAGTAGGTGGACTCGCTAAGTGGATTTCTCTAGCTCTTTTCTTTGATCCTACCTATTCTAAAAGCTAGAAGAAAATACCTCGCTAAGCAAAAAAAAACTCCGTTTCCCCCAAAAAAAACTCCGTTTCCCTAAGCTACTGCTAAGAAAAACTGACGTTTCTGCTTTTCCGTACGCAAGTTAGCTCTTTAATACTTGAAAGCCTTCTTCTCTTAACTCTTATTTAACGTACGCAAGTCTAAAAGAAAGCTAGCTCTTTTCTTTAATGCTCTTTAAGAACCTATTCTTTTGCGGCTTCCTCTAGCACAAACTTGTGTTTCTGGCTTTTTTTTTAAACTTGCGTACGCTCCAAACTACAACTACTAAAAGTTGCGCGTAAACTACCGTAAGTAAACTACTGTTCCATCATCAAAAACAAGCTACCTCGCTTCAAAAACTTACGTTTCTTTTTAAACCACACTAGTTGTAGTTGTATTTAAAAAGCAACTATTTACATTACCACTACCTCCAAACTACCTCCTAACTCTTTTTTAACTCCTTATATATAACAGCACCACTAGTTGTAGTTGCTTTTAAAATACAACTACAAGCTACCTTCTTTTCTTGTTGGCTTTCGCCGTACGCAAGTGTGCGTAGGATAGGATTTCACCCAATCTTCAACATTGTGGCTTTGTCTCTTGTGGCTTTGTCTAAAGAACAAGTCTTCATTTTAAAGCGTGTGGCTTTGTCCTAGTTGCGTGTGGCTTTGTCCTAGTTGCCATGTGGCTTTGTCTAAACAACAAGTCTCTTCGTTTAAAAAGCTGTTGTAGGGCCCTTTAAGAAGAGTGGGTTTGTAGTTTAGGATCCTACTAAGATAGGCTCTTTAAGGAAGAAGCGTAGTTAATGGCTTAGGTAGTTTGTAGTTTGGATCCTAAACTACATCATTGGTAGGATCCTAAACAACTTGCGTACGGTGAAAGTAGTTTAGAGTGTGTTTTAGCGACGTTATAAATTAGTGGGTTAAAATAGCAAGAAGAAGGTGGGCTTTCAAAATATACATTACGGACTTGCGTACGTTTAAAAGGGTATTTAAAAAAGCAAGGGAGCTAGGAGAGGGAAGAAAGGTAGTTATGGCTTTGGAAGACCAAAGAAAAGACGAGGTGGAGTTAGGTTTAAGCCGAAGGTGGAGTAGTTGTAAGCTTTAGCAACTACAACCGTAGGTGGGAGTCAAATAGTTGGAGCTAGTTTTAAAAGCAAAGCGAGAGAGCAAGCTGCAGGATCCTAGCAGCGCCACTGGTTTTAAAAGCAAAGCGAGAGAGCAAGCTGCAAGGATCCGGAGTCGATTCAAGAGAGGGGTTTGAGCTAGTGGAAGAGCGAGAAAAATCCTAGGCTCACAAGCTCGGGAAGAGTTGATCTCTTATGTGTCCCCGGAGAAGGGGAGTCTAAGGGTGGCTTTGGAGCACGAGCTAAAAAAAGAAAGAGATAGGCTCCTTTTTTGGAAGCGATGAGGTTAACTTGCGTGCGGGGAAGTATACAGCGATCTCGAGCATCACCTGACTCTCGCCCAGAGCGATATCGAAGGAAAGAAAGTAGGAGTGTGTTGTCGAGTAGCATGTCTTGTCCACAGGCTCGCTTTTGCTACTTGCTAGGTAAGAACAGAACGATGTTTGCTAGGATAAGATCTGGCTATAGAACGATGTTGAGATTCTAGGACTTCAATCCAGCGTCTTCCCTATGCTTTAAAAACTCTAAACTACTAAACTACTAACTACCCAAGTTGAGATTCTGCGACTCCTTGCTTTTTTTAAATACCCTACGCTTTAAAAACCCAGCCTACGACCTACCCAAAAAGCAAGGATCATGCGCCAGTTGGTCTTTATCCCACAGAAAGTACAACTGCTGATCCTGACCTTGGAGACCAAGAGGAGCGCTAAGAAGAATGGAATGCTACGGAGGCCTTGTGGCTTAGAGGGCGTCCAAACTACAAACTACAACTACATTTTCCACTGTAGGAATGAAATAGTAGAAGGAGTTTAAAAGAGTAAAGGACCTATGCGTAAAAAAACAACCACCTATAGATAATAGATAAGAACCTGAAGATAGAGCTTTAAAAGGGGGAGGGCACAACAAGAGAAGAATCGCTGGAGAAAGAACAAGATTTCTTTTTTTAGGCATCTAATAACTTTAAGTAAAGAGGAAGCCGAACTTGCGTACGGTGTTTTCCAAGCTGCAAAGCCTAAAGCTCCTTTTCTTTTAGAAGAGGTGTGAGTAAGGTAGCTGGAGGGCTTTAAGCAATTGGAGGTGGAGCTAAGGTGGAAGTTAAGCCGAGGGTGAGTTAGGAGAAGGAAGTGGTCTTTTCTTTAAGATAGGCGAAGGTAGTCAATGTATATAGAAGGGGTGCGAGTGAAAGACGTTAGACTTGCGTACGCCAAAAAGAAACGAGTCAAAATAGCTAGACGAATGAGTAAAAACAAGCTACCGAAGCCAGTCTCTAAAAGCGAAGGACTTGCGTACGCCGATAGGCGAGTGAAAAGCCATAGGTGGAGCTAACACCGGAGGTGGAGTTAGCGCTAAAAGAAAGTAGCAAGTAGTGATAATGTCTATAGAAGGGGTAAGGTAGCAAAATAAGGTTCTGTTAGAGCCCTTTTAGCGATAGAAAAGCGTGGGTTAAAAGGTACGTAGTTTGTAGTTTGGAGCACAAAGGAAAAGAAGCCGCAACCGGTGCGCTTCTTGACCTGATCCACTGTTCTTTACCTGGTGGTGCTGCTAAGTCCCCCTGGGGCCTTAGAGGTTCTTCGGGTCTTCTCTCTCCTTCTTCCTTGGCAGCTGCCTTTCACTACCTGTGCGGGACCATCATTCCCATGTCTTTGCTTTCTAGTGCTGGTTCTTGTGCGGGTTCTCCACATGTTCCGACCTCAAAGTCAACGAAAGAAAACGTAGTTAAGGATGGCTAGGCAAAAAAAAAAGACCTCTAAAACTACACCTTTCTACTAAATAGCGTTTTAAATAGCGAAGGAGTCTTGCGTTAACCCAAGGGACCCAGGAAGAAAGGACCTACTCCCTTCTTTTGGCGGCTTCTCCAACTATGTGCGCGAGCCCTAGTATTGTATTCAAGCTACGCTTAGGGATCCTTCTCTATCATCCCCGGATGTGCTGGTTGCCACCGAGGCGGGTACACTACACTAATGCCATTCTCTCTCTCAAGTTTCTTCCCCTATACTACGTTCCCCAAGTAGTATAGGGGGGTTGGGTAGTCGAGTGCGCTTGGGTCTGTCCCAGCAATGCGTTGACTCGTATGTTCTGATCTTTTAGGAGTTTCACTTGTCCGTAGTTAAGGATCCTTGCTGCGAAATACTTGCGTACGGAGATTGCTTGCTTTTTTTTGGGGTCTAGTGTCGGTATCCATTCTTTCTTCACTAAAGTTATCTTGGATATAGCAACGTCGCACTAGCACAAGGGGTTTCCTTCCTATATAGCTCCTACCCCCCCTTTTTCACTGGAAGAGAATGGGACCTGCGACCCAAAAAAACAACCAGCTAAGACTACGGGGAGACTCTGGGTACTGAGGCTTACCTTCTACGTACGCAAGTCGGGGTGTGTTTTGGACTCATAGCGTCATAGCGCGACGGGTTCCTTTCTCATCAGTCTGGTTCGTAGTTTTGGGATGTAGGGTCATCAGGCTTTTTTTTGGGGGTGTGTTAAAGGCCGGCCATTGGTCCTTCTGTGTCCTCCAAACTACGACTCCTAGTTTTACGGAGCTTTAGCAACTCTAAGCTGCTCTTTCGTTTGTCTTTAATCCGCCTCTAGCTAACTCCTTCTACTCCTTCTGGCTCTTTTTTCACTTTTTAAGCGCCCTTAACCCACACAAAGGACCAATAGCTTTAGCAAGTTCTCCAAACTACCTTCTTGTGGATAGCTTTCTCCTGGAGTCCTTCTCCAACACACTCAAAACGCGAAATGCGAGGAATTTTCTTTCGTGCTGGCATTTTACTTCTTGCTGGAGCGGTTTTCAATAAGCCGATGCTTCTCGAATCTATACTATCATATAGCTTCAAGTCGTCATTCACAGCGGAAGAAACTGAGACCACTGATGCATCCTAAACTACAACTACGGTGCCTCCCCTGCGTAGTTGTAGTTTAGGATCCTTGCTTCATGGGTGTGTTGATGGCGTCTCATAAGGAAATTCACAGCTAGATGGCGTCTCTAAACTACTAAGGAAATTCACAGCTAGAAGCTGGTCCTACTTTCCAATGACTCATAGCAAAGAGGAAAGCAGAACTCTAGTGACACGGCATAGAGGGCTCTTCTAAGGCAATGACTCCCAAACTACAACCGCCTTCTAAAACACAGGCAATGACTTCTTTTCTTTAATCCCAAACTACAACCGCCTTCTAAAACACAGGCAATGACTTCCTAACCCCTTCGTCCTGTGGCTTCTTCTTTTAATCACTTTAGCAACCTTTTTTTGCTGCTAAACTACCCAAACTACACCGCGCCTTCGTCGGCTTCTGCTTTTCACTCTTTTTAACGTACGCAAGTTCTAAACTACTAAAGCCCTAACCCCATAGTCCTGTGGCTTCTTTTCGAGCGTAAGCTTTTCGTAGTTAAGGGCGTCTCTAACTACTAGGGAAGATAGATATACCTAACTTCGGGGGTAAAAAAAGGACCAGAAATGTCTTGCTCTTGCTATGGGTCTCATAGAGTCCGAGTCTGGCTTTCTGTCGTCGGACTTGCGTACGGATAAAGAGACTGGCATCTTGCTCAGAAAAATGCCAATCTCCCACCTCCGTAGTTGTAGTTTAGGATCCTTGTTAAAAAATAACTCGTAGTTTGTAGTTTGGATCCTCGTCTTCTATTTTTAAAAACTACATCTTGCCCTTTTCTTTAATACGACTTCTCATTTTTTCCACCGTCCCTAAACTACTAAACTCCTTAGTAGCTTTAGCAACTCCCTAGCTTTAGCAACCCACACCTACGGCTACCTTCTTTGGCCCACACCTCCGACTTCTGACCCACACCTACGGCTACCTTCTTTTGATAGCTTTAGCAACCTCTAAACTACTCTTTAATACTTGAAAGGCTACATTTCCATAGTTTCACTCGGTTAGGCTACCTCTAAGCTGCTAAAAACGCGCTTTCCCCAGAAAGAAAGAACCTTAGGTTTTTTTTTTAGGCGCTATGAGACCTACTAGTCAAGGGGAGTCAGTAGGCCTAGCCAACCCAACGCTTTTGCTTTAAAAGAAGGATCCTAAACTACGCAAGATTGTGTCACTGGAGCTAGCCTATGACAAGAATCTCGGCATAAACAAGACAAACCCACGTGGCTCTTTTCTATTATTTCTATTAGGGCAGGGTAATGTCTTATTGTGCCTATTTGCTAGGAACCCGTGGTATAGTAGTGGGTTTGTCTTGTCTATGAAAGGACTTCTCTTGTTTTCCGGCTAACGCGTCGTGTCCAGGGGTGTGCTTGTGCTGCTGTAGCTCAATCGAAACTAGTCAACTGGCCCTAGCTAACCGCTTTAGCTAGGCCTAGCTAGGACTATCAATAGACACCTAGTAGTACAGCTGTAGCGGACTTTTGAGGTTGCTACGTATCTTGTAGTTGGTCAGGTAACGGCGGACAACGCTTTTTCAATCTTCTCCCCTACGCAATAGCTACCTTCGCCCTTCTGAATACCCATGATTGATTGGGTCCGTACCTCGGTCAACTCAAAGGCAGGACAGGACTAGGTGGGACTTTAAAAAGCGCATTTAGAATGTCTGGGGTGGGGGATCACCTTGACTTTTAAAGGATGGGGTGCGCGAAAACTCACTACTCTGCGATAGATAGACTTCGGGTCTGGGTCTGGTCTTCCTATTATATGAGCGCGCTTTGGCCTAGCTATAGCAAAGAAAAGGCCCCTAAACTGCTCTTTTAGAAGAGGTGTGCGCTCATTTTGTTGGACTTGCGTACGGTGTTTTCCAAAGTTTCAAATAGCAACAAAAAATAGACATTTTTGAAGTAGTTTAGGATCCAAACTACAAACTACAGTAGCCACTGAAGTAGGAGCCATTAGAGCGTCAGTGAAAGCCGGACTTGCGTACTAAACTACAAATAAGGGTTAGAGTTTAAAAGGGCTAGGGGAGCTAGTTTTCAAAGCAAAGCGAGAGAGCAAGCTGCCGTCTATCTATAAGACGGAGCGATTTGCTCGTAGTTTAGGATCCTTCTTTTATTTAGGCTTTAAAAGTGGGTGATTTCAAGAAAAAAGTAGTTTAGAGGACTGGCTTTGTCTATTCTATAGTAGCCAGTAGACCCAATTCAACTCGTCCTAGACCAGTCTATATAGGAGCCAGGAGACCCAATGAAATTCGTCCTAGACCACAGTCTATATCTATAGGAGTTCTTTTTCCCGGGTTCAGGGTCTCTCCCCGGTGCTAGGTCTTTCCCGATACTACGTAGTATAGTAGGCACATGGCTCCCCAGGCTCGAGTCAAGAGCTCCATAGCGACAACCGAGACACTACTGATGAATAGCACTGTTGCCCCGCTCGCGACTTGCTAACGCGGCGCTATACTACCAAGATCCAGGTAAGATGAGTATTAGTTAGCCCCTAAACTACGGTGCCAAAAAGAAGTGGAAAGTCTGCTTCTGTGGTTTAGAGACACTTCCCTTACCCCTTCTTCTTCCTTCAAGGTCTAAAAGAAAGGAGCTGATGTCATGGTTAGATCTCGTCTTTGAGCTATGTCGTCAGTGGGGGCTCCCTCGCCTCTATCCCACCACTATGAGACAAAGACCTCTAACTGTTGGAGAGCACAAGCACGACGCCTCAATGACGTAGTCAGAAGAAGCATAGAAGCCCGGTCCCTCTATCTCCATGTAGAAGCGAGTTTTTGCTGCCGCCGTTGTAGTTTATTTTCTGCAAAGGAAGCCGTAGTTTAAGAAGCAGCAAAAATAAGCGAGTTTTTGCTGCCGCCGTTGTAGTTTATGGAAAGGAAGCCTCCAAACTACAACTACTAAGCGAGTTTTTGCTGCCGCCGTTGTAGTTTATGGAAAGGAAGCCTCAGAAGCAGCAAAAACTAAGCCTCAGAAGTTTATGAAGCCATCAAAGCTTGGGTCTCTTCTTTGAATCTAAATGCATCAGCGCTTCACCTATAGCTATAGAGTGGAGGATCAGAAGTCAAGTAGCTATAGAGTGGAGGATCAGAAGTAAGGTCGCTTGCTTATGGCTCACAGTAGCCTACTGTTTGTCTTTATTATAGGATATCCGCGTAAAGAAGCTAGCTAACTCTTCAAAGCCCTACGCGCAGATGCCCCCCCTCACCTGCAGCACAGCCCAAGATCTCCCTATCTTTTTGAATAGCCTACTGTTTGTCTTTATGAAAAAAGAAGTGCCTAAACTACGTAGAGAAAGAAGGGAAGTCAGCGTCGAGTAGACAGACGGAAGGAGTTTCACTAGCTCTACTAGAGAAAGAAGGGAAGTCAGCGTCGAGTAGACAGATGGAAGTGCGCCTACAAGCGACTCTGAGATCAAAGCAAAGAAGAGGAGTCAATTCTTTTTTAGCGCTAGAAAATCGGGGGCCAAGGAAAACTTGCGTACGGAGAAAGCGCTACGGAAGCCTACAAAATAGACTCCGAGACCATGAGGACTTGCGTACGGAGAGAGCTAGTCGAAGTCGAAGATACTTTGATCTTCAGCACACCACGGGATCCCACCTCTAAGGCTTCAGCGATGTGCTACCGAAGCAGAGGAGTGCTAGAACCTCGCTTCAAAGCCCAACGTTGCCCCCAAACTACGGCCTTTCAAAATCCCGAGGCAATTCCTATTCACGAATCTTTCTACCCTAGTGCCTTTCCTTCTGATGATCGAGAGTCTAAAATCCATCGCCTAAAGTTTGGAGGCCCCACTCTCTCAACGCTTTTCAAACCTTTGTGTTTTGGACCTTCTTCAACACACCCCTTTTGGTGCTCAGCCCTTTCCCTTGACTCAAATCGCCTACAGGTAGCATAAATAGTTTTCTTACCTGGTCAACGCTCAGCCTCGCGCCAATGGCTTCCAAACTACCCTCCAGCTATTGTCTCGGCCCTACGTCAACTCTCTCAACTCGCGCACGACTGACTGTTTGTCTTTATTATTTGAAACCTACCTTCAAACTTTGGCGCTCCTCAAAAGTTTGGAGATCCCAACCACGCATACATTGCTTGGCTAGGCTAGGAAAGCTTAGGTCCCTAATAAAGACAAACACAACCTTTGGAGATAGGACTGAGTAGGAAAGCGCTATGAAGTAGAAAGGTTTAGAAGGCATCTTCACGGGTGTGCTACAGCGCGCGTACGAAAGAATGAACTGAGAGGGGGCGAGCCTTTATCATGCCTGTAGTTTGGAAGCCAGTAGGCTCTTTTCCTTTTATGTGACCCCTATCCTTAATAAAGACAAACACCACGGATTCTTTTCTTTCGATGCAACCCAGATCTCTTTCCCCCACCCAATACACGTAAGGCATCAAAGAAAGGATAAGGCCTCTTTTCCTTTCTCTCACTAGTGTGTTTTGGGCCGGCCCCAATGTTTGGGCGTAGTTCCAATTGAAAAAGCCAGAAAAAAAAGGAGTTCCGAGCGCCAGAGGTGCAGAAGTGAACTTGCGTACGGTGAGACAAAGAAGAGCCTACTGTAGGAGAGTAGAATCCGTTCAACTTGCGTACGGCGACTAAAGTAGGATCAGCGACTTCAACACACCCAAGGTAGAGCCCAAAAGGAAGTCCTCCTTTAACACACCCCAAGGTCGAGCTCCTCTGGATCCTTTCGCAGCGGCGTTGGAAAGCCCCAGCTTGTCCAGTGCTCAGAGAGGGATCGAGACGTAGATAGGACACTTGCTATTGACGTAGTATAGACATAGTTTAGAGGGCTTGTTTAAAAGACTGGACACAAGACATAATTATAGACAAAGACTGGCTATCCTCGTGAGAAGAGAAACTGGCTATCTTCGTGAGAAGTTTTTTTTTACTTGCGTACGGGGACACATAATTATAGACAAAGACTGGCTATCCTCGTGAGAAGGGAGTGTGTTGGAGACACATAATTATAGACAAAGACTGGCTATCAAAGAAAAGAACTGGCTATCTTCGTGAGAAGAGAAAGGGGGGACTTGCGTACGTTAAAAGGAGCCCGCTAGCATTCTTTCTTGGCCCTCACTAAACAGTTGGACCGAAGCGCGAAAAAGAGTAGTAGCCTGCTGTAGGTTTCTCAGCCCCCAGATCTTCTCTTCCTACTTTTCTTCCTTCTTTCCATAACCAGTAGAATGGTTTAGAGGGCAGCCTTCAACACACCGGCCTTCTAAACTACGTCTATACTACGAGTTTCCTTTTTCTTGCAAGAAGATCTTCGCTCCTACTAGGGACCAGGACCCGTACAGTTTAGACATAGCAAGAGAGGGATACATAGCGAGAATATGGAGGTAGCCAGGGGTAGAGTTAGGTAGCCGTAGTGAAAAAGGGTTAAAGATTGCTAAAGCTTTTAGTAGTTTGTAGTTTGGAGCGAGTCTTGGTCGATCACAAAGAAAGAACGGAAAAGGCAGATCACGGTAGTTTGGAGGACAGAGCCACTGGTGTGTTGGAGAATGCCTAATCAAAATCAAGGTAGTCGAAGAAAAGAGAGTCGAAGAACAGAGACGGAGTGTGTTTGTGTTCAGGAATGACCACTAGAAACAGGAAGGACAAGGAAAGGAAAGAGTAGAACTTTCTTTTGGCTTTCTTTTGGACAAGGAAAGAGTAGAACGCCTAGGAAAGAGTAGAAAGAAGGACGACGGTAGAGAAGGATCCTAGCGCATACTTTAGGTTATGGTTCTTTGAAGTAGCTAGGATGGCCACTTGCGTACGGTGAGACTAGACTACAGGTAGTTTGGAGGACCCTTTTTATTTAAAACTTGCGTACGGAGAGAAGAGACCAAGGATCCTCAGCAGCACAGAGATAGAAGCAACTCAAGCAGGAACGAGAAGCGGTAGTTTAGGACTAGAATAGAGATCGACGGTAGTTTGGAAGTCAGGCTCGTGCAATCCGGCTAGGACAAAGTGAAGCTAGAGAGAAGACGAAAGATCCGTAGCGCTAGCAGTAGGCCAAGGTTAGACGAGAACCTATATCTTTTTCGACGTCATGTGAAAGGAATCTGGTTGCCTAAACTTGCGTACGGGGAGAAAGGTGACGAATCTTTCCCCGTAATGTATATTTCGCGTTCGCCAGCTCAGCAACACACCCGTGCGTATACGTCGACTAAATCCACTAGATAATGGGAATCCAAGTTAAGCTGCAACCGCGCCAATCAGAAGGAAAGAGTTTGCTCCCCTTTTTTTGATCGACGTACGCAAGTTCGTTACCACATGCCAATAGACGAAGAGTCAAATGAGCCAACTTGCGTACGTTTAAAAAGAGCCATCGTTTTTTTCAGTCAGTCCTTGAATGCAAGTCAGATGAGTAGTGGTCTGCAACACACCCAGTAGACGATCCGCGTACGCAAGTTGACCGATTCCTTCCAAGCCATGATGGAGATGAGCCAGAGATAAGGAAAGATAGACCTCAAAATATGGATATACGGACAAGATAGCATCCTCTTCGGATATGAGAGGCGCACTGTGAGAAGAAGGAAAGAAATAGAGAACAATTGGCAGGTTAACATGGACTGAACTACGCATCTTACTGAAGCATATGAGAGAGGCAGGTCTTATTCTTGCAGGCATTGGACTCTGGGTTCACACTACGTCACTACTATGGATAGAGCTTTAAATAGAAGTCAAGGACGAGGAGCTCTTAGGTTCTCTGATCGAATAAGGGTTAAAAAGGGCTAGAACTCTATCCGTCATGAAGGCTTTAAAATGAGCTTTGCTTTCCGATGCTCTTTTTTTGGAAGACCTGAGTAGCAAGGCAATATGAACAAAAGAGTACAAAGGAAGCAATTAGAAGCGGCGGGTTTAAAAGAGCCTGTCTGCCTACCTAGACCTGTTCTGCCTCCAGCTATTTGCGCATAACTAGAACTCTCTATATTTGTTGGCATTCGTATATAAAGAAAAGGCGGTGGGTTTCTTCTTTCTCTTGTTGAAGACTCAGATGGCGCGGTCTTGGCCCTGTAACCAGCTATGACTTTGGCCTGGAAAGAGGAGTAGCATAAGTGCAGCCTCACCTATATCAGGATTCCACATTTATTGCTGCTCCATTTTTTTTGCCACCAAAGAGAGGACAGAGGAAAGAACTCAACGCTTGGTCATTCTTAGCTGCTGATGCATCCTAGCTCCTAAACTACTAAAAATAAACCCAGCGTAGTTTAGAAAGCAAATGCCCGGCAAGAAGTAGTTTAGAAACCCAATGCGCCTTTGTTAAAAAAGAGCAGGGCTTTAGTAGTACGGACTTGCGTACGTTAAAAAGAGCTTGATAGGAGCTATATAGGAAACCTTTAAATACGGGATGTCTCGCTTTCTCGTAGCTATAGATAGAATCGGAAGAGCAAGAAGTAAGAAGCACTGATCAGAGATAGCGATAGACTGTGAAGCTAGTTTTTTCATCGTACGCAAGTCTCAGAAGATGGGTGAAATCTAGATGCCAGCCAGATAGAGAGAGAGGTTGCTGCATAGAAGATAGGAAGTATAGGACCAGTAGATAGGCAGGCAACTAAGCACTGACTAGACCACTATAGCGCTAGGTGAAGCTCTAGGTGAACTTGCGTACGGTGAAGCTTTAGGTGAAGCTCTAGGTGAAGAAAAGTTCTACTTGCGTACGGTGAAGCTCTACTTGCGTACGGTGAAAAGCTCTACTTGCGTACGGCGAAAAGCTCCAGGTGAAGAAAAGTTCTACTTGCGTACGGTGAAGCTCTACTTGCGTACGGTGAACAGACTCATCTCTTGCATCGCTATCTACTGGCTTCATAGACCAACCCTCCCCTTTCTTCTTCCATTCCAACTGAATTACCGACTACCTAAATAGCCTACTGGTTTTTTTTGACTTGCGTACGGCTTCCACCGTACGCAAGTTCTTCTTTTGACTCCTACCTCTGCGTTTTTGAAAGGCTACCGTACGCAAGTCCAAACTACGACTCCACTTGCGTACGCACACACCTCTTTTCTTTAATACTTGAAAAGCTACAGTAGTTAGGGGCCTAACTCTAGCTCCGCTTCTTTAAAAAGGATCCTCCCTCCAATTGAAAGCTAACTCCACCTCTGCGTTCAAGAACTCAAAGGCTACTTGCTACTTTAAAAAGCGCTGGCTCTAGTGAAACGAAGCTCTAATAGAATCCTTCTTTCTTCGGCGTACGCAAGTACCTCTTTTTTTTTAACGTACGCAAGTCCAAACTACAAACTACAAAAAGCCCTGCAACACACCCACACTATTACCTCCTTCTATATACATTGTTAAAAAACATTATGGAAAACACCGTACGCAAGTCTAATTGCTTCCAAAGTTTTGTACCTCTGCGTTCAAGAACTCAAAGGCTTCCTTTTTAAAGCGTTGCTAAAGGCACTTTTTTTCTCGCGACAACTTGCGTACGAAGAACTATAGCTTTTTCGCGCACCCAGGAAGGGAAAAACAATGACTTACCCTACAACCCAATAGGACGCTAGCTCGCCGCTTGTCACTAGTAGGTCAAGGCAAAGGCTCCCGTCTTTTCTTTCTGAGTCGAATCGCTCCGCATGCGTACTACTAGTTACAAGCGATGTGAGCGACCTGTTTTAAGCAACTCAACCTACTAGTTACAGTTACAAGCGAGGTGAGCGACCTGTTTTAAGCAACTTAACCTACTAGTTACAAGCGAGCTACCACGTGGACGTGTCTGAAGCCTCACTAGGATCCTTCAACACACCTGGATAGCGCCTTACCTCACTAGGATCCTTCAAGACAGCAGGATAGCGCCTTACCTCACTAGGATCCTTCAAGACAGCAGGATAGCGCCTTATGTTCTGGAACTTGCGTACAGCGAAAATGACTCGATTTCTTTTTCTCCCAACCTGCGCGATTCTCAACCGACTCGGCCTACTCCGACTACTTGCTTTTTTAAATACCCCTTTTAAACAAAGCTATTTTCTTTGAGATCAGAAGAATAACCCTCGTCTCTTGTCTCATATGCCTTTCGTTCTATGTGCGTTCTTGCAATGAAAGCAAGTGACACGAAAGAAAAGAGGCGGGCTGGCTTCTCTTCTCACACCTTTTTCGTTTGCTCAGCCGGTTCTATCCTATTTAGTGTCAGCAAGCTTTTATATGCCAGGGCTAGGATGAGCCACAGGGGCCATCGGTTATGTTCTCAGATTTCGGTCAGATAGAAGAGGGCTTTAAAATAGCTAGATCTTTCGCCAAACTTGCGTACGGGGAAAAAAGGTAGCCCCAAAGACAAAACCATAGCGAGCTGGCAAGTAGTTAGGGACGCTCCCTAACTACTTTTAAACACAACCTGTAGACAAATCCAAAGAAAAGAAATAAAAGAGCGACTATCTTTGTATATAGCCCTAAAAAAACCTCGCGCAATCTCCAGAAGATTCTTGAGTCTCATCATTTCCTATGCTGCTATGCGTCCTTCCTCCTTTTTTTTAAGTATACCACTTTTAAAAGAGGCGCGCATAGTAGTTTTGCTGCTGAAGAACGCTAGTTTTAAAACTAGCTAATGCGGAAGTGGCATTGGGAGTTGCGCGCTTTGGCTTAAAAAAAAAAAGAAGACCTCTAACTACTATCCGACGTAGTTATTAACGGCTATAGGCTATAGTGCTTTGGAGGTTTACTACTTCCTATGGATTCTTTAAAGCAGAGCATAGGAGCATAACGAGACGAGTGGCGCGGGTTGTAGTCTCTTTACAGCGGGTCCAAATTGCTGCGCTTCGGGTCTCAGTCTCTTTACAGTGGGTCCAAATTGCTATTGCTGCGCTTCGGGTCTCAGTCTCTCCTGCCTAAGGGGGAGGGTGTTAATCAGATGAAAAGCGAGCATGTACCGAAACCTCGAAACGCAGCAGGATCAGTGCCATTTCTTAGGCGGGGAAGCGTCGGAAATAAAAATAGCTAGCTCTAAGGATCCTTGGTTCTTCTTAAGCCCTTATTTAACGTACGCAAGTCCTAAGAAAAAATAGGGCTAATGGATTAAAGAGCCATTAGAGCTAGCGACAAATTGGAGGTGCGGGTCCTGCTTCCTGCTTCCTCGCGCAATCTCTAGAAGACGGGGAAGGTTTCTAAACTACGCTGCAACACATTCCTGCAACACATTCCTGCAAAGACTGGTACTAAGCACCGCTACCGTCCTGTTTAGGAAAGAGCATCGCTCCTAAAGGTTTGGCTAACTATGCAAGTCGCACCTTTGCTAGCTTTGATAGCGAAGTACGGCGCTTTTCAATTGTGTTGGGCCTCAAACGCCGTTGTTTTAAAAAGCGCTGTTTAAAACGACGCTCTATAGCCGACTTGGAGACTAGAAAGTGAAATGCACGCAGCAAGCAAGAAATTGACTGAGGCCCCTAACTGCTGAAGAGGTGGGAGTTAGTAGTTTAGAAGCAAAAGAATAGGTACAAAAGAGCCTTAAACTTGCGTACGAAAAGAGCTAGCGCGTTATTTGTCTAAACTTGCGTACGAAAAGAGTTAGTAGTTTAGAAGCAAAAGAATAGGTAGGATCCTAAACTACGAGCCAGAGTCAAGGAGCTTTTAAAAGAGCCAGAAGCAAGATAACTTGCGTACGTAGATTGAGCTATTTTTTAACGGACTTGCGTACGGTGGGAAGCGTCAGATGAGGACTGGTAATGTCTATCATGCGATTCGCTAGGATCAAATTCTTAAGCAATATAGAATCGCTCCTCCCCCATGGACATGACTTGCAATTGCCTAGGACGAAATCAAAGAAGGATCCTTGGCTTTCTTGCCGGGTTATTTTTTGAGCGCCCCCTAAAGCCAGCATATGGAGGATAGTGGACCTTGTCTAAAAAAAGGATGCATTGGAGCTATTAAACGCAGCCAATGGAGACTTTGTGGACTGGGGACTTGTCTTTTCTCCTAGTGACGATGTTCGCGTCGCTTTTGAAGATGTTCGCGTGGACATGACTTGCAATGGCCTAGTACGAAATCCCAGAATTGTCTTTCTTGCTGGTCGTCAGAAGCCCCCGAAAGCCAGCATATGGAGGATAGTGGACCTTGTGAGAAAAAAGCAAAGTGCTCGGGTAACCCTTTTAAAAAGTGGGTAAGAGGTATGAAAAATAAGGACCAACTTGCGTACGGAAAATAGGATCCTAAACTACGAGCTACGTGATGAGGGCTTTAAAAGGAGTTAAAAAAAAACAGGCTTTAGTAGTTGTAGTTTGGAGGCTTGAGTCGGAGCTATTAAACGCTGCCAATGGCGACTTTTTTTTTTCTGGGGACTTGTCTTTTCTCCGTACGCAAGTAGCTTTTGAGACGATGTTCGCGTAGCTTTTGACTCTTTTAAAACACCTGTTTCGCTTTTGTTTTACCTTGTTAGCGTAGCTTTTGACTTCTTACTTCGCTTTTGACTCTTTTAAAGCACCTGTTACTTCGCTTTTGTTTTACCTTGTTCGCGTAGCTTTTGACCGGAAACCCTAGGATGAGGAATCTCATTGGTCCAGGTAGCCAAAGGCTTTCAAGTAGCTCAGAGCCAGAATAGAAAAAAGAGGAAGGAAACGTAAGTTTTTCTTAACGAGGTAACCGGGGGCTTTAAAGAGAGCTATAAGAATAAGAAAAAGAGTGAAAGTAGCCTTTAAAAGAAGGCAGTTTGGAGACGGTGGAAAAAATGAGAGACGCAAAAGAATAGGTAGGATCCTAAACTACGAGCTAAAGAAATTAACCTAAAATAAAAAGAATAGGTAAAGGTGGAAATATACATTACAAGGAAAAGAGCTATTTTTTAACGGATTTGTCTAAAGAAAAGGGCTTAAGAAGAGCCATTAGAGTTGTAGCCGTAATGTATATTTTAGGCAACTACAAACATTGGAGGCATGGGTTAAAGGCGTAAAGTAGCCGTAAGGTTTTATAGAGAGCTATTTAAAAAGGATCCTAAACTACGCTAAAGCTCCTTTCAAATAGCTCAGAGGATCTTTAAAGAGCCATTAGAGCTTCTAAAAAGAGCGTCACTTGCGTACGGTGTGAGTTAAGGCTAAAAAAAACCGGACTTGCGTACTAAACTACAAAAAAGTAGTTAGAGCAAGAAAGAGTTGCTAAAGCTCCGGTAAACCTAGGGGTGTGCTTTAGAAGTGGTTTGTACAGTTGTAGGCCACTTCGCTCAAGCTCCGCAACACACCGCTGCTTTTCTTGAATAACCCCAGTCAAAAGCTAGGACCGAATAGGAAGAGTTTCCGTAGTTTTGGGGGTAAAAAAAAACTACGGGGTCTGGTGCTTTTTTGAAGACAACGCTTTTTCGACGTACGCAAGTCTTAGCGACCTTGCTGTGTGTTTTAGACCTATACTTTCAAAAGTAAAATCTTCATCCTGATCTTCCGCATCTTATCTCAGTTCCTATAGGAACCTATAAGGATCGCGTCGGCCGTTATTAGGAAATGGTTCGTTTAGCCCATCTTTGTCAAAAGCTAGGATCCTATTCTTTTTCGAGATCGATAAGGTAGTGTGGTAATGCCTATAGTGGAAAGTGGCAAAAGCCTATTAAGGAAAAGAGGCGCAGACCTTAGTAGTCTCATCTTTATAAAAGAAAAACAGGTCTCTTCCCCGTAATGTATATTTTCCGGGTAGCTATGAACAAGCTTCAAGTGCAAAAGGAGCGCACTCGCTATGAACAAGCTTCAAGTGCATGCAAAAGGAGCGCACTCGCTATTATGAACAAGCTTCAAGTGCAAAAAGAGCGCAGTAGAGCTAAGTCAAAGCAAGGGTTTTTTTTTTCTCGGGATAGGTGTCAAAGATAGCGCCTATTCACCAAAAGCTAAAGCTAATATGGATAAGAGCTAGGCTTCTCCATAGTTGGTTTGTCTAAGACTAGTTGTTATAGAACAGCGAGCTATCAAGAAAGTTCTCTTAGTTGGGAAACTCGCGCAAATAGTCTCAGGGGGTTTATTTTTGTCATAGCTCTCTTTTAAAACGCTAGGATCCTTCTTTGGCTTAACTACTCTCCATTTCTCCCCCACTCTCGTCTTGCTACCCGCACATGATCCTCATAGTCGTTAGACCTCAAGACAGTCGACTAAACGTCTACGTTGCTCGGTCCTAGAAAGTGGTATCGGCAGCAGGTTTGTCTCTAGAAAGTGGTATCGGCAGCAGGTTTGTCTATAGTTTGTCTATAGTACCGGTGCGCGTTTTGCCGACGTCAGCGAAAAGAGGCATTGGTAGGAATGTTGGTAGCGGCGTCGGATAAGAACGTTGGCTGTAGTTTGTGGCTGTAGTTAGGGAGGCGTTTTTTTTAGCCTACTAGTAGTGTGGTATAGGGGCAAGAAAAAAAGCATAGAACGTCAAAAGCCACACTCTGCAGTAGCTAGGAGCAAGGACAAGGTAGCCGAACTTGCGTACGGCGGAGCTAAGGATCCTACTTATCCACCGTCTTGCGTACGAAGAAAAGGGCGTCCTAAACTAAATTTTCCACTGTAGGAATGAAATAGTAGAAGGACTTGCGTACGTTAAAAAGGGACGGTGGAAAAAATGAGAACTTGCGTACGCCGAAGGGTTTTAAAAAAGGAGCACGAGTCAGAAGAAGCAAAAGAATAGCCGGTTTTTATTTCACAAAAAGAGCATGAAACTTGCGTACGAAAAGAGCTATTTTTTAACGGACTTGCGTACGTTAAAAAGAGTTGCTAAAGCGTAGTTTTAGGAGTAGTGTTTGTCCTTTTTTATAGGTAGTTTAGGAGTGAAATAAGGGTTAGACTTGCGTACGTTTAAAAGAGAGAGAACCAATAAGATAGCCTTCCCACCTACTTTTAAAGCGAACTTTCACCCCCACCTCTGTCTCCCACTCTTATGTCTCTGACTCGCAGCAAGAAATCCAAAGCAAGAAATCCTACGAGCGAGAAAGGAAGCTTTAAAAAAGGTGGAGTGAGTCTGGTTAAAAAACGGATAATAAAGAAAAGGGTAGTTTAGGATCCTAAACTACGTAAGTCTACTGTCTATAGTGAGCGTCTATCTTTCCAAAGCAAACAGCTAACTCGACTATAGCGCCTGGGGTTTATGAGCTATTTGCTAAAGACGCTAGGATAGGATCAAGCAAATCAACTAGAGACCTACACCAGTCAAAGCTTGGAGTTTCCTATCGGCGTACGCAAGTTTAAACTCTTTTCGTATGCAAGTTTAGTGGGTCTCGTGTCCAAACTACAAACTACTAAAGCCCTCTTTTTTTTTTCGCTTGAAAGTGACCTCAAAAATGAAAATGAATAGGCTAGGCTTTCAAAAACAGAGCACTCCTAAAACTACTGCCCACGCTAAAAAAAAACCAGCAAGAAGTAGGTAGTTTTAGAGGCACCTACGCTAAAAAAAACCAGCAAGACAGAGGCACCCACGGAAAAGGCAGCAAGACAGAGGGTCAACCCCTATCTGCCGGAAGTAGTTAGAGGCCTAATGCCCTTCCCTTAGCTGACCCGACTCATTTCTTGAACAAGGTTCTAGGGCTTTCAAAATATACATTACGGACTTGCGTACGTTAAAAAGAGCTAGGAATAGAACTACAGAGCCACCTGGGGAGGTAGAAGAAATCTTCGTTACCACACCACCTGCCAGAATCTTTTGGCTATGGGGGTCGACTACACTTTCGCCAGTCTTAGATTGACTCAACTAGCGAACTTGCGACAAGTCCTATTGATTTAACGTCTTGCTTTCCGAGTATGAGGTCTAACGCAGCCCAGTTTAAAAAGAGTCATTGGCCCAACTCGCTACTTTCCTTTCTTGTCTATTTCGCGCTAGGCCCCTAAACTACAAGAAGAGGTGGGAGTCAGAAGCTGGAGGTGTGGGTTAGAGTTTTGAGCCCCACTATGAAATCATGTCTAAGGATAAGGCCTTTCCCCCTAAGCTCCCCCCCTTTTCTATAGACAAAGCCACTTTTAAAACCTAACGAAAGAAGATTCTTGTCTCTCCCTCGAAAGAATATTATTTTCTCTCCCTTCATGTCTCTTCCCGAAAGCCAATTAAGACATCCAATGCAAAGGATAGGTGGCCCAAAACTACGGGTTTTAGTAGAGGGAAAAAAGGGCTTTTTGTAGTTTAGGAGTTTGAATTGAAGTTGCGAGAGGTCAACGAAGGTCCCGTCTTTAAGTAGTTAGAGGCGCTGATGTGCCAACTTAGTATCCAGGGCGTGGGTTAAATGCGAGTGGAGCTAAGGACACGCGAAACCTTTGCTTTCTTGCTGTTTTGGCTTAGTGCGTGGCTTTGTTTTAATAGGATCCTTTTTTTTAACTCCCACTAGAAAGCCACTTTTTAAGCCGGCAAGAAATGAGAGATTTCGCGCGTTGCGCTATCTTTCCCAGCTAAGGCGAAGGTAGCCGGAGGTTTCATATATAACGGAGTGAAATAAGGGTGAAAGTTGGCTTTAGTAGTTTAGAAGCGTGAGAAGGATCCTAAACTACGCAAGAAGAAGGTAGCCGCAAAAGAATAGGTATTGAGCTAAGGATTAAAGAAAATCAAAAACGCAGAGGAAGCTTGCTACTTAAAAAAGAGGTAGAGCTATTTTTTAACGGAGTTGGTCCTTTGTGTGGAGCCAGCTTTAAAAGGACTTGCGTACGGGAACCAGAGGTGGACAGAGCTAGCAAACTTTGGACACGAGACCCACTAAACTTGCGTACGAAAAGAGTTAGACTTGCGTACTAAACTACGAAGCCAGATAAATAGCGAGATGAAAGAAAAAGTCTATAGTGTTTTTTAACAGGGTTTAAAAGAGTAAGACGAAATCTCAACAAAACCACCAGCCTAGTGCCTATACATTCTATGGTCCAGGACGCAATGTAAAGCCGTAGTTTAGGATCCTCTAGCTACTTCTTTCTATAAGACAAAGCCACTACCTACACGCTAGGGATTCGTAGTTTAGGCAACTCAAAAGCAAAATCAACCCCCCTTTGTTAGCTTTTAAAAAGGACCTACCTTCCGCGTACGCAAGTTGATCAAAAGAGCTGCACACTTGCGTACGTCGAAATAGGTTAGAAAGAAAAAAGGCTGAGTCCACGTTGTTTGCCCCATTCTTCGGTTGACTAGAATCCTAAATCCTAATATGTGCTCCCTAAAGGTATATAGGCCCACGACGCGGCTCTTTTTCTTTTCTCACGCATGAGTTTGCCACGTTGGTTTTCATAGCGGTAGACCAATAGAATAGTCGTAGTGTGTGTTTTGGAGAGCTGTTAGCATCACTCGAAAAGTAGTTGTGGCGTAGTTTAGAAGCAGCTAGTAAGCACTCTAACTACTTCCGGCCAGAGATCAAAGGCCTTACCACTTACTTGCGTACGATGAAAAGAAGGCGCAAAGAACACACTGCTAGTCTTTCTTTTACCTAGCAGTGTGTTGTGGGTTAGGTCCCGTAGGGCTAACAGAAGTGAGAGGGGTTGGCGTACGCAAGTTCTAAACTACTCTGCGCCCAAGATTGTAGTTGTAGTTTAGGGCTCACTTTTTGAAAACTCTGATGCCTAAACTACAAAAAACACAGCCGCTATGCTATATTCGTCGGTTTGGTCGGCGTCTCTCTTCTGGCTCGCCTATCGGCGTACGCAAGTCTAACCCTTATTTCACTCCTAAACTACTAAAGCCCTTACTTTTTCTCGAAACATTTAGAGCCGGATAATTTAAAGAGAAAAGATAAGAATGTCTATGGCTACGCCCCTTATTCTTCAGGATCTTGAGTCGACCGCCTACACTTGGACACATAGCTATATGAATAATAAGGAAAAGAAGCAAGGACTTAAAATGCGCAGTAGGCAACTTTGAGTATAGGCGCAGGTCTTCTTGTCCTCTCCGTATCCCTATGGATAGACGAGATTCCCTTCTCATACGTTCTTCTCTTCTTCTTTTCATCTAACCGCGGGAGTACGTTCTTCTCTTCTTCCCTATCTGCGGGAGTAGGGTCATGGCGAAATGGAGTCAGCTTATACCTTTACTGTGGTGCACTATGCTTTATGTTAGAGTGCGCAGTGAGATCTGGGAAAGGTGATACCCCTCTGGTCCTTTACGCCGTTCAGACGTTGGCTTTTCCATCCGCGTTGACGTTGTGAATGAAACTCCAAGCAGAAGTCCTTAGGATGGTGCCTAAAACTACGCTACTGATAGCGTCCTTGAGTCCTTTGGATGTGATGCCTAAAACTACGCTACTGATAGCGTCTGACGCGTTGAGTCCTTCGGATGATGCCTAAAACTACGCTACTGATAGCGTTGAGTCCTTCGGATGATGCGCGTCTGTAGCTAGCGTCTGACGCTTGAGTCCTTCCTATCGGTCTGCAACACACCCTAAAACAATAGCTGGAGCAGAAGTCCTAGAGATGCATTGTAGTTTAGAAGACAGACGCACTAGGAAACCGAAGAAAAAAGGTTATCTATGCGCACATGCCACTTATTTGACCTATTGCTATGGCAATCCTACCACTAAAAGAAACTTGCGTACGGGGAAAGAGGAGCTCCAAAGCTACCCTATATCCAAACCCAGTATGAAAAAACCCTTTAGCCAACTCCTAACAGAACGACGCTACCCGTGAACCACCTTGGAGCACCTTCGGGGTAAGGGGGTTGCACGTATCAATCTTTCTAGGATCCTTGCTTCTAAACTACTAGGACCAAGACTATCTCATGCTTCTTACAGGACACAGGGTTATCTCAATCGTCGACAGAAAGAAAAAAGAACTTGCGTACGGCGAAACTTTCAGCAAAGCTACGGTGCACGAATCCACCTAGGGATGCTTTCAGTAAAGCTACCGTGAACGAGAATCCACCTAGGGATGCTAAGAAGTAGAGGCGTCGACGGGGGGGAACCACTGCAAGAAATTCCTATCCTAAATCAATTCTATCCTATGGCGACTAAGTGTTCTGGTGAGCACTTGCGTACGGCGAAGGTTCAAACTCAGATGCTTTCCATCCTTCTTAGCAAGCCTGTCGATCCAGCCTATCGATCTTGTGAGGAAGCCTATTGATCCTCTTAGCAAGCCCTGTGAAAGCCTATTGATCCTCGCCTATGAACCCTATGTCCGCTTCTTTTCCTTATTCTCACTCTTTTTTAACGTACGCAAGTCCGTAATGTATATTTTGAAAGCCCTAGCAAACCACTGCGTAGAAGAAATTTAAGAACCAACGCATATCCTCTATAGCGATAGAGCGAAAAGCAAGGCTTCCGTTCCGAAAAGGCTACGTACGTAATAAAAAGCGAAGCCGATTAGTCTAGTGAAAAGGACAAACCGGTCGTGCTGTCTCTAACTACTGGCTTTCATCTGAGATAGGCTACAGGCTTTCTTCATTCTACTCGACTTGGCCTACTCTACTCTCTCTATAGACGGGGGTGCATAGGCATCCTAAACTACGCCGCTCTCTATCACGGAAAGGACTCAAAGGCTCGGTTAGCATCAGTCAAAGGGTGGACCAATCTGGGGCTTTTTTTGGCTTTTAAAGGAGTGTGCTGCTAAACTACCAAGTAGCTCAGAAACAGTAGTTTAAATAGAAGACGAGGTGGAGTTAAGGTTAAAAAAGAGTCGGAGCGGCTCTTCTGGTGGCTTTAGGATCGACTATAGACAGTAGACTTACGTAGTTTGTAGTTTGGATCCTATTTTCCATCATCCGCTAAACTACTTATCTGGACATTACCGCTTACTGTACTGTTGAGCTATTTCCTATGGACATGACCGCACCGCTTACTGTTGAGCTATTTTTCCTATGGACTTGGGTTTTTTGAGGAGTAAAGACCGCTTTTTTTTGCCGCTGTCTTTACTCCTCTAATCTACGCTTGGGGTTGTAGGTCTTAATCCTAGCTGTCTTTACTCCTCTAATCTACGTACGCAAGTTAAAGACTCCGAAACTCATCTATCACCACCTTATTATTATTTTTGCTATAACAAAGCCATAACTCCTTAGAGGACCAGCGTAGTTTAGAAAGAAACCTCGATTTCGCGCTTCTAGTGAAATTGCTACGCTACTCTAATCCACTCTGCCTCTGACCCTTTTAAACTCCTTCCCATAGTCTCATGCTCCCACCTCTGACGTCTTTCTCTTCTTTCTTCTCCGGACCCCGGGTTTAAAATAGCTAGTAGTTAGGAATGGGGGAAAGGTCCTTCTTCTCTATGAACGCTCTATTCTCGTCGATTGATAGATGACCATGCTCTCTCTACTACTCATCGCTACTTTCCACTGGACCATAACTCAAGAAGGATCCTAGCGTACTAGAGGCACTTGGTGGAGTTGGGTTTGTCTTTATAGAGAGGCATTCTCTGGCTGACGCTCTTTTTAGAAGCTCTAATGGCTCTAAACTACAATCCGACTTCCACCTCTAACTACTTCTGCTGTTTGTCTTTGTAGTTTAGGATCCTCCGCTAGGCTACTAAAGCTACCTACTTTTTATAAGCTCTCTCTAAAGGCTTCCAAACTACATCCCAACTACCTTATTACTCCTTTTAAAGCCCTTCTTCTTCTGGTTGCTACGCTAGCCACCCTCCTCTAGCTACACCTCTTTTTAAAGCCCTCGACCTGGATCATAGGTGGTTCTATAGGAGCCTTTCTGCATCATAGGTAGTTGGTTCTATAGGAGCCTTTAGAGTGCAGTGCGAGTTGGTGGTTTTTTTTGGGGCCCATATAGCTATCTTGCTCAGTAACTCGTAGAGCTAGGAAAAGATAGAGCTAGGAAAGCTTATCTTGCTCAGTAACTAGTAGAGCTAGGATGCCTCGCGCTACAGACGTCGGAGCGATGTCTCACTTTTTCGTAACTCGTGCAATCTTTAAGAAGACCAACAACTATTTCGTCATTGGGCGAAGTTTCTAACTCTACTCTACCAAGTCGCGGAAATCTTTGACTCGCTAAAAAAACCCAAGGATCCTCGTTTCGCGACTCCCTAAGAAGAGAGCCCTACTCCTTGGTTGAAGTTGAAGTGTCGTTGCCTTTTCGGTAGTTGAGTTCCCTCTTAGGTGCGCACAGAAGAGAGGGGAGAAAGAAAAGAGGTGTGTGTTGCAGACGATGAACGCTATTCTCCTATTGGATACACCCTAGGGCGCCAAAGTTAAAAAAGGGCCAGAAGTATAAGGTTTGAGAGGAAGTCTGAGGTAGAGTAGAGAAAGGTGGGGCTAGGGTTTTTTTAGGAACTTCCAAGCCTATCTCCCTTTTTTCTGCTCTCCATGATAGACTGACTAAACAGCTTTCCTGCAATTTCCTCTTTGGTAAACCTTAGGGCGCCAGAGTTTCAAAAAAGAAGGAACCTATAAGCAAGTCCCACCGTACGCAAGTTGGCGAAACCCTTGGCGAAAGAAAGGTAGCTTGTAGTAGCCTAAAATATACATTACGGCGTACGCAAGTACAACTAGTGTTATTAAAAAAAAAATAAACGTGGTTGGGTCTCTCTTCAGTCTAGGAGTGTGTGAAACTTGCGTACGCTGAAAAAGCACTTCTACCTCTAACTACTTCTTTCTTTGGAGAATGATGCTTCTCGGTGCTATCTTCAACGTACCTACTTGCATCGGTGCTCTATCTTCAACGTACCCACTTGCGCATCGGTGCTCTATCTTCAACGTACCTACTTGCGCATCGGTCCGATCTTCTACGTACCCACTGGTGCTATCTTCTACGTAGCTACTTGCGCATCGGTGCGCGGTGGGGTATAGGCATTCTTGCTTAGTGCTTAGAATGGAAATGCAGTGAAGCTATAGTGGTAGCACCTTCTCTCCCGATTTCCTCTTCTTCTGGCTATAGTGGTAGGGTTTGCCACTTATTGGTCCAGAGTCCCTCTCTTTCTTGCTTCTATTCGTATGGCCCTATCCCTTGCGGTCATAGCCAGAACTAGTGGCGCTGCTTCTCTCCTATGGACCCTCATAGTCTTTTTAAAACAACACACCCCTAAACTACTACTAATAGCGCGTCCTCATTTTAGACTAAGACGGCAACGGCCTAAGCTCATGACTCCTTTCGGATGAGCATCTATCCTTTTTCGCTTCTCCTTCTCATACTCATAGGTTGAGTCTTTTTAGTCCAAAATATCGGCTTGGCTAAGTCCTTCTATAATAGCATAGCAACAACAAGGATCCTAGCAGCTGGCTGAAAAAGCGTTGTGTCTGGAGCACACTACGGGGGGGGGCTATGCATCAAACTAGATCTGCTAATGCCATAACGCATCGCACTCCCACAAGTCTTCTCTCGCTGATTCCAAACCACCTCGATTCCCTATCACGAAGCAGCGCAGTGGCTTTAGCTTCTTCACTCAGACCACACTAGAGATTCGAGCAAGACCACGCTTCCACTTAAGACCGAACTACTATGGCATTAAGACCGAACTACTATGGCACCTCTGAGCCCACCCCCGGTTTTTTTTAGACCAGTCTAGGGCACCTCTGAGCCCACCCGGGTTTTTTTTAGACCAGTCTCGAAAAGCTTTGGAGAAGGCAAGAGATAGGGAGTTTGCATTGTAGGGAAAGGGGGGGTTGCATATAGCCTTCCATGTCTTAGGAACGCGTAGATAAGATCGAAAGCTTCGAGAGTCAAAAGCCACACTTCCTAAGATAGCCTTTCAAGTAGCTCAGAGGAAGCCGAATTAAAGAAGAGTAGTTTAGAGTTGCTAAAGCTAGGGTAAAATTGGACTTGCGTACGCTGATTAAAGAGCAGCTTAGAGCCAGAAGAAGCAAAAGAAGGATCCTAAACTACGGAACTTGCGTACGCCGAAGGTGTTTTCCAAAGGCTTTAGCTTTAAAAGGAGGTGGGTGACTTGCGTACGCCGAATAGAGAATAGAATAGAAGATGATGGAAAAGAAGGCCCCTAAACTACGGGAACCGGAACTGCTGAGAGAGGATGGAAGAGTAGTTAGAGCTAGATATAGCAAGAATAGAAATAGTATAGCTAGAAGAAGGTAGCCTTTCAAGTAGCTCAGACTTGCATACGGTGGTGCTAGTTGTTATGGTATTTTAAAAAGCAAGCGAGTTTTAAAAACTTGCGTACGCCGATTAGTCAACCCATACTTGCGTACGGCAAAAGTCACTATTTTTCGTACGCAAGTTTCAAAGATTTCCAACACACCCCTAGTAGTTAGAAAGCCTATCTAAGAAGGATCCTCGCAAAACTTGCGTACGTTGATCAACCCATAGTTTTTTGAAAGTCACTAGCTATTTTTTTTTGGAAAAAACTTGCGTACGGCGAAAAACTTGCGTACGTTGATCAACCTATAGTTTTCGTAGTTTAAAAGTCACTCATTTTCCCTAATCTAGTGGTTTAGACGCAACTTTGCTAGCATTGCTATAGCTCTTTTCCACAGTCTTAGAAGCCAAGGGCCTTGCTTGTCTCTCTATCTGTCTTGCTTGTCTCTCTATCTGTCTTGCTTGTCTCTCTATCTGTCTTGCTTGTCTCTTGTCTGCCTTGCTTGTCTCTCTATCTGTCTTGCTTGTCTCTTGTCTGCCTTGCTTGTCTCTTGTCTAAGGGCACCAGAGGTGGGCTAGAAAAATAGATAGGCTCTTTAAGGAAGAAGGAGATAGCCAGAGGAAGCCGGATTAAAGAAAAGAGTAAGAAAGAAAGAACACTTACGTACGCGGAGTAGTTTAGCGGTGGATAAAAAGGTAGTTTGGAAGACGTAAGTGCGATTCAGATAGCGCTAAAGATACGGCTTTGCTTTGCTTTGCTTTGTAGACCGACATCAGCTGACCAACTCCTCACGCGCTTAGGGTTCACAATGGATCCTATTTAGCCAGTAAGTATAACTACTGTGGTCACATCTCTAAACTACTCGTAAACGTGCCTTTTCTTGCATCGTCTTGACATTCGCGTAGTCCTTGGCGGAGAGTGATCTGTGAGAGTTGGTTTTGGTCGGTCTCTATCTTTTCCACTTGACACCGTTGATTCCCGGAAACATAGTGAAAGAAAAGAGGAGGAAGGTTAGCGGTGGAATAAGAGTTTCATAGCTGTGTTCGTGTAGTAGTTTACTTGCGTGTAGTTTGATTTCATTCCTACAGTGGATTAGAGTTTGTAGCTGTTAAGTACAAGTTTAAAACAAAAGTAAACTCTAGCTCCACTGTAGGATTTGTCTAAAGAAAAAGGGTTTCAAAAAAGAAGGACTTGCGTACGTTTAAAAAGCAAAGGACTTGCGTACGTTTAAAAGAGTAAAAAGATGTGGACGCAAAAGGTAGTTTAGAAGCAAGGTAGCTTTCTAAACTACTAGAATAGGTTCTGCTAGAGTTGCTAAAGCTAGGAGTAGGAAGCAAGATAGGAAATTCTTTCAGTGAAACTGTGGACTAAGAGTCTCAACTGGACCAACGACTCTACGGGTTTTCCTTAGTCCACAGTTTAGCGGGAATGATGGTGAACAACTCGCAACGAAGGAACTGCCTATCTTTGTGCCCGGTCGGTGGAGGTTTTAGAGTCTCTATAGCTATAGCTACTAGGCGCCCGCTAGCTACTTTTTGGGAAAGCATTGACGCAGCTCAAGGGCTCTTTCTTCGTACGCAAGTTTCGGGATGGGGGATCTTCTACCTCTTATCTTTGCTTTGCGAAGCCATGTTTTCTTAGGCGATCCATAGCACTTTTCTTTCTTTCTTGATCCTAAAAAAGAGTGAGTAGCCTGATGGTTGCTTCTTTAAAAATAAGTTTGGTATGCATCGTAACGTCTATGCCCCACCTAGGTGCGCTAATTCGAGTCTTGCTTTTGCTATTGATCATCCTACCGGACCAACTAGAGACTTGCTTGCTATTGATCATCCTACCGGACCAAATAGAAACCAAACTCTCGTACCGACTACCAATCCTTATTTTGCTTATGCCTTAAAAAACAACTAGCTACTAGTTGCCTAAAGGCTACAACCATCAGGGAAAAAAAAACCTCTCCAAAAAATGGAGCGGGTGCTTTAGATGCTTCTCCCCGAGCGGGCGCTTTAGATGCCTCTAACTACTTTTGAGTAACCTCAAAAAAAAAGGGTGCTTTAGATGCCTAAATTGGAGCGGGTGCTTTAGATGCCTCAAGGATCCTTCATGTCTATGTCTTTTCTTTGTCTTTCCTATTTCGTGTCGGAGTCCATCGCCTTTCTTCTTTCCCTTCCTCAGACCTCAGAAGCAAGATCCGAGAGCATAGGGCCTAAAAAAGACCTACGACCGAGTCTGTGCGCTGATTTTCGTTTCCAAGCCAATATGAAGTATGAAGCCAACGTTGACTCTACGCTCTTGTAGCACTTGCTGCTCCTCCCCCTCCCCAGCTAGTCCGGGGGCTCCTGCTCACTATCACTAAGCTCTCTTTCATTGCGTCGGCGGAAAGACATTTTGGATAAGGAGTACAGTGGAAAAGAGGCTTCCAAAGCTACTCTTGGCTTTAAAAAACGAAATCTTTCTTGCCTTAGGCTTTAGTAGCGGTTTTGTCTATCAGCTAGGATTCTTTGCACAAGTAGTGGTGGGAATGCAAGTAGTGGTGGGAATGGGAACCGCGTACGCAAGTCGCCCTAATAAGCGCCTCAAGCTACTTTAAGACAACCGCACATTGCGCCTAAACTACCGATATGGCAATGGCAAAAGAAGTAGTTTTTTTACCCCAGCTTTTTACGTACGCAAGTTCCCCAAAGTAGTTTAGACCTATTATCCACCGTCCCCGATGAACAGGGAAAAGGTTTACTTGCGTACGCCAAAAAGAAAAGAGCTATACACTATAGACATCGCCACCCTTTTAAAGCACGAGTGGAGGTAGTTGTAGTTAGAGAGCGTTTCTAAACTACTCTCCAGCTATTCAACAATATAGCTCCTTGACCAAAAAGAGAAAGTGACCATTGACGCGTCAACGTAGCCCTTTCTTTTCTTTCTTGCTGGTCCGTCGTCTATCCTAGTTCTTTCTCTCAAGATAACCCCTGTTTCGCTAGGTTTCTTTCTTTCTTCAAAGAGGCGACAAAGACACGGGGGATAGTTTTTAAAGAAGCTGAAGCAGTAGTTAGCGGTGTGCTTTGGAAGAAACAAAGTAGTTGTAGTTTAGAGCTTACTTAAAAAAAAAAAAAACAGCCTGGAGCCTAGTGAGTTTCTTAGTTCTATTCTCTGAATTTTGGATCAACAGGAAGCCAGGTTTCAACGGGTAGCTTAGGAAAGGAGTACGCCGCGCGTATCTGTCTTGTGGCCAAAACCTTCTCTCAGACCTGCTATGAATGGACTAGCTACTGATGCATTGGTTTGGTAAAGCCTTGCCAACTACCTAAGAAGATGGGAGAGCCAGCCTATCCTAGTAGAAAGGTTTAGAAAGCAGGTGCTTCGTCCAACAAGAGCCAAAAGAATCGGCTAGTTATTATCCTTATTAATACATAACAAGGATCCTATTTTCCATCATACACTAAATTATCTGCTTTTTTTTAACTAAAACCTTGCTTTTGAGCCGCGGTGTGTTTTGGCCTTTGACTACGACTACTCGAAGCGTCCTTCCTCTGCCAATTACCAACAAATCGTCTTAGCCTGTCTCAAAACATTAGCCCCAGAAAGAGGTGTCTCTATTTCGTATTTCGGTGGTCAGACGCGAAAGCAACTAGTCTCCAAATCTGATTCACCATTCAACGCTAGATAGCTCTGCGTTTTTGAAAACCCACAGCTTGCTCGAGTTGAACAACGCTAGAAACCTGTTGGCCGCCTTTTTCAACGGCAGAGTTCCTTATCCCGGTCAGTAAGCAAGTCCGCTATATGCTTCGGGCAAATGTTTGGATCTGCCTCTTGAATATGAAGAGTAGAACGTGCTGTTTTTTTTTCTCCAAATTTGGGCCTGTAAAAAAATCCTCATAGCCTAGCAGGCCAGCCGGAACCATCTTGCTTTGACTAACTATCCGAAGCAAGGCTTTTTGTCGATCGTGTCTAAACCTTTTAGGCTTCTTTGAGTGGGAGGGGTGGAAAGGTAGCAGCAGCTGGCTTACTGAATCTTTCTATGCTATGCTATCTGTAGGTCTCTCTACCACACGCTCTAGGTCTTTTTCTTCGTACGCAAGTTCGTCCACTGATCTCATATCACCCGTTGTCTCGTTTAGCTCCTGACATGGAATTAGCCAATAGACAGCCCCGCCTATACGTGGAGAATCCCGCGTTGACATTCCTCCTTAGTAAGAAGACAAGAAGACAAACGCCACTCCTTCAAAGTCAGGGATTTTCCCTGACTTTGGAGTAAGGTCGGCTATGTATAAGCTAGAAAAGCGCCTACTATGTATAAGCTAGAAAAGCGCCTACTTGCGTACGGGGAGATCTACTTGCGTACGAAGAAACTGGACTGCCCTCTAAACTACCTTCTAGATCGTCGAGTAGCTATGATCGCTCTATACTAGCGTAGCAGACTAGATAGAATGGGTGAGTGCTAGTCCAGACCAGAGCGTAGTTAAGGCGTCTCCAAAACTACGCATTAGCGTAGTTAAGGCAACGCGTCTACTCAATCTCTTTTTGCGTCTTTTTGGGGGGCTAGCTATCCTCTTCTTTTTGAAAGCAAATCCTAAGCCATTATTTCCTCTATGTGCATGTCTTAGAGGTGGAGGTCTAGGTATGCAAGGTGTAGATACGCAGACCGGGAAAAACCCCCTGCTCTTCCTTGTCTTCTATTCTTTTGTCTTTAGGTGCTCCGTAACACTTAGCAGCGGAGTTAAATAAAAAGCTCAACACGTGAAAGATTTCCAAGAGTATGCGCTTTCTAAACTATGCCGCCCGGATACCGGAGCAAGGGCTTTCTAGGATCCTTGGCAGTTCAAAGGTCTCGCAAGCGTTGGTATAGACATTTAAAAAAAGGAAACTCAAAAAAAGAGTTCGTTTTTCCCGTACGCAAGTATAGGTTGCTTTTCCTAAACTACAGTTTCTGCATATTGCGCTTTCTCACTAGAAGACTCAAGAGGTGTTTGTCCTTTTCTTCCACTTCTTTTAATAGAAGACGAGGAAGGTAGTTGTAGTTTGGAGCGCTGATCTGAACCAAAGGGTTTTTGGAGGAAGGATCCTAGCTGATCTGAACCAAAGGTGAAGGAAGAAAAGAGCGTGATCTGAACCTAAGGTAGGTTTGTATGAAAGAGTAGATTAGAAGTCAGACGCCTTTTTAAAGGTAGCGTGCTGGCTAAGTAAGATACTAGTAGAACGCACATGAGCCTTCAAATGTTAGGAACCTTAGTCCAGGATCCATCCATATAGGTAGGTGAGAGGGACTGAGTCCAGTGAACAAGAAGGATTAAAGAGCATTAAAGAAAAGAGGTAGCAAAAATAGGTATTGAGCTATTTTTTAACGGACTTGCATACGTTTAAAAAAAGACGGAGCCAGCCAGAATGTTCGCTAAGTACTCTAATTGCTATCTCTAAACCGCTGAAGTCTTCAACGGCTTTTTAAAGAAGCAAGGAACCTCAAGATAGCGCGGTTTGTCGAGCTAGGATTTAAAAAGAGTAAGGTCTGCGATGTGCGGTAGCTGAGTCTATTTTTTGCAAGATTATCGGTAGATCAATAGGCGTTCTGAGGTCTTTTCTAACCATAGTAAGATAGCGCCCATACTGCCGTGATAGAGTGACCATCCAGTAGTGTGTTTCAGGCGAATCCCTTACAAGCTTGGAAGATAGCCCATACTGCCGTGATAGAGTGACCTTTTTGCTACTAAACTACGTCCGTGGTTTGCTACTAAACTACGTCCGTGGTTTGCTTGCTCCTTGTCCAAAGAAGAAAGAAGCTCGACATGGCTTAGGTTTCGCGGAAAGAAGATAGAAGCAAGAATAGGTAGGATCTTTGAGCGTCACTTGCGTACGTTAAAAGGTAGTTTGGAACTTGCGTACGTCAAAAGATAAGGTATTGAGCTAGCTCTAAGCAGTAGCGTAGCAAGAGGTGTGAGTTAAGGTGGGCGCCGTAGTTAAAAAAGAGCAAGAAAGAGTTGCTAAAGCTAGGGGTTTAAAGAAGAAAGAAGCTCAACATGGCTTAGGTTTCGCGGAAAGAAGAAAGGAGAGGGCCTAGTGTCCTCCAAACTACCCGGGAATACGATGGGGAATCCTTTGTATCTGCTCGGGAAGGCAAAAAAGGTCCAAACACTTGTTTTTTTAGGCGTCGATGAGCCACCCCTCTTAGTTGACAGTTGCCTCATTTGGAAGCGCTAGATGAAATAGGTTCCATAGTTAACTGAGGAGGACTCTAAGGCTATGGGCCATCTTAAGTTGTAATAGAGAGTAGAGAGCTTTGTGTAGTTTGCAAGACGCGTCTAGGGACCTCGGTTGTAGCCCAAGGACCAATGGCTAGGTCTTGTCTAAAAAGACTAAAACTTGCGTACGTCGAAAGAGTAGAAAGGTTTAGAGGGCTTTAAAAATACTTGCGTACGTTAAAGTAGTTTAGAGACGGTGGAACAAATGTAGTTTTAGGAGCTTGTATTTTTAAAAGCAACTAGTGGAGCTACTAGCGCCTAGAGGTTGCTAAAGCTATTAGTAGCTTAGAAGCAAAAGAAGACGGTGGAAAGTAGTTGTAGTTTGGAAGCCTGCAACTATTGAGCGTCAGCCAGACTTGCGTACGTTAAAAAAAGAGACGATGGATGTAGTTTGTAGTTTGGAGCCGGTAAACAATGAAAGAAAAGCAAAAAGAGCAGATTAGAGTAAGAACTGCAAGAAACCCTATACCTTCTAGGAAAGCAAAAGTTTCCGAAGTTGGTGAGGTCTAATGGCTTTTGTGCTTCGGCAGGCCTTACAAGACTCAACTAGATCGCCTTCTTGTGTTGGAGCGAGTTCATTCATGACAAGCGTCTAAGGGGGACTACTATAGGTCTTCGACATGAAAAGACGATGTCACTAGTTTTAAAAAAGGGTTTTGGCTAGAGACGGGATCAAGGAAGCCAGTGCTGTTTTTTTTAGGGTGTAGCATACGTGTCGCTGTCCGTAGGAAGGAGCCTTGCTGTATATGGATTCGCGGCTATAGGCCTCCTATCGCTTGCATGCTTCTTTCAAAAGGCACTAGCTGTCTAAACTACTTCTTCTGAAGCTCCTTTCTCTTTTCTGGCTAGTTTGAAAGACCAACACCGGCAATGTTTGGCGATTTGCCACTTCCTCTCCCCACCTATTAAGTACGGACCCATCTTCTTTCCCGGCTAGCCTATGAAGTATGAAGTTCAGTTCTTCGGGCATAACCGCTGCATAATATAGGTGCCTTGTGCGTTTTAGCGCCTTCTTTTGACTCTTTATTAACCCTTTATTTCTCTCGTCTTTTAAACTGATCTGTAAAAAAACACTGGGTTGGCTAAGTAGAAGAACGGTATAGACATTACCACGTCTCATTTCCAAAGCGGCTTCTAAAGCTACACCACTGTCTCATTTTTCCAAGGTGGCTTCTAAACTACGTAGGCATTTCCAAGGTGTCTATGATTAGGATAGAGAAGTCATTCTTTTTCTTCTGAGCGCATACAAGAACGTCGCGTTCCCAGCTCTAAACTACACTTCGCCATGTGCTTCTTCCCTAGGATAAGAACAAAGGCATGCGCTCCAACTACTTTCTTTCTCTAGCTACTTCCGGCATGCACTCTCTCTCTTTTCCGGCGCTCCTTTTTCTTTCTATGCTTCGTAGGCTGCTTAGGAGTTTATCCTTATTTAGCGACTTCGTATGCTGTTTTTTGCGCGCAGCTATAGTCTACTCGTAGCGTAGTTTAGAAAGCAAATTCAGCACACCGCAAGAAATCGCTGGCCCAGCAAGATAGAAGGCTGTACCGCGCCGTGATTCTCCCATAGTCATAGCAGTTTTGTTTTTGTCACCGATTCTCCCATAGTCATAGCGGTTTTGTTTTTGTCACCGTACGCAAGTTGAGTTCTACCTTTTTCGCCTATCAAAGCCTTTCGTCGTCCAAAGCAGTCCTGGTAGCTATTCCCTAGCATGCACAAGGATCCTAGCTACAAACATTGGAGGGTGGGTGTAAGGTAAAAAAAGAATTGATAAAGAAAAGCCTTAGCTTTGGTTAGGTTCTTTCATAGCCAACGCAGCCGTTAGCGATCACTGCTATAGTATAGAAAGCATTCTATCTTCGTGAACCTGTTGCAAGAAGACGAGAAGAAAAAGGGGGTGAGGGTGACGCAGTAGTCATTTACTTTGACCGTATCCAACCAACGTTCTTTCGTTGCCAACGCGCAGCCTGATCTCTCTATAGACGGTTTTTTTCCTAAACTACTGTTTTTTTTTACAATAAGGAAAAGAGAAGAATGGTGAGTATGCGCCTCTAAACTACTTAACTCTGGTATGGCGATATGATAGTCGCCCTTTTTAAAGCCCAAAAAAACCCATTCCCCTTTTCTATAATCGCATTTGGCACACGAAGGTATAACACCCAATACTTTAAAAAGCAGCATTCGAAAAGGAAAGAACTTCAGGTAGTTCGAAGTTTACCTATAGACGATTTTCTATGCTTTAGACAGCCGAAGTTCTTTCATAGTGGGTTGGGGTCTCTACCTGGGAGAGCGTCTCTAACTATTTCAGCGCTATGCATAACTGTGATCTCGCTTCGCTGCTGTAGCTAACACAGTACCTAACATGCAAGGATCCTTGATGCCTTAGAGAAGAGCTGTGGCTAATCATAGCTAGGATCCTTACCAGAGAATCCAGTCACAAGCATGCCTCCAAACTACAAACTACTGACTTAAAGGAAAGGATTGACAAACTCAATCCGCGCTCAGAATAACCCAGACTGATCATAGAAAGGCATGACTACGAAGCTAAGTCAAACAGGCTTTAAAAGTCAAATAGGCCGTCGCTCTTTCTTTTCTCCGTACGCAAGTGCGAGAATAGAGCGCTTCAACAACACACCCACGTTTTCATAAGGTGGAAAAGAGGGCAAAGATTGAACTCAGCTCTCGCTTACTATGCCTTTTCCTGACTCAAGATGTAAAGAGATAGGCCTATGACACACGAAAAGGTGTGCTACACTTGGATGTTCTCCCCGGATGAAGATGAGACCTTTGACTTTTAAAGAAGGTTGAAAAAAGCAAAAGTGTAACCAGAGTTCTAAGTTCAATGGACCACATTTCAAAGCGTAGGGTTTTTTTTTGCCCCTCTTGGCATCGATCTAGTGGGAGCACAAAGGTAGCCGTACGTAAGTTTCAAGTATTAGTAGTTTAGAGCATTAAAGAGTAGTTTAGAGGTTTCAAGTATTAAAGAAAAGAGATGAAAGAAAATTAGCGATGAAAGAAAATAGGGGTGAAAGTTGTTAATAAAAGTAGTTTGGAGGCACTAGACTTAGATTTCGCTCCAAATCTTTCTCCCACGGGGGAAGAAAATAAAGAAACTTGCGTACGAACTTGCGTACGAAAAGAAGAATAGACCAAGCAAGAACGGGAAGAATAGACCGAGGTGGAAGAAAAGCAAGAACGGGAACAAGGTGGAAGAAAATAAAGAAACTTGCGTACGAACTTGCGTACGAAAAGAAGAAGAGACCAAGGATCCTCGTACGCAAGTTTAAAAGCGGCCACCAGCTCTCCAACACACAGACAGATCAAGGACCAAACTCCTTTTCTCCCCTGGACAGCAGACACGAAGACCGGGCACTAGGAATGAAAACTTCCATCGTGGTTCTCCGTACGCAAGTCATCGAGCATTCCGAAGAAAGAGAGCGATCGCCGCTGGTGCTCTAGTGCGCTAATGAATAGCTTACTCTAGGGCTGTACCGACCTATGCCTTATTCACGTTCTGGGAATGGGGAGATATGGGCGGAACCCTACGTACGAATAGACCGATCAATGCTCGCATCTCCTGTACGAATAGACCGATCAATGCTCTTTTCTTTCGTTCTCCTGATCCGAGGCTAGGCGCCAACTTGCGTACGCTCATCTTGATGTCTAATGATGCTGAGGTAGTTAGCGGCGGCTCCAAACTACTCTCCTATGCGCTATGCGATTCTAAGACTCTCCATTCCTATCCCGCTAATAGAATCGCCTACTGGAGCTATTTTTTAACTAAAGGTTTAAAAGGGCCAGAAGAAAGGTAGTAAAGACACGACGTGCAGTTTTTTTACACTCTAGGCATCAAAGGCTCTTTCTCCGCTTGGAAATGTTTTGACTTGCGTACGGCAAGATGTCCGCGATGGCTTGGATCCGTCTCTCTGGATGTTGGAGTGACAATAGAGGGATTGATGCATCGCCCTTTAAAACAATGGCTCATTACGTATTGGCTCTCATTCTTGATCGATTGATTGGCTCTCATGCGTTCTTGATCGGTTGCTAGATCAGTTGATTCCTGCAAACAGGGATATAGTGCAAACAGGGAGAAAGAATAGTGCAATCTAGAAAAGGGAAAGAATAGCCTAGCCAGATTAAAGAAAAGAGCTAGAAAAAAGGCTGCATACAGAAAGGAAAAGGGGAAGCTTGGAAAAAGTAGTTTAGAAAGCAAACTTCCTTAAAATAAGGTGGGCGGGACTTCTAAACTACATCCACCGTTCTAAATTTCACACAGTGCACAAGGATCCTTCGTCCTATGGCGCTTGGTAACCAACCGACTGCGTAGTAAGGTAGCCGTACGCAAGTTTCAAGTATTAAAGAGTAGTTTGTAGTTTAGAGGCCTTAAAAAGGGGGGTAGTTGTAGTTTGGGAGTCAGGTAGCTTTCTTTTCCTTAACTACGGTGCGTAGTTAATGGCTTAGGTAGTTTGTAGTTTGGATCCAAACTACAAACTACTTATCCATCATCTTTTCCACTGTTTTCCACGTACGCAAGTGTGGTAGGATCCTAAACTACGAGTTAGCTTTCTAAACTACTCTAAACTACTAGAGTGAAATAAGAGTAAAGGATTTGTCTATAGAAAGGAGTTCAAAAAGAAAAAGGAATCCCGTGACTCCACTCGCTGAAAGATGCTCCGTAACGATGCATGAAATCAGATATAATCAGCATAGCTTAGGACTGGTCCCCGAGGCGATCCAGAGGAAAGCGTAGTTTAGATGGCCAACCAGAGACGATTCACTAGCAAAAACACACCCATGGAGATGAGAGAAAGACTAGCGCTTTTAAAACGAAGCCAGTTGTCGAGCTATTGGTCGGTAGTTTAGGGCGGAGCATCCATAGCTTTGAGCCGATGCATGAATGAAGCATTCTCTTTTCGAACCATACGTCAGATTCTCACCACATACGGCTCCGTCCTGGCCTTTCTGGTTGGCCATCCCCTAAACTACAAAAAAACTCCGCATTTCAGTCTGATTTGCGCAGATGAGACTCATCATGACTATAGCTACAGTAGAGCCTATCAGTCGAGAGGAGCAGTCGTGGGCGGCTTTAGACCAATAGGCAAAGACAAGACTATGCTCCGCTAAAGGTCTTAGACCACTCAGCTACCGACGAAAGAAACCTCTCCCTAGCCACCAGCTACGGATGAACAAGCCTCTCCCTAGCCGCTTCTATGCTTGCACGCTTCTAAACTACTTAACGTACGCAAGTCAGGTCCTTTTTTTGCGTCTCTCTCCGTACGCAAGTTGCACGCTTCTAAACTACTTAACGTACGCAAGTCCGGTCCTTTTTTTGCGTCTCTCTCCACGAAGTCAGGTTCAGTTCTCTCCGTACGCAAGTCGGATACAGAGCTTACCAATGGGATCTCCAATGTTTGTTGGGGCGGCTCTTTCGATCTCTAAATGTTTGGAGGTCTTTTTTTTGCGTCTGGTTTTTTTTGGCCTTTCATTCCTTTTTTTAGATCTGGGCCCTCCGAAACTTGAAAATGGATAGGCATAGGCTTGTGGTCTACAAACATTTAGGCTTGGGTGCTTGTCGTCTTCTCGGCCTAAATGTTGGGACCTACTACGGCGGAGATCTTTTCCCTCTTCTACATACGGCGGAGTGCTCAAACGTTAGCTAACCCTATAGTAGCCAGGTTTTTCTCTAGTCCTCCGCTTCCATCGTCTGGCTATACTCTGATTCAAGTTCTTTCCTAGTGAGTAGTGTGCTTCCAGCTGGCTATAGACGAGAGTGACAGAACCAGAGATCCAAGATCCGGGTTTTTTTTATCCGTTGACTTGCGTACGGAGAGAATCTTGAAAAAAAAAAACAAAGGTTCCAAAGGGTACGCTCTAATGGCTTTCCTTGTACGCAAGTGAAGCTAAAAAAAAACCAAGTCCACAAGAGAAAAACGAGGCTTCCATAGAAGTGTAGATCCCGGAGTTCTAGTTGTAGATAAGAGTGAAGCCGACAACCATAACTACTACATAGACCAGGTGGAATCCGAAGAACTTGCGTACGAGGATCCTAAAAAAAGAGAGAGAGTACGTAGCAGTTCGATCTCATTGCAGCCAAGCAAGAGAGCCTTCCGGTTGGGATAGGTTTATAGGGCGCCTTCAAAGGGGGTAGGTTATAGGGCGCCTTCTGGTTGGGATACATAAAGAGAGCATAACTTCCAACTTGCGTACGCTGATTCTTCGTTTACTTGCGTACGGCGATTCTTTGAGAGGATTAAGCCTCAGATCAAGAAGAAGAGCAGTAGTTGTAGATTAGGAGGTCTCTAACTACGCGCCAAAACCATTAGAGATGCGTGTCCAGGATATTTCAAGAATAGTACTCCTAAACTACAACTACCAGATAAACCAAAGGATGCGAGTGATCACCGCTCTTTTACCAAGATAAAGTCGATAGTCACGAGCAACAGTTGAAGAGCATCCCTAACTACTGGTCCCAGTTCGCAATAGTCTAGTCGAGTACAGTAGACATAACCGCCATTCCCAACCTGTGCAGACCGAAATGACTACCTATGCGTTTTTTTATCCATCGTCTCTTTGCTGAACTCTACGCAGGTCCCAAACCACCTCTTTTCCTTAGTGCTCCGCTTCTTGTGCGCCTCGCCTATCCACACTCAGATACCCTTTAGAACTTTCTTCTAAGGCCAGATACGCGCTATCGCTTCCACCGTATCCTTAACCCAATGTCCTCCAGTACATTGCAGCACTGATTCCCTCTGATTCTTTTCTGAAGTGAAGTCTGGATTACCAGCATCAACAATGGGTGCTTTGAATGTACTGATAGACGGAAGCCGAAGGTAGAGCGTCAGTTTAGTAGTTTAGAGGCTGAGTGAAAGACGGAGTTTAGTAGTTTACTTGCGTACGGGTAAGGATAGAGTTTAGTAGTTTAGAGGCTGAGTGAAAGACGGAGTTTAGTAGTTTACTTGCGTACGGGTAAGGATACGGAGTCTTAGAAAAGAAAGCACGAATGATTTTTCTCGTAGTCAGAATCAAGTATTGAGCGGCGTCAGTGGGTAGTTAGAGACAGAGAATCGCGCATTGGAGCATGAGGAGTCGCAGCCATAGGTTAGAGTGCAGTGAGTTCTTGGTCTAGAGTGCAGCTATCCTAAGATCCAAAGCAGAGAAGAGCGGAGTGCAGCAAGCTGTGTTTTAAAAGGAAGGATCCTCAGTAGGCCATCATCGAGCGTTGATCTAGGCATCGGTGGGCATCAAGAGAAGAAGACGGTGGATAAAGAGATCCTGCTACTTCCGAGGAAGACTCTCACTTGGTAGACTGATCATCTGGAGGTGTACTTTTTTCAAGGTTGAGATGGATCTGCAGCTAGCCACCATCAATCGATAGGACCCGAAGATTAGGACTAGCTGAGAAGACATAGTAGATCCTTGCAGAAGAAAAGGATCGGAGCGCTCTCCTCACTCTCATCCTTTTAAAGCCTGCTTCTAAACTACAACTACTTTTTTCCACCGTCCCAGACAGAAGCAAGGATCCTAAACTACGAGCACTGCGGATGTAGTTTAGAACTTGCGTACGTAGAAAGAGCAGCAACGTCCTCCAAACTACGGCTCTGGAAGAGAGAGATGTGAGTTGCGTAGCTACCAGGCAAAGGTAGAGTTGCTAAAGCTAGGGTGTGTTGGGGAAGCATCGATCCTTGGAGATTCCCGCCAATGCCAAGGTCCTAGAGAATAGCCTACTGGCGGCCTAAACTACTGTGAAAGATATCATCTGCGCCCAAACTACTTTCCAAGCCTTCTGAGTCGAGCATTCTGCGTACGCAAGTTCTAAACTACATCCACCGTTTCTGGTTCCTACATGCGATCTCTAACGCCACTTTGGATGAGAGAGAGAACTCGTCGATCTAGCCTTCCACCCGGTCCAACCAGTACACCCGACCTATGTTGGCAACGGAGAGTGAGGTATATAGTCTACCACCGACTCTCCTGCTTCCTAAACTACTGATCCGCCGTGCCGAAACTACGAGTCAAGGTCCTGAATAACCCACTGATCCTTTCTAATGCCTATCCCAACCTGACGAAAGACCCAGGAGTCCTCCAAACTACCTATTTTCTGACCGCTTCTTCATCTATCTCCAAAAGAACCGAGAATGCGCACATCAGACAGAGAAGTGTCCAAAAAAAAATAGTCTCTAACTACCTCCACTCTTGCTGTCTTTGCTATGAAGTGCGTTGCCCCTTATCGTGTAGAATAGTTTTAGAAGCACCTAGCTTTTCCTTAATTGCGTGTAGAATAGTTTTAGAAGCGCCTAGTCATCTTGATAGGCATACTCATGATGCGAAGCGTAGACGTCCTTTTGATGCTAGCCTTCATTGGCATATGTGAAAGGAAAAGATAGATGGTAGTTAGAGGCGTATAGAGGGAAAAAAAGATCAGAGCTTGCACCAGCGTAGTTTAGAAATCGCGCATAAAAATAGTGTAGTAAAAGTGCGTAGTTTAGGGTAACCCTTTTTAAAAGTGGGTGTAGTTTAGAGGTATTTTATTCTAGCTTTTAGAATAAGTTCTGTTATTTTCCATAAAATATACATTACGCTAAAGCATAGAAAGAGCATAGAAAGAGTAGCCACTGAAGGCAGTTTGGAGGGCTTTAAGTAGTTTGGACACGAGACCCACTAAACTTGCGTACGAAAAGGGTTAAAGAAGGACTAAAGTAGACGGCGAAAGAAAAAGAAGGGAGAAAAAAACTAGTCGTCCTAACGTAGTTTTGAATGCCTAAAGGGAACCGGAGGTCGCCAAACTACAATACTTGAAACTTGCGTACGGATTCCAAACTACTGGATGAAGAAAAAGACACCTGACGCTACTTTAAGAAACCAGCGTAGTTTAGAAAACTACGTTTGGACCTTAAACTACGTTTTCTAAACTACAAAAAGTACGCAAGTTAAAGAAATTTTTACACTTGCGTACGTGGAAAATAGGTTGCGTTGCAAATTGTAGTTTAGAAAACACCGTACGCAAGTCCAAAAGAGTGCCCTCTAACGAAGTGGAGGGTACCGAAGCTACTTTAAGCTACTTGAAACTTACGTACGGCTACCTAGTGAGACGTCCGCAAATCTCAGAAACTTCCATCGGAGCATAGACAAAAGAAGAAAGAAAGAGAGTCACCAAGAAGATAGCCGAGGTCCACTATAGCTCCTAGCGCTTTCACAAGGTCCTTGTTTGAGGATCCTTGCTGGGCTTTATACTATTACATTACAATTCACTATTTATAACTTGCGTACGGCGTTCGCTCCCTTTTAAGCCTCCTACTTTTAACTCACGCCTATTGGTTAAAAAATAGCTCTAAACTACTTTCACCGTACGCAAGTTTTTTCCACAAAAAAAACACAGAACCTATTCTTTTGCTTCTCCGAACTCTTATCTATAGACAAATCCTTTTAAAGCCCTTACTCACTCCACCTCTAGCTCCTCACCCGCTTGCTTTTTAAAATACCATAACTCCTATCGCTTTGCTTTCACAATCCTTAGCCGTCGAGGATCCTTCCTTGCAGCAGTCCTTTCTCTAATGTCTGGTTCGGAGAGCCGCAGCAGTCGTCCTTTCTTGTCCAGCAGTGAGACCGTCTTCTCAGGTCAAATAAAGAACAAGGGCTTTAAAAAGGGGATAGACAAGACTTCTCTCTTCAACCCATTACTAGTTGCGAGATTCCTTCGGTTAAATAGGGAAAGGATAGCAGCAGCGAAGCATAAGTCATTGACTCTCGGCTCCGAATCTATATAGAGAGAAGAGCCGGAGTAACTTGCGTACGGAGAATGAGGTCCCTAACTACAACTACTTTTAGAGTCGAACATTGACCAGTAGTTTAGGAAGCGTAAGAGAGAAGGGATCAGCCTAGCCATCCGAAAGGTCTTGCTACTTTAAAAACAGACGCTCATCTCCCTTTTTTTTCGAGTGGAGCGTGTTGAAAAAAAACAGGGGCGCTTAGTCTAGCCTCCAAACTACAAACTACCACCGTCCTTCTCTAGAATAGAAAGAGGTGGAAGCCGCGGTCAAAGGTAGAGTGACTGAAGCCGACAACAATAGCTACCGCTACTAGAATAGAAAGAGGTCGAACTTGCGTACGGAGAGAGTCCAATGATCGCGAGTGCTTGCTTTTCACTCCCACCGTACGCAAGTCCAAACTACTTGCTTAAAGGCCTTCTACCAACAGCTCAACGGCACTCCGGCGCTACTTTCACTGTACGCAAGTTCGAAGACTAGGATAGGTTTTGCTTACTCTTTTTCTATGTTCTGGCTTCCGATTCTTTAGAGCCTAAAGTGATGCAAGTAGTTGTAGTTAAGGAGAGGATCGCCATCGCGGCTATAGGATGCAATCAAGAAGACTGTCTATAGCTATAGTAGAGCATCCTTTTTAAAAAGGCTATTCAAGTAGGAGTTTAAAAGAGAGTAGTTTGGGAAGCAAGTAGGAGTGAAGCAAGCGATGAACCTTGCTGCACCGCACCAACCGACGAGATAAACATAGACGTCATTGGGCCCGAGAGCGCTGAACCTATACGTTCTCACTCCAAAGAATCCGAGGAGATTCACCGTACGCAAGTTCCTCTTATAGCACTATAATCCCGTGCCGATATGATGAGCCTATCTAGAACCCTTTAAAAGGCGGCCCACTCTCCTGTTAAAGAACCTTGCAGCACTTACCAATCCTTTCTTTTGCGCCAGGACCAAAGACTTGCGTACGGAGAGCCTTGTTGGTCTCATCTACACCAATCCCCAAAAAAACAATGATCCCCGCTGAACGCTGAGAAGAGACTGAGAACATAGCAGCCAGTAGGGTAGTTGTAGTTTAGGAGCAGAGACTGCAGGAGAGGCAAGCGTAGACAAGCTAGAGCAGCAATAGGAGCAAGCGGAGACAGGTGGAAAAGAGCATAAGCCAACCACCGCCCAAAACACACCCATCCTCTCAGGTGGAAAAGAGATATAGTACTGATTGCCCAGTGGCCACTCTCTATGTGCCCGAAGGCGCCGTGCTCTGTCCACCAACCACTTTCTAGTTCGCGCGCTAAAGGTTGAGAGAAGCATCTGGAATCGACTTATAGTTAGATGAGGTCCTAAAAAAAAGAGATGGTTTCTAAAGTCGAGGAGAGAATCGGCAGGAACTCCACAGTTTAAAAGGACCAACACACTCCACTATACTCCGCCACTATAGAAGGCGAGAGCAGCCAACCATAGCATCTTTATGCATGCCTCATTTGATCCAGCGAATAAGGTGCGAAGTCCCAACACACCCGCGCCTAGGTGTGGGAGAAGTACCTAGGTTGAAAGAATAGAAGGCCTTTTATAGTCGTCTTGGTCCTTTTAAACTACGGATAGGGAGCTAACGGCTGAAGTGGAAGATCGGAGTGTGTTGGAGCTGAGGATATGGAATCATATGGGCTATGTGGTCAGCGAGAGTCTCGCCTGTCTTTTCTTTGGCTTCTCCTCTATAGCTATAGTCGTCAGCCGGTGATCGATGTGCACATGCCATGGGTAGATAGGGTCCACCAAGAAGACTCTTTATGGAGAAGCAACTTTCCATTCCGGTGCTAAAGGTTGAGTAGATCAGAGTAGAGATGGCGGACTGCGCGCATCCTTTTTTTTCGAGCACCTATAGGGGCCCGGTGCGGAGCAAGAAGGATCCTTAAAAAAGAGGATCCTAGATGGGCTTATGCAAAAGGAGATGAAGAAGACCTCTAAAACACATCGGAAGGAACTCCTAGCGATCTACGCATTGGTCCACTAATATGAATGATATCTTTTTTTAGAAAAGGCTGTGTGTTTTGGAGAGCCTACTCTAGCAAGAATATCTCCTCTTTTTTTCTAGCTAGCCCTAAAAAAAGGTGGTAAACACTAGGATGTCTTAAGCGCTTCCTTAACTACAACTACCCACGGCTAAATTACAAACCGGATCTCTTTTCATGAATGAGAGGCTGCAACACACCCTTCTCGCTCCTTTTTTTACACACCGCTTCGACCGAGCTCAGACAGATAGAGTCAGAAGAAAAGAGGACCGCGCAAAAGAAGAAGGCGTAAGAAGCTAGACAGAAAGCGCCATAGTAGGAGCGTTTTCGAGTCGAGACAACTCAACTAGAGAGCCGGAGGATGATCATCCTTATCCTTATGCGTAGCGGTGTGTTGCGGGTTAAAAGGAGGGAGAGCAAAGCAAGGTAAAGAGACGAGCTACGACCGAAGAGTTTAGGGGCGAAGAGTTTAGGGGAAGGAGCTAGCGATTCACGATCCAAGCGGTCATAAACAGTACATTCGAGGTGTGTGTTGCGGTGTGCAGGCCCCGGCTCGACTCGGGCATGACGTTCTATACCTGCTATCTATTTAGTAGCTAGTTCTCAAGGATCCTAGTGACGTGCCAGGCTTCTATTTTAAGCCTTCTGTGCGTGTGTGCAGGACGGAGTCTCGCTCTTGTCCACCTAACTATCTCCTTGCCTTCTCATCAATGATAGGCTATTCATAGGGGATGGAGCCTAGGATGTGCTTCTATAACCGGGCACCTGCTCTGCATCCACAAGAAGACTCTGTCTGATACGGTATATAGTGTGGATGATCAAGATGCCCATCCTCCCCCAACACACCCCCGCTGCTCTCTTTTTCTTTCCTCGGCTCTTGCTTTGGATCTCTCTCTTTTCATGATTGGAGACGTCTTAGGGCCCTTCTTCCTAGCGGGTCCAAAACACACCAACGTAGCTACTTCCTTTAAAAGAGGATCCTTGGTCCAGTCCGCGTCTATACTATAGGAAAGGAAAGCTAGACTTCAGATCCCCCTGCAATCGTCCTCTTTTAAAAAAAGCTAGACTTCAGATCCTCTCCTTTTTTTACCTCAATTTTCCTCTTTTAAAAAAAGCTAGACCTATTCAATTAAGAGCTTCGGGTCCTCTGTCTTGTCCTATGTGCACATCCTGTCCTTGGGAAGGCTATGATCTCTAGCCAATACCGCTTCCAGAGAAAAGGAGATCTCTACTATAACCCAACGTAAGGCAACGCGCTATCCTCTCTCTCGAATGGCAATCAGGAGGTAAAAGCGCGGACCCTCGTCATTCTAGAGATAGGTTACAGCGGTTTAGAAGAGGAAAGAAAAGAAGAAGTGAGAGAGATCCACCCGGGGGACTCAACCTATGGACCAAAAAGAAGCCAATCAGACTGGTGACAGAAATAAAGTGACATAGGTGTAATTAATAAGCGGGCGTGAGCTTTTCTTTCTATTTTCTTTAATCCGGGAATGGCAAACGTTCTGGGAATGGCAAAATGGCTTCTAAACTACCGTACGCAAGTTCGTACGCAAGTTCATAGCGAAAAGGTAGCCGGATAAATAGCGAATTGTAATGTCTATAGTGGCTTTAAAAGGAGTTTAAAAGCTTTAAAAAGAACAGGCACGAAACGTTAGTTGCTAAAGCTAGTGGTCAAAAAAAAAAAAACGAGCGAAAGGGCGTGGTATTATAGTGCTTTAAATAGAAGACGAGGTAGTATAAGGTAGTCTATAGTGGCTTTAAAAGGGGTTTAAAAGCTTTAAACTTGCGTACAAGGAAAGTCAATCTGGAGTTCAGCACTCTTTTCTTTCTTTCTTGGCTTGCAGTGAAGTTGTCTATGGCTGGTCCATCAATCTTTCTCCGTACGCAAGTGTGGACTTCGACTTATGAAGCATCGCGTCTAGGGCTCTCCCCGAAGTGGAATGGAGGCAAAAAGAAGCCAAAGGAGGCAAGTTAGGGAAGGTGTGAGATATGGCATTGTGGCTGTAAAGAGCTATGACTCCGTCTCCGGGAGAAGACTAAGCGCGGTGGGGTAGGCCGCCTTCTTGGTGCGCTCTAAACTACCTTGCCTCCACTCGCCCGCCGCTCAGGCCTATTCACAAGAGCTTTTCACAAGAGCTTTCTGGTCCTAACTGTTGAGGCATTCTTGGTGCGCTCTTTCTTGCGTGGTGGGGTAGGCCGCCTCTCGCCGCTCAGGCCTATTCACAAGAGCTTTCTGGTCCTAACTGTTGAGGCAGTGGTCATCTTTAGCGAAGGTTTGGCTGAAGGTTTCATAACGCTTCTTTCTAGACCTACTCATGGTGCCATCCACTACCTACACAGCTTTGACTTCAATTGCTTTGACTTCATGTGTCCCCCTTTGCTTTTCCTTAAATCCCTTATTAAGGTAAGGCAAGATGTTATACCAAAACCAAGAAAGGAGGGGTCTTAGGTTTCAAACAATTCACCGGTTTAAAAGCATGGCTCTCTTTTTCGACATGGGTTTTGCGCCTACTTGAACTCTAGGGTTCTTTTCTTTTGGAAGCGTTGGTTGGCGCTTTTTACTTAGTGTGACTTACCGGCGCTTTTGACTTACCGTAGTGGCTTCAAAGCGTTGGTTGTCGCCTAATCTTCATAGCGCTATAAGGTTCTTTACCTGGGCTTTGAAAACCTGTGGACATACTTACCTGTAGACGCTATTGTTAGTTCGATCAACCCATGCTTTCTCATAGCGTCACTCGAGACATCTGAGCCATCCTCCTTTCTTTCGGTTAGATCGACGTACGCAAGTTTTGGAAATGGAAGAAATAAAAGAAGGGCATCTCTTTCTAGAGAGTAGTCAGCGCGGTCCTGATGGGCCTCCGACGGTAAGGTAAGGCTACTTCACTCTCCTCCCATCTGGGCAGAGAGTTTAAAAGCAGTAGGAGCTAGGTTTAGACTCTGGGGGCCTTGGGGATCTTATTCATAGTCGCTTCAGAGAAAAGGCGCTAGTTCCTAAAAAAAAAACAATCATAAGCTTCTAAACTACCCTACCGCTCATCCATACTCTATGGATTCGTCTCACTTCGGAGAATCCAGCCTAAGAGTGGCCCTCGATAGCATCGTGGTAGCGTAGCAAGGACGCCTATGCTTCAAAAAAGTTAGACTCTAACTTGCATTAGAAAGAAATCCAAGACATCCCTAAACCTACTACAGCCCTAATCCTACTCTCTTATAGGCTACCTTTTATTTGACTCTCTTATAGGCTATACCTGTTCTTTTCTTTCTTTAAGGAGACGCTGAAGAAGGCCAACTTCTCAACATTTAGCGGAGGCGGGGTGTTATGTGACCAAACAGTTAGAGGGCGCCTGGTTAAAACAAGACCGAAGTCTAACTCCAAACGGGTGATAGATGATGTAAGCTAGCCGAAGTCCAATCACGCTATTAGGGATATAGAGAACGGAACTGAAATCTCGCTCTTCTTTTAAGCGTGCCCATAAGTCGATCGGCCAGAAACTTGGCAAATGGATTCGAGCGTAGTTTAGGAGGCTTTAAGTAGTTTAGGAGTCTCCCTTTGCAGCCCAGAGGCAGCACGAAGAGGAGTCAAGAGAAAAGGGCAGGAAGAACTTGCGAGAGAGGTGCGGTCTAAATCTACAGCTATGACTCCGGCGAAAGGATCTGGCCCTTCTCACCATGGACTTCAGGGCTTTAAAAGCCTTTGGAAAACACCGTACGCAAGTTCGGCTTCCTTTAGTCTAGGAAACTGAAAGCTACGCCTCCAGCTTTAAAAAGCACCACCTCTCTCAGCAGTTAGGCTACCTTTAGTCTAGTGAAACTGAAAGCTACGCCTCCGAACCTTTTGAAAGCTTGCTCTACCTCTCTCTAAAGGCTTCCTAAAGCCCTCACTAGTTGCTTTTGCCTATGGATTTTACTACCTAAAAACCCTTTCTCCAACTTCCGCAAAAGGTTCGAGGACCAGCAATTTACTACCGGTGTTTTTTTAGAAACCTAATGCAACACACAGCAAGATATAGAGTCGCTCCAAACACTTGCAAGGACGGCTATAGAGCCAATGACATCCAGGAGCGTATGGCTTTTTTTAGAAAGCAAATCCGGGGTCCTCGTACGCAAGTCAGCGGCTAGGCTTCTCAAAACGAGAACGTTTCGGTCCGGTCTTTCTCGAGCTGATGAGTATGTTCCAAAAAAAACGGGGCTGCTGAAAAAAAAGAATGCCGTTCTCTTCTCTTTGTGAACCTACGGTGTCCACCTCTAAACTACTCTTTAATGCTTTTTAATGCTTCTTTAATGCTTTTAGGATCCTAAACTACGCTTCTAGGTCTGAAATCCCTCACTTCTTTTTACTCACGCTTTCATCACTAGTAGTTGCCTAAAATATACATTACGGCTAAAACTCCACTAGTTGCGCGTACGTAAGTAAACTACTTTTCCATCATCAAAAACAAGCTACCTCTTTTCCGCTGTGAACCTACGGCTGGCTTTTGTTCTATACACAGTAGACTTACGTAGTTTAGGATCCTAGAAAAAAAAAAAACAACTACCACCGTACGCAAGTCCAAAAAAAAGGCTTAGTTATGTCTATCCGAGGCGGCCTTAAAACGGCCTTTTTTGCTGCTTTTGACGTACGCAAGTCCTAAACTACTTTAAAGCCTCTGGCTTCCTCGTCTTGTGAACCTACGGCTTCCTTAAACACGGGGCCTTTTTTGCTGCTTTTTACTCTTTTCTTTCTTTCTTACTCTTTTCTTTAATTCGGCTTTCGGCGTACGCAAGTACCTCGTCTTGCTTCGTCTACTGGCCAATAGTTGGAGGCCACAGCCTGCTGACAAGGATCCTAGGTGATACTTCCCCTACTACAGCTAGGATGCTTCAGTCTTTCGGCGCTTTGGACCAGCGTAGTTTAGAAAGCGAAGACCTTAGGTTTCGCATTGGGTTTATGCTTTCTGATTCTATAGACTTTACAATTCACTATTTATTTGCTCGACGCAAGACAAAAGCAACCTAGAAGGCAAGGATCCTAGCGGTAAAACCTTGAAAGCGATGAAACCTTGAACATCACGAATCAAAGAGTATGCCTAGGTTGGGGACGACGTGCCTGGGCCAAGAGCCATTGTGAGTTGCTGTTTACGTTTGGCTTTTTCTCGTAGAATAGAAATAGCTAGTTTCGGTTAGGGCTGACTCGGCTCCTTCGCGCCTACGTTCTCTTCTCTCTCATGCGAGTTGGGTCCGCATCCATAGTCTAGCCATCTGACTTACGCCTACAACCTTTCTGACGTCTCGGTCTACTCAGACCTTGATCCTTCCTACCTCTACTCGTGTCAATCTTTATCCGTACGCAAGTCACTCTTTGCAAGTCTTTAGTTATCTCTAGCATCTTTTTCGTCTCTTCCTATATCAACATGAGCTAATAACGATGGTTTTTTTCAGTAGTCAGCTACCGGTATGAGCAGGTAAGTAAGAACTCGCAATTGGCTAGGGCTCAGCAGCCTCAGCTCCAAAACACACCCGCGGGTCTGATCTTCGTACGCAAGTTCGGCACTAGAAAGCCGTTGGTAAAAAGCTAAGACTGAGTTGAGTCTCCTGAAAAAACCGCTACGCTTCTAAACTACTTAAAACCTACTACCTACGAACCTTTTAGAGCAGAGCTATAGCGATAGAACGAGAGGGATGTGTTGCTGGTTTTTTTTTGACACGTAGGAGTGTGTTGCAGAAAAAGAATCTGATCAAGGCAGGTAGTTTAGAGGACGGAAGAGCAATATAGTGCATAAGCTATCTTTATAGGCTATGGTCCTAGTTTAAAAGGGTTTTGTCTATAGATGCTATAGCGAGCGGCTATCTAGGTCAGGTTTCAAGCTCCAAACATTGCCTAGGTCGCTAAACGCACGTTGGTAGAAGAATTTCTGTAGTACGTTTGTCTATAGATCCCATTCCTGTACTAGGTCCTCCCTAGGCTTGATGTTCTGGCGTTTTTTCCTTTGTTTTCTCGGTTCACTCGCCAGCAGTCCCGGAATCTCTGAATCTTTTGTGATAGGGCCCAATCCCAGTGAATCCGCCTCTAAAGCTACCTACTGCCTTTGTCTCCGAGTGTCCTCTAAACTACAAACTACAACTCCTCTTTCATTAATGCTTTTTCCTGGAGGTTTCCCATTCTTTAGCCCGTAATGTATATTTTTAAACGTACGCAAGTCCGTTAAAAAATAACTCCCTAGTTTTACGGAGCTTTAGCAACCCTTTTAAACGTACGCAAGTCCGTAATGTATATTTGGAAAGTTGCTTTTTTAAATACTCTACCTCCTACTAAAGAAGTCAGTGGCTACTCTAAACTACTAATGCTCTTTAATACTTGAAACTTGCGTACGGCTTCCAAACTACCTCAGCCTCTGAGCTATTTGAAACTTACGTACGGCTACCTTGATCCAACTTCTGTGATGAGACCCAAGATGGAGAACTCTTTCATTCCCTGCCTGGTATGACTGACTGACACCTAGAGTAGGCTACCCCTTCCCTTGTACGTAGTGGGAGTTGGTAGCGAAGCAAGCGGCGAAAACGCAGCAACAAGGGGATGGGCCGGCTGGATACGAAGCACTATATCCTAGAAGGAATGGCCGGAGAAAGAGTTCAGGCTTTCGTGGGAAAGGATAAAAGCAGACCAAGACCGAGATTGCTTCAGTAACTTGCGTACGTCGAAGTCCACAGAAAAGAACTAGCCATATACAACAGGAGAACTAGCCATATACAACTTCTTAAAAAAGGGTGAAAAACTGGATTCTCGAGTTATATAGGCATTACCACTACCGTTGCCTAAGCGCCGATACTAGGCCCCTAGTAGTAATAGTAAGGCACAAAAGACAAAGACTTAAGCAGCAAAGGCCATGAAAGACCGAACGCTCGCAGAGGGGTTCATTCATCAGGAGCACAAGGACCTAAGGGCAGAATTGGAAACTCGCGGCGCTTGTCCTAACTACGCTACCCACCTACGCTTTAGTCCCTTTTTAAACAAAACATTCTTAGTCCCTTTTTAAACAACCCTACGCTTCAAATATAACCCGCACCACCCCATTCTTAGATAGAAGGCAAAACGAGACTTCTACCATTTATCCATATGGAGCATAAGATCCTGTTGTGTTGCGAATCATCCATATGGAGCATAAGATCCTGTTGTTTTTTTTTTAGGGGGCAAAGGAAAGCAGGAGCTAGAGAAGGGACGAGAAGAAGAGACGGTGGTAGAGACAGTGGTAGAGAGACGGTGGTAGAGATGGTGGTAGAGAGGCGGTGGTAGCGACGGTGGTAGAGACGGTGGTAGAGACATGAATAGTGTGAATGTATGTGTAGGGCGCTTTTCACGTTTAGGGGCGATATGAGCGGTGCGCCTAAGGTTCCTGAGCCACCAAGTGCGCTGAAGTTGAGGTAGCCGGAGATATACACGACATAATGGACACATAAGCTAAGACAATGCCAATAGCCATGCGAATAGCAAGGACTGGATCTCTCCCTTGTCGATAGTCCACAGCAAAGCCTACTCCTTAGACCGGTGAATGCCTACGCTTGACGCTATGGTATTAAACTACTAAGGCTTTTTTTTGAAAACTTGCGTACGCTCTAAACTACAATACTTGAAACTTGCGTACGGCTTCCAAACTACCATTGCTTGCTTCGATTCTCACATCGATCGTGTTAGACTTCTAAACTACTAGCTCTCATCCACACATTCATAGGTTCTCACAGGCATCCCATCCGTTCACTCGTCGCTCTAAATGTTAGGCAGCTAAACGAGACTAGTGTGCAAGCCGCTAATGGGTGAAAAAACTCGTCGCTCTTGCAGACAACATAGAAGGGCATTGCTTTTTCATTGACTACAACAGAAATCGAGCAAAAGAGTAAGTCCGCATAAACAACCAGTCTTGTCTTATAGTGGGACAATTGCTACGTTAACAAGGCCCGAGCGTTACCTAGAGTGGCGGGAAGAGTATGGGTGAGTGCCAGGAAAAACCCAACGCCCTTGGGTTTTTCGCGCGTCACCGGACCTAGTGTAGGCGCACTGCCGAGCTGGCTATATGGGCCCATTACAAGCGTATCCAAGTGGATAACCGCAACTTGGACCTCTGGCCCCTTTTTTAGGCCCATCATGACTATTCCTTCATTGGTCCTGTGTTCCGGGCTTCTACTTGATTTAGCGAACGACTCTAGTATTTGGATGGATGTTTTGAAGGATGAAGGATAAGAACGTGAATCCTACTAAAAAACAAGCACCCTAAACTACAAACTACTAAATGATTTGTTGCTCTAAACTACTTATGCATAGGCACGTCCTTTAAACTACAGAGCGCAAAATTGGACTGCATGACTCAGAGAAAGAACCCTCTAATGACTTACGAAAGATGTGCGGATTCACAGGTTCTCCGACGCTACTTCTTTTCTTTAATCCTATCTAAGCTCTTTTTTGCGATCAGCGTAGTTTAGAAATATTTCTTTAAAGGTTGCAGCGTAGTTTAGAAATCGCTAAAAGAAAGATTTCGCTTTAAAAAGGAGCTATGCTATGTCTAACTAGATTATATAGGAGCTATGTCTAATTTACTTCGTTAAAAAAATAGCTCTGGTCTTTTCCGTAATGTATATTTTTTCCGTAGCATAGCTTTGAACCTATTCTAAGTGGGCACTACGGTAGCTTAGAAAGCTACCTTCTTTCTGCGTAGTTTTAGGATCCTAAAACTACGCTGGAGCGATTTCAAAAAATAAAAGTAACCAGGTTTTTTGTAGTTTAGGGGTGGGGTAGGTCTTTTCGCGGCTTTTTTTGTAGTTTAGGGGTGAGACCGAAATACCAACATAGCTATAGTCGCGATTGACTAAAGATGAGGATCTTCTGTTGAACCAGAGCGTATCTTCTGTTGACCCAGACCTCTTTTCCTTATTCCCTTTCCTATCCCTTTGTGTCTGATACGGTCGGCGTTCTGCTGCTCCCATTTCTATGAACCATAGCGTATCTCTTCTGTTGAACGAGACCTCTTTTCCTTATTCCCTTTCTTTCCCTTTGTGTCTGATACGTTCGGCGTTCTGCAGACAAGGGCAAATAGGCGTTCAGTGGCCAGGAATCAAGCCAAGGCCAACCAAAGAAGGAAGCGAGTCTTTCTCTATAAGGCTTTAAAAAGCTTAAGAAAGACAGCTTTCGTAGTTTAGGGACCAGGTGGGCTTTAGTAGTTGTAGTTTGGAGTGAAATAAGAGGAAAACTTGCGTACGGAGACCCAACTAGCGCCTCTAAGTAAAAGAGGACTCTTTCTGAGCGCCACCCTAGTATAGTAGCGTCAGCTTTTTAGGGACCAGGTGGGCTTTAGTAGGTAGCTTTAGGAGCAGAGAAATAGTGAATGTAATGTAAATAGTTTTTTTTGTAGTTTAGGGGTTAAATAAGAGGAAAAAGAGACCCAACTGGCGCCTAGGATCCTTGTAGGACTCTTTCTGAGCGCCAACCATAGTAGCATCAGCGTCTCTGGCTCAACCCTCTTGTTTTAAACTCTATAGAGGTGAACGAGTTCCTAGACTCACTTTTCTAGCTAAAATAAATCCTAACCTTTAGACATGACTTGTTACGTATGAAAGATTTGGTCAACGCTTTTGACTCGGCTTCGAAGTAGGGGAAGGCCAGGTCTACCTCTAATCTGTTGCTTAACAGCTCGTCTCACACTATAGACTCGACAAACTTTAGAAAGAGAAAACGTCGTGTGCAGTAGCAAACTTTAGAGAGCCGTTCACTAGTAGTGATAAGGACTGAATAAGGCCCTTTGATCCCTATTGAATCTCTTTTTTTTGCTCAAAAAAAAAGCACTCAGGGGAAGAAGGATATAACAAGACTGCATTGGGACTGGTCTGTCTGTCAAGACTGCATTGGAATGGGACTGGTCTGTCATAGGTCTCTAACCAAAGGGGGGGTGGGAATCAGAGGCTTAGTCTTCTTGTCTCCTCACTCTTTTTCCCCCGGGCATCATATGCGACCTCTGGTCATCAAACTCTTTTCTGATCCTTCCTCATCGCCATTCCATCAAACTTGCGTGCGGAGAAAGACCGCTAAAGGACCGCATTTCAAATAGGATCCTTGAAAAAAAAGGCCGACTCTGAATCTTAACTAAGTAACCTACGTTTGAAAAAAAAGGCCGACTGTTAACTAAGTAACCTACGTTCTTGTTTCAACATGACTTGGCCCGGGAAAGAGATCACTCAAAAACTCACACGCCGTACGCAAGTCTAAAGCTATGCTGCTCCGCCTCCAAACTACTGGGAAAAGCGGCTTAGCTTACTTGAAAAGCGATGAGAGGAGTTTTTCCAACGCGCTTTTTCTTCTTGAGCCCTTGATAGCGACTCTCGCATGAGAATGGGGATTCAAGCTTCTTGAGCCTTTGATAGCGACTCTCGCATGAGAGAATGGGGATTCAAGGACCCTACCGATACATGGTATGGCGTAGATTTGATAATTCTAACCCGAAGTCTATGTGCCCGTGGCCCGAAGTCTATGTGCCCGTGGATTAGCCTTGCGTTTTCTGAGACAATGAAATCCACCCACTCGCATTCCAAAGCGCGAGAGAAGATCTCTGACTAAGGACATAGTGACATTCCAACGCTTTTTCCAACCCCATTTCAGCGACTTTGACGCGATAGGGCTAAGGACATAACTAACTAATGACTTTGAAAAAAAAGGCGCGGCAAGAAAAAAAAACAGCGGCGAGAAGGCTTTAAAAAGGGGCCTAGCCATTCCCTTGGTCTTTTTGGTTTTGGCGCTTCCGTAGTCAAAAGCCGCGCTTGGTAGGCAAAGGAAAGTACCACTACGAAATTGAGGATAGCCTACGAAAGGGAAAGGTGTGCTTGCGGCTTTCTCTACTAGCTTCCTAAACTACGCAGCTGAGCACGATAGCTCAGTGAAAAGACCAGCAAGAAAATAAGCCGTAGCCTACTATAGTAGAACGTGATGTCTAACTACTGGCCGAAAGCTATAGTCAGACTTTCTCTTCGGAAAATGACCACTGCTATCAATAGTCCAACTTTCTCTTCGGAAAACTAGCTGTCGCGAAAAGTAGCTAGGGTGCTGATCCGGCGTCAATTTCATCTTAGATGCCGTCTTAAACTACGCTAGATGCAGAGTGCATAGCGCGTCATCACTTGTCTTTCTAAGAGAAAAAGAGGCAGCGCTCCACCCCCCTACGAAAGAAGACCGTCCAAAGCGTAGAAAGCCGCGGATGACCACCGCTATCAATAGTCCAAAAAGAAAAGCTGTAGCTAGAGATCCTCTTTTCATCATACTCCAATTTTTACTCGTAAGCAAGATCCCCGCCCCGAAAAAAAAGCGTCGAGTAGCCGACCGCGTCAGAGCGACATAGTGGGTTTTTGTCAGCCTTCTTGTCGCTATTAAGACAAGCGCTAGAGCTCTAGACAACGTCGACATTGGTAGTTTAGAAGCATTGCCTATCTTACGGAACTTGCGTACGAGGAAAGCTGTGCCCAACACACCCTATTTTTTTTTCCTATAGTAGGCCCTTATTATTCTGGCCTTGCACCAATCTATCTAATAGAAAGAAGAAGGCAGAGGTGGTCAGCAGCACACTCCGTAGTTTGGGCCAGCGGCTCCAATTTTAGCGCAGCGACTACTAGCTGTTTAGGCTGGGCCATCAAGCCACAATTAGGTTGGGGAAGGCTAGCCCAGTCGGATGTCTTTCGGTGGGAAAGGAGGACTCCATAGATCACAGAGTTGGGTTGGCGCCTAGCCGTGAAAGGGTTGAACGTCGTATGTTTTTTTAGGGAAGCGATGGGAGGATCCTTCCAAACTACACTCGAGTTCCTCTTCCGTCTTCTGAGCTACTTGAAGGTTCCACTTTCAAATGTTTTGAAGCTTTTTTCTATTCCTTCCTTCCCTGGGCGTGTGCTTTCTGCCTCGGCCCGGCTTTGCGCGTGGTTTATCTCCAAACCTTTAGGACCAACTGCGCGTGGTTGATCCTAAAGGTTTGGACTTCCCCCCCCTCTCCTTAAGGAGTCCAAAACACACCCTAGCTTTAGCAACTCTAACTACTCTTGCTTTTGTGCTCGGTCGCACCCGCTCTCCACACATGATCGGCCGGTACCTAGGCTCATCTTGCCTGCTCGTTGAGAATGGCTTTCTAAACTACTTGGCTTTTCTTTTCTCTCGTTCTAGTAGTTTAGAAAGCTCTTTCCTTGCTTGCCGCGTAGCCCTACCCAAAGACGAAGCCAATGGAGGTACGTTCTTCTGGGGTAGGCTCAGTAGTAGGTTCAAGTGCTATACTTCTGAGTCCCTATAGTACTGAAATCCAAAGACCGATTCCAGAGCGAATCCACATCCAAAGGGCTCAAAGGCGTAGTTAGGGATGTCACTTATGTCCCGTAGTTAAGGGGTCGGTTGCAGAGAGAACGATGGATAACTTGCGTACGAGGATCCTTGCTTGAATTGGCCCTTAGTTGACCGAGTGACACTGGCAGAGCGTCTATAGCTTTTCTTTCAGGGTAGGCGCTCGTAGTTGTAGTTTAGGATCCTTCTTTTTCTTTCTCTGCCAATTTCGTTTCTTTCGCAGCGGGCGTCTTTTTTTTTTTTTGAGCGACTCTATAGCTAGAGTGCGGTTGTGCGTTGGAGCGACTCTATAGCTAGAGTGCGGTTGCTAGTCATAGTAATAGGAAGAGCAGTTGGGATATGGTATAGGGGTTTAGGCCGCAGGTTGCCTTGCTTGGATGGAAGAATGACCTAGCTTTTTCTTTTCGACCCAACCAGCACTAAAAAAGAGTCTTCTTTTTCCTCTTGTTCACTACTAGAACAAAGGCCAATCTTCCTTTCATTGTTTTCGTTTCCTTAAGACCCCTCTTGTCCTCCTGTGCTTCTTAAGGTTTAGCCAAGACGGAGATTTCGTGCGTTGAGCTATTTGCTAAACAAGGGAAAAGACCGAAGTTTTTCATAGTGGTAGTCTTCGTGGTCCTCTTTCTAACCTTAGTGTGAGTTTAGGTGGCTTTCTAGTCTTTAAAGCCACTAGGGCTGACTGCCTATTTGTTTTTTAAGACAGTGTTTTTTTGCGCTGTGTTTGTGTTTTAGACCTATTGCTAGGATCCTTGATCGACGGTGTGTGTTTTTTTTTTTTGCGCTAACAAAAGACCTATTTCCTATTTGTTTTTTAAGACGGTGTGTTTTTTTTGCGCTAACAAAAGACCTAGGATCCTTGATCGACACGTCTTACTAGCTGCTGCCATGGCCTACAAGATTTTCTTCCAACGCATCTTCTAAGCTACGCTTTTTTAAATACCCACTACTTCTTATTCTTAATCAGACACGTCGACTTCTCATTTTTTCCATCGTTCCTTGGAGTTTCGCTGTACGCAAGTTCACCCGAGCTTCGTCCGTAGTTTTAGGATCCGGATCAGAAGTGCTTCGCTAATGAACCGGCACTAGCTCCTAACAGAACCTACTCTAAAAGAAAGCTTTTAACGTACGCAAGTCCTTTTTAAAGCCTCCGTTGTTAGCTCTAACAGACTCCACCGTACGCAAGTTGAACCTATTTTTGCTTCCTGTGTTTTAGGAACGAAACCCTCTCTACCTTTTCCTCCGGCTTCCACCTTATGGCTACCTAGCCTTCAACCGGAGACCTATAGCGCTTTTAAAGTCTATGATCCAGTAGGTAGCTTTAGAGGGCCTTTCGCATACCACCTGCCCAACTTTTTACGTACGCAAGTTCCAAAAAAAGGCCGACAACCCCAAGAAAAGAAGAAAAAGACAGCTGCATAGGCACCCAGTAGAAGATGGCACCCAGTAGAAAAGATCTATTCTTGTCCCTAAACTACTAAATTCCGGCCGCATCTCCAAACTACGTGGACGAAAAAGCGTTGGAAAAAGCTTCCCAAACTACGTTCATTAGCACCCGAAGAATTGGAAAAAGCTTAACATTTCAGTAGCACCCGAACTTGCGTACGAAGAAAAGCGTTGGAACAAGCTTCTTGGTCTCAAATCTCCCGAACTTGCGTACGAAGAAGACCAAAAAAAGGAAGAGCGTCACTCTATCAACCGATTAAGCCCTTTGCCCCAAAACACACCCCAAAAAAAGCAGCATGCTAAGTTAGGTAGGATCCTTGAGCTAACTTTAAATAAGAGTCAGAAGCTTTTTCTTTGATCTTTGGCGTGTGTGTAAAAGGTATTAGACCTCGACTAACCTACACAAGCGATTCATCCTTTCGCATACCACTCAATGCTCCACTTCTTTTCCTTAATCGCTTTTTGATCTCACTGGCTTTTGGTGGTTTAGAAGGATCCTTTGAAGTCCGCTCCTAATTTTTTCCTCCGTCTCTTTTTCACTCCGTTCCCCTAGCACAGCCAATAGCTATAGAAGAGAATCGCTTTCAAAGAGCCTAAGTGCCCCCTATTTGATCTGTCTTTTTTATGTTCCTTTAATAAGACGTGTATTCTTTGTACGCAAGTTTTAACCAGTTTTTTGACTGCGTCAGTGCTATGGCTTCTGTTTTAAAGAGGAGAATAGAGCCATTCACAATCAGGATTCCAGACGTGTGAATAGCTTAGGAAGCGGGTGTCTTTAAAAGGGGTGTGTTTTGGATCCTAGCTGCAATGCGAGTTCATATACGTTCGTCGACGAGTTGATAGTGATAGAAAGTCAAAGCTGCTAGGTAGAATCCTTCAAGTAGCTCACAAGAAGGATCCTAGGTTCAGTAGTTTAGAGCCATTAGAGCTAGATTAAGTAGCATAGACCTCTTGTGATTTTCATCTAGAACGCATTTTTTTGAAACTCTGCTACCTCTTGTAGTCATAATGTCTATAGGTAGGGTAGCTATGTCGTCGCTCAGGTCCACTACATAATCACAGTGGTAATAGAAGGCGAACGCTTCTCTAGCTATAGTCCCTCTAAACTACGAACAAGACGTTTAGGGCGTTCTCAACGTTTTCCATATGGCTCCCTTTTAAAGCGAAATCCAGCTTCTTGTTCTTGACTGTCCCCCTCTATAGACATTACCTTTCTTTTACCGTAGCTTCCTCCTTTGTTTTTTTAGAACTAAGCGCCAAAAGAAAGGTAGTTTAGAAGCTGCGTGCTTTTTGCTTTGTTTTTTAAGCCGGTCCACCGCAAAAGCTTTAGAAGTATTCACCACTACGCTTGCTTTCCTTATACTTCACTTTTTCCGCAGCTTCGTGCTTTATCCACCGTCTACTAGACCTGCAACACACTCTTTTAAAGCGTTGGCAACTGGTAAAACCTCTGACACTACAAGGATCCTACCTCTTTTCCTTTGTGCCCTTTTTTTTATAGGGAATAAAGATAATAAAGAGTAGTTGTAGTTTAGGGGTCTTGCTTTTGGCGACGGAAGAGCAAAGGACTCTCTATTTTGACTACCGAATAGCGAAGTGAACTCAGCTTGCTATAGACAACCCCTTTTAAAGCCCTTGTACGTTGTCACTTGCGTACGTCGAAACATTGCTCTACGCCGAAAGGATCCTTGCGTGCTTCGCCTTGCATTTTCCTACCCCGTTTTCCTACCCCATTTTCGTACCCCCTAAAAACCTGGCTACTATACCTACTCTTTTTTTAGCGCGAAGCAACTTCGCTGTTTTACCTAGACATAGGTAAAACGGAGCAATGCAACTTCACTGAAATAGGTCAAAGTCTTCTTTTACTCTTCCTCGACTACTAGACCTAGCTATTCAACAAAAAAAAAGAGAGAAGCGAACGAATGAAAAGAAGTGGAGGATTCCTTTTTTAAGAAGCTTAGTGGGTTTCTTTATTAACAAGCTTAGAGGGTTTTCAGTGCTTTTTTTAAGCGTGAGTTTGGGCAAGATTAGAGGGTTTTCAGTGCTTTTTTTAAGCGTGAGTAGTGTGCAAAGCGAACGAATGAGTAGTTTAGGGGACGATGATGAGCGTAGTTTAGGAGTCTATTCGTAAAGTCTAAACGTGGGCCCTGGCTATTTCAAAAACGAAAAGGACGGTGCTCAAATCGAGTGACGCTAGCCCCAAAGCTTTCTAAACCCGGGCCAACCATCTCATAACCCGAGCCAACCATCTCATAACCCAAGCCAACCATCTCATAACCCGAGCCCCCACCATCTCATACCGGTCGTAGTTGACTAAAGAATGAACGAAGAGCGTTACGTTAGCGTGAACTCTACTCTCCGTACGCAAGTTTCGGCAGTGGGGAATAGGTCCAAATCTCGGGGAAATAGGTCCAAATCTCGTAGAGGCCTGGGGAAATAGGTCCAAATCTCGTCGGCTTGGGGAAATAGGTAAATCCTCGTAGAGGCCTGGGTGTAGCGGCGATGTCTCTATGTCGAAGGCTGAAGAGTTGCATTGCCTGGGTTTTTTTAGGGGTGACCAGAGTGACAAAAGCAAAACCTTTTCACTCTCTTTTTTTGTAGCTAGTAGTTTAGAAGGATCCTCTAGCTACTTTTACTAACGCTCGTGTCTATAAATGGAAGGTCCCAAAGCAAGACGCTCACGTGGTTCGAGGTCGGGCGCATAGGACCTGCTAGCTAGGATCCTTCTGCGGCAATGGCTAAGAGTAGTCATGTCTAAAAGAGTAAAAAAGCATTGCCTCTGCTACGAGAGGATCACAAAGGCTAGATACAGCAGAGCTACGAGAGGATCAAAGGCTAGAGACAGCAGACTATCATCCTATGCACACGACTGATAAATTCTATATTTCCCCATATAGAATTTACTAGACCTTCTTTTCCTCCTACCCCTTAAGTAGTTAGAGGCTGCATTCCTCCTTATACCTTCTTTTCCTCCTACCCCTTATAGGCTGCATCCTACTAAAGAACTTCAGCAAAGACAAAAGAGTCGACTATAGCTATAGAACGACAGGAAGAGCCAGGATCCTTACCACCACGCACTTCTACTTCTGCCAACGCCTTTTTTATCTTTTCCAGCTTGCGCAAGCTTGCGCAAGCTTGCGCAAGCTTGCGCAAGCTTGCGCAAGCCCCAAACTACCGTCTATAGTCTATAAGAGGCAAAAAGACTACTTAGGCAAAAATGGGCGCTAGCTCCCAAACGCTCTTTTTGCTACTACGAAAGAAAAGAAGGATCCTTGGATCCATCCTATCGTCCTAGACTAGATAGATCGTCGATCGCTGCCGAATAGGGAGTCTCTTAGTCGACCTGACCGTGGGCCCAAGCGAAAAGCGACGCGCGTAATACCTCCTGATGACACGTTGTAGCTCGGAGTCGTAGCCATTTCATATGTAGGCGCTTCTGGAAATGTATTAGGACGAGCATAAAATTTCAAGTGGTGTCTGGGGCACCTAAGTGAACCTCCCCTATCCTACAGACACGAAGCGCTAGTACTGCTCTATTCTGGCCGCCCCCCTTGTTGTCCGGCGGGAAATGTCTTGCTCCGGTTAGGCTACTAGGCCCCCTATCCAACCTCTGCCCAACCCAGCATTTTCGCTTGCTATGTGGCGCGTGGAACTCTGCATAAGATACGCGCTAGCTATAGCTAATAGTAGGACAACTAGACCACTAGGCCGATCGCCGTTTTTTTTTTACCAACTTGACTCTCAAAGCCATCTCAGGCTAAGATAGAAGACCACTCTTTTCGTGGCAATAAGGAGTACGCGTATTGCTTTCTATGACGTAGTTTAGGAGCTCCCAAACTACCTTTTCTTTTGCTTCTTTCTTTTTAACAAGAAGCGGAGCGTGCCTGTAGGTCATTCAAGGCAACCCCAGGTTACGTTGAAGGATCCTAGCTAGGCTATAGGCGACAGTAGTTAGGTAGTTAGAGCGCGCCTTAACTACCCTTTTAGCTACCACCACCGTGTCATACATAACTGACTGCTACGCAAAGAGACAGACGCAAGAGTGACCTCTGTAGCTGGAGTCGGAGCCTACTATGGCCCTTTTTCTGAGGATGCTGTAGGAACTAGACCAACCCAGCGAGGAATCTTGAATGACCTACTTGATGGATGAGACTAGATTCACCATTCTATAGCCGACAGCTTCAGAAGCAAAAGAAAAGAAGGATCCTTAGAATACAAAGAAGTCAATTCTACGTCAGAGTTGGCGCTCAAGAGTGGGATCGGCGTGTTGGCGCTCAAGAGTGGGATCGGCGTAGAGAGTACGGCCTCGGCTAGCAGCTTCTTTGCTATTGGATTCTCTAGATTCTCATCTTGGACCAAGGCAACGACATAGTCAGACCTGCTGAAAAGAACTCAATGAAGACATCCTATCTTGAGTGCCTATGCCACTTGCCACTGTCTTTAGGATCCTTCCTCTAAACTACCTTTGTCTTTTCTTTCTTGCTGGCTAGTAGAAGTCTTCAGCTTTGTATGCACTATGAAATTGAGGGCTTTAGTAGTTTGTAGTTTGGACTTGCGTACGTGAAAAAGGGTTACCCGTACGCAAGTTCATGGGTTAGAAGAATGCCTTCAATATCATAGGCGCTATGCGTGAGGTTTAGGTTCCCACCACTACTTGTAAGGAATCTCGGTAGTTTAGGCCACTCCTAAACTACCTACCTCGATACAAAGAGCGAAAGAAAGATTTCATCCTAGCTTTTTCGATCTTTCTTCGTACGCAAGTCCCACTACTTCAATGACTGACTGCAAAAGCTCCCGTCTTAGGCGCCTTGCTTAGGCTAGGTTGCACTTACTAGACTATTGCGTCGCTAGTGGTTTTGGCAAAGACAAAATAAGTCGCTAGTTTTTTAAAGCCAAGACTTGCGTACGCGGAAGCTTCTTTTCCACTGTGTCTTTCGACCTACGCAACCAAAGAGAGCTTAGTTAGGTCTAGTAGTATCTCGGACCCAAACTAGCTATAGCCCGAACTGGCTGGGGAGTGGCGACAAGGATCCTAAACTACGCTACAAGAGCGTAGAGTCGACGTTGGCTTCATAGTGGGCCGGGAACGAGAAGAGAGGTTTTTTTTTTCGGCCAGAGTTCCGCAGGGCCTCCAAAACTACTCTCCGATCTTGCTTCTGACTTGCGTACGGAGAGACGGACCCTGTTTTTTTAGCTTTTCGTGCCTGAAACGAAGGATCCTTGCGGCACATAAGAAGAGAAAGACAAAATAGGACCTGATAGGCAAAGGACCGAAACTCTCGCCTGAGATTGAGCCTTGCAGGATTACGACGCGCGTAGTTTAGGGTATCGGAAAAAGTGACGCTTCTCATTTTTTCCACCGTCTCTTTTACCCACAACCTGGTCAAAAGCAAAAGGGCAGAGGGGCTTGCCGTACGCAAGTGGAGCGAAAAAGGTAGCCTAAACTACGAGACCGGTTTTGTCTTTGTAGAAAGTCAAAAGCTAAAAAAACTTGCGTACGAGGATCCTAAACTACAAAGAAAAGAAAAGAGCCAGCTGTAGTTTAGGAGTTAAAGAGGTGTTGGTGGAAGATAACCAAGGCGATGATATGATCAGCAGCTAGTCTGGTAGCTTGCTTCGTAGCTAGTCCGGCAGTATGATCAGCACGATGCCACTCCTTCTCTTCGAAGCGGGGAAAGAAAGCGAGCTTCTCTGGCTAATGTCGATCAAACGTTCTATCCACTCGTAGGCTCCGCCAGTGAAACACCTAGTAGCGGGGCCACCACGGCTGCTCTTTTGAAACTATCATTCGTTCCTCTAAGGATTTCTTAGAAACTTGCGTACGGTGAGTTGCATCCCCTAGACTGGGAAACTTGCGTACGGTGAGTTGCATACCCTAGACTGGATCCAAAGGGTTATGCTGCCATGAATGAGAGAGAAGGAACGCACCAGGTAGTTTAGAAGACGGTCAGTGGTTTTTTTTCAGTAACGAAAGACAAACAGCCAGAGGAAGGTACTAGGGATCCACAACTATGTGTAGGGGCCTCGTTTTATCGGCCGGAGTCTGCGAAAGGAACCTGACCGGAACTTAGAGAAGGCAAGTCAGCGAGCCTTATGATGGGCAAGGATCTCGTACGCTAAGGAGAGGACCGAGAAGGCAGACTCGATAGATGAGAAAATGCAGTATTGCAGTATAAGAACGGGAAAGGCAAGCAGTAGTTTCATAGTTTGGAGACAGCAAGGCTTAGGGGAACTGAGGTCCTTGCTTCCAAGTGGCTTGGCTGGATGCTTTGACTCTATTAGAGTCTATACGCTTAGCTCTTCTTTAGAGCTCTTCTTTGATAAGGATAAGCCGAGTACTTCCGTAGGCGATTTAGGCGGCTTGAGTCCTTTTCGTTTTCTTGATGGTTCTTTTAGATTTTAGACCAATGGTCCAAAGTTTAGCGCGCCTTTAGCAAGATAGCTCAACGCAAAGAAAGCGAGTTTTCCTTTGCCTATATGCTGGTTTTTTTAGCTTTGCTTTCTAGTGCCTATATCCAAACCCACTACGCTTTCCCTTATTTCGAAGATGGAAAAATAGGTTGCTAAACGCGTGCTTAGAACCTGCAAGACTCGTCATTAAAGACCCACAGTCAGAGATCTTTCTTTCGCTTTATTTTAGGTGACTTTGGAGCTATTATCTTGCTAAAAAGAAATAAGCGTTGAGTTCTTTCCTCTCTTTGGCGGCAGTGGATAAGGTGGAATTCCAAAAACGAAAGACAAAAGCAGCTTGGAAAGGTTGTTTTCACAAGTCTCATCCCTTGCTCTCTAGCTGTTTAGGGCGGGGCATGGCTACCTTAGAAAATGAGCAGGGTAGTCAGATTCAATGTGATGGAGGTTGCTTTTTCTCAACATACTCGCGATCTGAAGCATATGTAATTAAATAGGGTGCTTATACCGCCTCTGCGGCACACCCCTAGCCGCTCTATAATACATTACCACAGAGAACCATAGCCTACTAGGGTCATCAGAGAAGCAACCTATTAGGGTCATCAGAGAAGCAACCTATCCACAACCAGTCCCGCACTATACCCATACGCGCCGAAACACACCAATGCGATGTGAGCAGATAAACCTAGGCATGCTGACCGAAGAGAGTGAGATGAACCTAGTCCCACCCAGAAGCTAGAGATCAGTGAACCTAGCCGGGCTGACCGATGCCTGGATCCTGGCCCTCTTCCCAAAACGAGAGAAATGAACAAAGGATAAGCAGAAGACAAATCGAGAAATGCTAAACTCAAGGTTCTAAGCTCAACCAGAGGCAATAGCGCTAGGATACCTCAACATGAGGTAGACACACATGCGCAATCATGGCTCCTAGCAAGGTAAATGCTAAGCAATCCTAGTACTACCCATTGCTATGCTACCAACCATTGCTATACCCTCATTCTCTAACCAGAACCATAGCTCTTTTCCACCAGCCAACATAGCTACCATCCAACCCTACTACTAACCTTGGGGGCCCCATACCCTTCCCAGCTATAGCTCTTGACTACGATGGGCTGCCTAAGCAAAGACAAAGCTGCTCACCACGCAAAGAGGTAGACCGTCGCGCTGGTGAAAGGTCCTACCTAAGGAGGACTCTGATTTCGCGTGTAGGAAAAGAGGTTCCTTCGGGTTTGAGTGGAGGTTAAAGAAAAGAAGAAGAGTTCGTGCTAACCTCTGCCTGGGGATTAAGATAAAGGGACCCTAAGGCCTAAGCTGTTATATATTGGGTCTCGTAGTTTAGGATCCTTCCTTGCTATCGCTGAAGCCGTAGCCTTGACCCGGGGGAATCCTTTTTTGTTGCGATCGATACCGCCATCTCATCTCCGATCTAGCAAAGAATAGAGCAAGGATCCTAGGGCAGGTCAGAAGCGATAACAGAAGTCAACAGACAATTCAACGGCTATAGCGAAGGACGAAGAGAGGCAACTAAAGCGAGAGTCAACAGGCAGCTAGCTATGTCAACTCGACCCCTAAACTACAACTACCCCTACCTATACGCTATGTGCATTTAAAAAGAGCAAGAACGATCACTCTCCCTGCTGAAGTAGGGTTTTCGTAGGTGGTGCGTCTTGCTTTGGTTAGTGGTTATCTTTAGTTGAGCGTCAAAAAGTAGGTACTAAGGAAAAGAGGTGGCCTATTTTCTTTCTACTCTATTTTGCCGCTGAGCCACCCTAGAGCAGTAGCACAGCGCTTCCAAACTACTGCTTTTTCGATCCTTCTACAGCTCGCATAGATATAGAGCGGGAGGAGGAGTAAAAGCATTAGGCTTTGGCAGGCGTTGAGCGTAGTTTGGAGCTCTTTGCGACGGAGTCAATCATGCTTTCAGTTTCATAGTCGTAATGTATATAGGCGTCGGTCTAGTCTGTCTTTTTCGGTAGGGCTTTAGTAGTTTAGGAGTTAAAAAAAAAAAGAGGCGCCGGATAAATAGTGAATTATAAAGGCAAAACTAGTGCGCTGGACCTAGTAGTGCTATGAGTCAAAGCCTTTCAGTTGCGTCTGACTCTTTTAAAAAGCTCAATACCTATTCTTGCGCTACCTCTGGCTCCACCTCTAACCCTTTTAAATTGCTACGCTAGTCCACCTTAGCGCTTTTTTAACGTACGCAAGTCCAAAGTTTGCTAGCTCTAACTCTTTTAAACGTACGCAAGTCCTATTTTCCATCATCTTTTCCTTAATTTCTTTAATCTGGCTTCCTTCTCCTCTAGCTCGTAGTTTAGGATCCTACCTATTCTTGCTTCTATAGACAGTAGACTTACGTAGTTTAGGATCCTAAACTACCACCGCTAAACTACTAAACAAGTCCAAAGACATTTCGGATAGTAGTTAGACTTGCGTACGGCGTTCACTCCTTTTCTTTAATCTTCTTTTAACGTACGCAAGTCGCCTATGGCTATGGCTCCTTCCTCAGCCTCTAACTCTTTTCTTTTTGGCGTACGCAAGTTTAAAAAAAAAATATACATTACGCTCAACCAGCGCCCTCCTTTGCACTTAGGATATTACGCATTACAATTCACTATTTATCCGGATGTTAAAAAATAGCTCTTCTTTCTTCCTTATTCTATCTCAAAGAACCTATTCTTTTGCGGCTACCTTCTTCTAAAAAAAGCTACCTCTGCGTTTTTGAAAGGCTACGTCTTTCACTCGCCTATCGTCTTTCACTCGCCTATAGGCTTTAACCCACCTTCGGCGTACGCAAGTTTGGCTTCCAACTCAATACCTATTTTTGCGCTTCCTTTGAGCTCGTAGTTTAGGATCCTCACACCTTCGGCGTACGCAAGTTTGGCTTCCAACTCAATACCTATTTTTGCGCTTCTTACCCTTATTTCACTTCTTCTTTTAACGTACGCAAGTCACGCTTTCTTGCTCGTAGTTTAGGATCCTACCTATTTTTGCTTCCAAACTACAACTACTGAGCTCGTAGTTTAGGATCCTCACACCTTCGGCTTCTTACCCTTATTTCACTTCGGCTTTGGCATACGCAAGTTCCAACTCAATCTGCTTATCTTGTCTTCTGGCTCTTTTGTTTCTTCTAGGCGCTACTTTTCCGCTTACCTTGTCTTTCCCAGACGGTCTCTTTTCTTTGGTACAGGCGACTGAAGTCGGTAGTTTTAGAGGAATATTTCGGAAAAGTGCGTGTCCCCTTTTCCATCATCCACGCAAGAAAAAAAAAAGAGCGAGAAAAGATAGAGAAGAGAATAAGCATAGTAAAAGTGCTAGGTAGCCGTACGCAAGTTTCAAGTATTAAAGAGTAGTTTAGAGGAAGCTCTAATAGGTAGGATCCTAAACTACGAGCTAGCTTTAAAAATATACATTACGGACTTGCGTACGTTAAAAAGGGTTGCTAAAGCGAGGGAGCTGGCAAGACATTGGAGGCGTGCGTCGGTATTTTTTAACCGGAAACCGGAAGTCTAGTATAATAGAAGTTAGGTAGGATCCTAATTAAAGAAAAGAGCCAGCGCTCTCTAAAGGGTTTCAAAAGAGCGGAGCGATGTTTTATCCACCATGTGTCAAAAGCACCCCAATCCAACTTCTTTTTTTTTTTGTAAGCATCGTCGTCCGATTTTCTTTCATACGCGGAAAGCGCAGTCGGACTTGCGTACAGTGATCGATTCCACTTTGAGACCTTTCCCCACCTGTCCTGCCTTTTTTTTTAGTGGTGGCTCGAAAACAAGAGAACTCCTTTAGTCTATTCTACTGATAGGAGACCGAAGAAGGATCCTTGCTTTCTAAACTACGACGCGCGCATAGCTCCTTACGCAAGTCCTAGCTGTTGACTTGTTTTTGCTGCTTTCTTTTAGGAAACATAGGACATGAAAGTGGTGTAGGACATGAAAGCAGAGCGTAGCCTCGCTTTTGTGAAAAAACAGAAGCATTGGTGGACTACTGATCTTTTGACTATTCTTTGTATACGCCCACGGACATGACAGCGCTAGGAAACATAAACTAGCCAGCATCTCGCGCTCTCTAAACTACTACTAAACCCTAGCAAGACACTTTTTTCGTAAGGCAGAGCCACTAGGATCCTTCCCGTTCCCGTTCTTCCTTTCTAATGCAAAATATAGAAAAGGGCATCTACTACTTGTAATTTAGCTTCGCTTTCCAACTAGAACATAGTGGTAGCTCGATAGGACGATGGGGTAAAAAAAGCCGAGACAATGGGGTTTTTTTCATTAGAAGTAGACATGAGGGCTACCTAGCTTCGGTACCCTCCACTTCTGTAGCTTAGAGGCAGCCTAACCCTCTGAAGCACCTTGCTTTTTCCTTTTTTAAACAGGTTCCTTTGACTTATCATGTTTCAGAATAGGGGGAACTTGCGTACGACGAAACGCAAGCTCCTTTGAAAGCTATACTATACTTTTCTATAGTATAGCGGAAAGAAAGCCAAATACATAGCCAGGACAATGCGGTAATGACGCATTAAAGAAAAGAGCGAGCACTTGCGTACGGAGTTCAGCGTACGCAAGTTCACGTAGTTTTTTTTAGGGCAAGACAACTGACCCAAAAGCAAGCCCGCTTAGCGCTTACGGGCCTGTACGCGGCTCATAGTGGTGTAATTTCAGCCGCCAGTTTAGGGAGGGAACGCTATAGACCGTAGTTTAGAAGACAAACTCAACCAAGGTAGTTTGGAGCCCACCATTCTTAGCCAACAGCGGCTAGAGACAAAGCAAACGATTCGACGTATTTGTCTTCTAAACTACGGTCTATAGCGTTCCCTCCCTAAACTGCCAGGTCTCCTTTATCTTTAATGTCTATTTTCAACTAGGCCTTGTGCAGCTGCTGCTAACTGAAACGTACCCCTAGTAGAACTAAGGCTTTCCCCCAAAAAAAACCAGTCATATGCTTCTAAACTACTTTAACCCCTGAGAGCTTAGTGCGAAAAGCCAGAGTTTTTTTGTAGTTTAGGGACGCTTTGGATAGTAGTACCCAGCGCTTTGCTTCCAACGCTTCTTAACTACGGATGACTAACTCACTCACAGCAATGCAGTCTTCAACACACTTAGAGGTCGCTCAAAGAGGAACGATGGCCCTAGCTAATCCTAGGGGAGACTAGTAGTCCGGGTTAATAAAGACGTAAGTAGGGGAACTATGAACAGGCTGCCGTAGCGTAGTCTACAGTAGTGTGTTTTAGCGCGGGGTTTTTTTTGCCAGTCCGCAGTTGTCGAACTATAGAAACAAGCAGAACTCTTCTAACGACTAGGAAAGAAAGAAACTCACTAACGGACGCTATCACCGTCCTAACGACTAGGAAAGAAACTCACTAACTGATGCTATCACCGTCCTAGCTACCCGGAGGTGTGGTTTAAAAAGCTCAAAAAATAAAAAAAGACTGAAATATACATTACGGAAAAGACGGTGGATAAAAGGATGATGGAAAAGGGGGCAGGGGTGGGACTTGCGTACGTCAAAAGCCATAAGGTGTTTTCCAAACTACTAAAGCCTAAAATATACATTACGGCTACCGTAGGTGGGACTTGCGTACGTCAAAAGAGCCGGAGGTTTTAAAAAGAGACGGTGGAACCAATTAGAGGATTTATTGCTACTGGTTCTTCTTATCCACCGTCCCTAAACTACTAAACTCCTTTTAAAGCCTTAGAGGTAGACAGGCGCGAAGGATTCTTGGGGGAGGCTTTCTAAAAAAAGGGTGTGTTGGAGTGAGTCTTGCTGAAGCTGAAGTTCTTGCTGGAACTCTTTACGGCTGCAGCACAGTGCTGGAACTCTTTTCTTTACGGCTGGAGGATAGGGCGGAATGGAAGGAGGGACGCAACAAGGATCCTTGGCCGTGGTTCATTTACAAGCGTTAGCGTTCCAAGTTGAACACTATAGAAAAGAACAAGAGGACCGAGTAGCTATGGGTTGAGCGAAAGACGGACGAGCTCGTTTTAAAGCAGGCAGTCATACCATAGGTCTAATCTTTGGCGAAGGATTTTTATCTTTCTAAACTTGAGTGAGAATCGCCATCACCACCGGAAGATTCTTGTCTTCTGTAAGGTCATCTCAAAAGGTAGCTTGTTTTTTGATGATGGATAAGTAGTTTACTTACGTACGCGCAACTTTTAGTAGTTTAGGAGCTGTAGTTTAGGATCCTAGCTAGAAGAAAAGGAACTTGCGTACGAAGAAAATACCTTCGGCGTACGCAAGTAGCTTTGTAGTTTAGGATGATGGAAAATAGGATCCTATTTTCCACGTACGCAAGTGTGGTAGGATCCTAAACTACGAGTTGCCTAAAATATACATTACGGCTACGCAAAGGAGTTTCAAAGGGTTGCTAAAGCTAGGTAGTTGTAGTTACCTAAAATATACATTACGGCGTACGCAAGTACAACTACCAGAGGCTAGGCTACTCTTAGACTTGCGTACGTTTAAAAGAGCAAGGAAAACAAGGTTGTGCGTGGTGCTTTTGACTTTCCTATTGAGTCTCGAGAAAGAAAGCGGGAAAAATAAGAAGTAGCTAGTAGTGTGTTTTAGAGGCAGCTATGCAAGCTATAGAGTAGGCCTTTGTTAAAAAATAGCTCTTTTCCATCCGCGCAAGATAGAGTTATGGAGCAATGTCGCTACTTGCGTACGCTGAAACTCAGGCTTCTTGATCGACTATAAGCCTTCGTCGAGGCAGTCAAAGAAGTCTCCTAGCTACTTTTTGGGGGCTAATCCATCTTTTCGCTCATGCAAAACGAGATCACAGAGTCTCAGTAAGTGCCTTTGCCCAAAGTTCAGATCGGTGACCAACTAGTTAAATGTAGTTTAGAAGGATCCTCTAGTTACCTAAAATAGACATTACGGCGTACGCAAGTACAACTCTTATTTAACTAGCAATGGGTGTCTAGAGGAATCGGAGGTCTGAACCACTTCTCGGCAGAGAGAGGCCAACATAGTGGGATGAGGTCTAAACTACGCGAGAGCCCGAGAAAAGACGATGGATAATAGGACTTATCCTATAACCAACTGATCCCCCTTTCTTGCAACGCACTTCTTCGTACGCAAGTAGCCATCAAACTTTAGAGCGAGAACGAGAATCCTAGGTCTTGAGTCAGAAGAAAAGGAGTAGAGCGAGAAGCTATGGGTTCTGACCTAGGATTCTCATTAGGACAGGTTCGGACCTCAAAGGGACGGTATTCGCAGACTCAAGTCAACTTCTGTTAGGACTTGCGTACGTGGAGATCGCTTGCACCTTCCAGATCACTTGCGTACGGCGAATCGAGAGGCTTCATATGCTTAGTCAGAGTAGTCTGAGAAAGCAACGCTCCATCTATCTCTCTTCCCGGTTAAAGAATAGCAAGGATCCTAAACTACGGGCGTCCGAAGCTCATCACAGAAGCAATGACGCGCTAATGGCTTTGGAAAACAACCTTCGCAGAGATCATAGCCCCAAAGTAGTTTAGACCTCTGTAGTTTAGGACTCTCACTCTAACTCTAAACAAGAGGAGTGTGTTGACGACTATATTATCGAAAAAGCGCCTAGCTTTTAGTAGAAAGGTTTAGAGGTCAGACACGAATCAGCAACACACCCGAAGTGGTAAGATTCACGAATCCGCACCGAAGTGGTAACATTGAAAAGGGCCCAGGCCTACAGTGCGCGGTTGGCTATACTCCTTTGGCTATACTCCTCCTAATCTACTAAAGGCCGACACCTACCTATGCCCTAGGCGCATACTCATGATCCTGGTTCAGATTAAGGATTCCCTTGACTATGCATGAGTCTCTACGCCCAAAGGTTTTTTTAGCCTTCTTTTAAAAGGTCCAACTTCTCTGCTTCCATCCCCCAAACATAGGTCAAAAAATCCACTGCCTTCATCGCTCCTATAACCTTATGCATGCAGCCCTTCCTATCCTTCTTAGGTCTTTTAGCGCCTTATCCGTTCAAACGATCAACCACGCCGTACGCAAGTTCTAAACTACAGTTTCGTCTTAGTAGCTAGTCGATCAAAGCAAATAAGTATTAAAGAGCATTAAAGAAAAGAGATCATCCAGACCAGTCAAGCTCTCTATCTGGACGGAGGTGTAGTTAGCGCAAGATAAGGTTCTGTTAGAGCTATTTTAAAACGGGGGTGGTAGCAAAATGAGAGTCAAAAGAACCATAGGTGGACACCGAAGCGAGGGAATGAGCTGCAATCAATGCGCCTATTCCTAATAGTGGATCGTCGTACGCAAGTTGAGCAGATATTGGGTAAAGGCTTGGCGAGCTACGATATAGTAGTTTGTAGTTTGGGGCGCCTTGGTTCTTGTATTTCTCATATGTACTCGGCTTCACCGTACGCAAGTACAAAAAAAGGAGCCTCTCTTTAGGATCACAACCTTCGGGACCTTATCTGGCCTGCCCTTCTTTGTCTTTCTGAGAACTAGGTCCTCTGTCGCCTATTTTTGCTGCTAAACTACTTACTCTTTGAAACTCCTTCTATATACATGAAAATTCACTATTCTTTTACCCGTACGCAAGTTTTTAAAGCACTATTTATAACGTTCAAAAATAGCCTTTGCTTCTAACTACTTTTTAGGCAACTTCCTTTTCAGTCTTGACTTTACGCTCTCCTCGGCTGTATGGAATGAACCTTTCTCGCTTCGCGCATTCCTCTCTTGTATTTGTATGGAATGAACCTTTCTCGCTTCGCACCTTCCTATCGCCTACCGGACCTATAGTCGAAGAGCCTAGCCAAGATAGACAAGAGTGAGTGGGGAAGCCTTTGTGAGCCAAGCCTTAGAGGCACTTGCGTACGAAGAAAGAAAAGCAAAGAAAAGTAATAGTAGGAAGCAATTAGAGGCCTTATTGAGACTGAGGGCGGAAGAGTCGGCGGATGAGACCCATCACAGATCAGGTCTTGCAAAAGGTGGCTTTTTTTACAAGTAGTTAAGGGTATGCTACTCAAATATATAGACAAAGGGGGTAGTTTTAAACTTGCGTACGCGGAGCCTAGTTAATAAACTAGTTCAGCCAGCCATGTTGAGTTCTTGCCATCCTTGGCTTTAAAAACCCCTAGGACTAGCTATGACTATCATCAGTAGTTAGAGAGACAGACCACGAGCGCTAGCCACAGGCCAAGGGCCGAGAGAACCTAGCTCTTCTCGATTGCTTACGTCTAGGCCTAAAACCTTGGAGCGACGTACTGAGCCATCTCTTTGGGGCGCTATTCTCTGGAAAGATCTATGCTCTATAGGCGCCTGTTTTTTTGGACTTGCGTACGGAAAGTGCCCTGGATTTCCCGGTGTGCCTATTTTTTTGGACTTGCGTACGGAAAGTGACTTGGATTTCGCGTTGTGCCTAGTAAAGAAACCTAGATTTCGAGGAAGGAAGTCAAACTAGCTTGCAAGCTAGAGGAGAGTGACTTGGATTTCTCTGTTTTTTAACTATAAAATTCCCCAGCTATAACGCGTTAGTCTTTAAAAGCTGGGTTTTCGGTCATTTCTTTTCCTTATTTCCGGTTTTAAAAGTTCTAACTTCAACTTGCGTACGGTCATTTCTTTTCTTTATTTCCAGCCGTGTGTTTTTTCTCACTTCTTCCAGCCGTTTTCTCAAAAAAACTTGCGTACGGCCATTTATCCCTTCTTCCAGCCGTTTTCTCAAAAAAACTTGCGTACGGTGATTTCTTTTCTTTATTCCCACTTTCCGGTCGTTTTCTCACTTCTCTGATGGTCCCTTACCCACTTGCAGCTACGCTTTCAAACATTTGGGAGCGATTCTTCTTCGACTGGTAGAGCTAGGATCCTTCCTCTAAACTACTAAAAAGCTAGGATCCAGTCTTTCTGGCAACGAGCTAGGAGTGTTGCTGGCAAGGAGCTAGGAGTGTTGCTGGCAGTCCTCTAAACTACTAAAAAGCTAGGATACAGTCTTTCTGGCAAGGAGCTAGGAGCTGTTGTTGGCAAGGAGCTAGGAGTGAGTCTTCTAAACTACCTTTCGCTTTCTAATAGGAGTGTAGCTCTTGCTTCTGCTTTTCCATTATGCGTGTAGTTTAGGAGTGTAGCTCTTGCTTCTGCTTTTCCATTATGCGTTAGGAGTTACGGGGGTGTGCTAGTAGTTTGGGGGCCTTCTCTACTCTTGCTATACCAAAGCCATAACTCCTTCTCTTTCACTTTTAAAGCCCAGCAAGAAAGAAACCAAGGAAAACAGCAAGAAAGAAAGGGTAGTTTAGCTCTTGCTAAAGCTACAAGATAAGGTTCTGTGTAGTTTAGAGCTAGCCAGCGTAGTTTAGAAATCCACTGTAGCTCTACCTCCAAACTACCTCTAATTGGTTCCACTTTTAAAACTCGCTTGCTTTTAAAAATACCATAACTCCTTCTCTTTATTAACTATGGCTACCTCTAAACTACTAATTAGAAAAAAAAGGGATGTGCTGCATTGGTTGTTGTAGTTTAGAACCTCGATTTCACGCCAAAATCTGAGCTAGGATGCATCAGCTAAACGCACTATTAGGACAGGACTTTAGTAGTTTGTAGTTTGGGGACCAATCTCTTCCTAAACAAAGCCTGTAAACTACTAAAATAGAAATAAAGAGGGTTTCTTTACTACCGTAGTCGTAGTTTAGAGCGCCTTCGCTATAAAGAAAAGACTAACTTTAGTGATCAGCGCGATGCCTTAACTACCGCTAAAAAGAGTAATAAAGAGTAAAAAGAGTAATAAAGAGTAAAAAGATAAAAAAGAGGAGTTTAGACAGCACGATATCCTGGATTGTTTCAGTACTTCAGATCCAGTCTTATCGAAATTGGGTTTCATAGATAGCACTAACGATAAAGAAGCCCCTGCCCCAAGCATTACAAAAGCGATCCCTCCCTACTAAACGTGTAGGTTGGGCTTTTCGTTGCTAACTATGCGCACTAGGCGGCGTCCTAAACTACAGATAAAAAAAAACCGGTCAACTACAGTGGCACTTCTAACTCTTTTTCACAAGCTGCTCTTTCTTGCTCTTTTAAACCCCCCGGTTATTTTTTAGCCTCAGGCAATAGGTATAGTTTTTTTTCTGGGCTACGTCTGTGGTCGGCCTTTCATACCCGGCCGGTCTAGGCTCACCGTACGCAAGTCGTTCCTCTATCTTTTCCGTGCCTAACGGCGCTTTATGAAAAACACCTAGGCTCACCGTACGCAAGTCGTTCCTCTACCTTTTCCGTAACAGGACGGGTCTACATATCATAGCGGCTATGAGAGACACCCTAGGCGCCTATTCGTCTTGCATAGTGGTTAGGCCGAAAAAAGGAATAAGGACCAGACATGATGCGTCTCGTCTCCTTTCTATACGACAGGACCTGGGCCAGTAGTTAGCGACTCCTAAACTACAGCCTCCCTTTTAAAGCCTAGGGCTCTTGCTTATCATCCAATTTCTATAGACAAATCGTGCATACTATCTTCCACTTAGTAGATCAGATTCTCAAAAAAAACTAGGCTAGGCCGTTCTTTCCTTCTCTCATCGTAGCACCCGGCAGCGTCACACACTTGCTCTTGCTTTACTTTCTAGTGCTCTAACCTTTCCAGTGCTCTAACATAGAGTGAGCGATCACGTAGGAATGCCCACTTTTCTTTCCTATTCCTCTAAACTACTTAAAGACTCTCATCTTCTCGCCCTATCTTACTTCTCGCTCTATGCTTATACTTAAGTTAAGTCGGGGGCTTTGTCCTATAGGCAGAGGAGGCATCCGCCGTAGTTTAGGCTCAGATTCTGCTTTTTTTTGACTGGTCTTAATCTTAAGTAGCCCCGGCTAGGCTACTAGGCCTGGTGGCATGCTTTAAAAAGAGAGAAAGGTGGGGCCTTACGTTATGTTTTAAGACCACAAGCCATTTTCACTTCATCAACATGAAAGGCTCTGGGTTTTGTCCTATATTTTTTAGGGTCGGTGCCCTTTCAAGGCGCGAATATCTGTATGTAGAGAGAGATTCGCTACTCTCACGTCTTCTATATTCACCTAAGGCGCCGCCAAGTCTCTCATGCTGCCCGAAGAGTGAGCCTAGCATTGGGTTAGCGGCGAAAGGCGTGAGCCTAGCATCGGGTTAGCGGCGAAAGGCGTCGTGGAGTATAGCCAAGTGGTAAGGCACCGATTTTTGATACCGGCATGCAAAGGTTCGAACCCCAGAAAAACTCCTTGGAAAAAGCTTCGAGAGTAAAACCTATAGCAAAAGTGCACTCGTAGTTTGGGAACCGAAAACTACTTTTGAGTTTTCGCTCTTTTTAAAGCCTATCTCAGGTAGTTTAGGATCCTCGTACGCAAGTTTTTTAAAAGTTGCATCCACAGCTATAGGATACTTGCGTACGGCGAAAGTGCACTCGCCTCTTTTCTATTGATCAAGTAGCGTCGTCTAACTACTTTTTAAAGCGCCGAACAAGAGCGAATGCAGCCGAACAAGATAGTGTTTCAAAAAAGCCGTCTAAACTACTTTGCCACTCACCTATTTTGTAGTTTGGAGGGAGCCATCTTTTTTTTTTTAATATGACGAAATCAAAAATATACATTACGCGCAAAAGCTGACTTGCGTACGGCGAGTGGGTTCTTTTAAAACTATGGGTTGACGTACGCAAGTCTAAGCTGCTCTGCCCATAGCCAACATAAAAAGCGCAAAAGTTTCATCCACTGCTATAGGATAGGGGCCGAAAGTGCACTCACCCCTTTCTCGCTCCAAGCGCCTATCTCGGAATCACTAAATGGAAGACGAGGACCCGCCTCCAAACTATTCCTAGGCAACAAAAATAAGCCAAGGATCCTTTTCTTTCTACCCCCCGATGGTTCTAAAAACGGACGACATAAAATGGGGCCCCCACTCGCTCAATCTAATCGCGCTAAGAGCCATTGCAACTGCTTATAATTGTCTTCTTCTAGGCTAGGTTTCGTTTTTTTTCAAGGCAGAACCAATTAGGTAGTTAGCGACGACTATGTTTCAAAGGTTTGGGCGAGTAAGAATCGGTACCAGAGGGCTTTAGTAGTTGTAGTTTGGAGGCTTGAGTTGCTAAAGCTAGGGAATGGAAGACAGAGGTGGGTAAGCCAAAGCCAAAGAGTAGAATTATTCTGGCGTTAGCCCACCTCCAGTGCTCTATTCTTGCGCTTCTGACTCGCCTTATATATCTTCCATCCCCCCTTAGTGCCTGCCTCCAAAGTACCTACTTAAAGCCCTCCTATGGGCGCACCTATCTCTCTCATCTGTTGAGTATAGGACATATGGTTGGTTGAGTATAGGACATATGGTTGGTTGAGCTAAGGACGTAGCTCGCAAAGGAAGTCAAATAAAGCTGATTAAAGAAAAGAGGCATTGCACTCTCTGAACAGAAGGTAGTTCAAATAAAGTAAAGATGGGGGAGGCATTGCACTCTTTTCTTTAATCAGCATCAATAAGCACTAGAAAGTAGAAAACAAAGCGCACGAAGAAGGAAGCGTGTGAGTATTGGTTAAAGAAGAAAAGGTAGGGTAGCCAGCGTGAAAGAAGAAAAGGTAGGGTAGTTCAAATAAAGCTGATTAAAGAAAAGAGGCATTGCACTCTCTGAAAACAAACATGAGGACAAGAGCCATGAAGTCAAACATGAGGACAACCAACGCAAGACAAGAGCAAGAGACACGAAGACGCTACACCTGTAATAGAAACGAGAGAAGGGCCGATAAGTCAAATACGCATACGAGAGCGAGAGCCATGAAGTAAAATAGGGATAGGAGAGCGAGGAAGTAAAATAGGTATACAATACCTATTTCTAACACGCCGCCTAGGCTTGGAAAGCCACGTGTATATGACTATACAGTAGGGGATACAGCTCATCAATTTTAGTGGCTATGCTTTGGGTTGAAGATACCTAGGAAACTCCTAATTTGAGACAACTACTCTAGGTCAGCTAATGAACGTAAATTTATCACTCATTAGCTGACCTAAACATATTTTACTGGTCGGAAGCTTAAACTATAAGATCGAAAGGACACACCTTTGGGACTGGAACAAGCGCTTAAGGCACGTTGGATACTAGAAATGCGAAGGATCCTTCGGGCACCGCGTAGTTTAGGAGCCTCAATTTTATCCGGGCACGAAAAGCCTATTCTGCAAGCACACGAAGTGCGCAGCTAGGTTCTTAAAGTCTTTAGGCAGAATGATCGCTTAGCGCCCGTTTGGAAAACACAGGCTGTGATACGTGAGCAACGCTAGAAATAGCTTTCTCTATGGGAAGATAAGCGCTATGGACATCCCTGATAAGCTAGGCTTAGCATTTGAACACGGGGTGCGCCTTATGATACAGATTTTTCATTGGTAAATAATTCCTACGCTATTTTTCAAGTTTTATAACTTCGTGTTCAAACACCCCCCTTTTCTTCGTACGCAAGTTTCGAAATTTAAACGCAAGCTTTCTCTAGATAAAAACAGCTATATAGCTAGCACATCTAGCACAGTGAGTAGACATCTCAGGTAGCTAATTTAAGCTTTTATTTAACGCTATCCAAGACCTGGCAACACTAACTCCTGAAGGGGCCCCCCTTACCTAGATCAGGCATCCCTCTAAAACACAAACCTATAATTCCTGGATAATATGGTTATAAGGCTCTTTAAACCATATAGCTAGTCCCTTGATTTGAACTACTGATCTAAACAGCTGGTAACTAGTAGCTAAATCTCGGGAATAGGTAGCTGGAGAGGCAGAGTGGTAGGAGGTAGGTAGTTATCAGGTAGGGTAGCTAAACCTAGAGGGGGCCCCAGAATGCCAGGATTAAAGGGAAGCTGGAAGGGGGAGTCAAAGAGGAAAAGAGGGTAGCCAAGAATCAAAGAAAGGTCCCTCTAAAACACAAAAAACGAAAAGAAAGAAGAAAAATTGGTACTTGCGTACGCTGAAGGATCCTTGCGTATTATAGCAGAGCTTGCAATTCGCTAAGCGCACTCTCACAGCAAGCCAAGAGCCCACGAAGAAAAAAAACACACGTAATACAGGAGAGAGGAGACTGGGAATAAAAAAACAACCCAAACTCCCTTGCTCTCTTTTTTAGACGAGGGGTCTCGTAGTTTAGGATCCTTCCTTGCTATCGCTGAAGCCGTAGCCGGGAGTCCTTTTTGGTTGTGATCGATACCGCTATCTCCGATCTAGCAAAGAAGGATCCTAGCAAGGATCCTAGGGCAGGTCAGAAGCGAGAACAGAAGTCAACAGACAATTCAACACCGAGAGCAGAAGTCACCGGAGCATAGTTTTAAAAAAGTGCCACCTTGACTAGCGCTAAAAGAACCGACTATATACATTGCCACTAAAAAAACTAGTAGCGAAAAGCAAGTCGCGTGAGTAGTTGTAGTTTAGGACACATATCTATGAGAGTGAAAGTAGTTTAGAAGCCATTACCACTATGAAAAGAGCTCTATAGCACTCCTAAACTACGGACGAAATCTTACGCTTTTTTTTAGCTCAAGGCCAAAAAAAGAAAGAAATAGGTTTTGATACGCGACTATAGGCATGTCCTATAATGGGCATTCTTCCTGCTCAGGCGTAGTTAGAGACACCTCTACTCGACTAGCGTACCCCACACACAGATGCAATCGCACCCCACACACACAGATGCAATCACTCTACTCCTTATGAGACAAGAGCACATTCCAGTACAGACGCTAGTTTTTTTAGCCAGTACAGACGCTAGTTTTTTTAGCAAGGTAGCCGAAGGATCCTTAAAGAAAAGAGCCAGAAGGTATGCGAGACGGAAGCAAGGAAACGCTAGTTTTTTTAGCCAGGAAGATATGTGGAAGCGTAGTTGTAGTTAAGGAAACGCTAGTTTTTTTGCAAGGGCTTTAAAAATACACGAGACCCACTAAACTTGCGTACGAAAAGAGACGGTGGAAAAAATGAGGACTTGCGTACGCAGAAGGTGGAGCCAGAAGATATGCGAGAGCGTAGGACCTGTGCGTAGATATGTGGAAGGAGTAGTTGTAGTTTGGAAGCGTGAGTGCATTAGAGAATGGAGGAACAAGGAAAAGCACTGATAGACCATGGATGAGATCAGTAGATTAGACCGATAGGCAGTGATTCCCGAGTATTCCTTAGAGTAGTGCTTCTTGGGTGAGTCCGTTGATCAGTCTCTCCTCCCTACTCCTTTTAAAACGGACCAATACCTCCTTTCACTATGGACCAATACCTCCTCCACTATGGACCAATAGACGATGCAAGATGAGATCCGACTTGCGTACGCGGAGAACTTGCGTACGGAGAAGCAAGGAAGCAAAGATGAGATCCGACTTGCGTACGCGGAGAACTTGCGTACGGAGAAGCAAGTAGCAAGCGAGCAAAGTGAAAGATAAGGTGGGAGAACTTGCGTACGGAGAAGCAAGTAGCAAGCGAGCAAAGATGAGATCCGAGCGTTGGTCCGTTTTAGAAGAATAGCAAGCAAAGTGAAAGAATAGAAAAGAAAGACAAGTGGAGGAACGATAGATCGGAGTGGGGCTTGAAAGAAAGACAAGAGAGACGAGATCCAACTTGCGTACGCTGATAAGTGCATAGTATAGAAGGACCGGAAGCATACCAGAGCACCGTTATGCTTCACAGACTATGATGGAAAGAGAAATGGAGAATGGATGAGCCTTAACACGATCATAGATGGATGAGACCAAGAGGAACGGCAATGTTCCATGGAAAGAGACAAGAGACAGTAGGTAGCTTTAGAGACACCTCTAGCTACATTTCACGGTAGCTTGAGGTAGTTTTAGAGACACCTCTAGCTACATTTCACCTCTTTATTATGAGACAGAGACGACTAAGAAAGATTTGATTGACGCGTAGAGGACCTGACTCGACAGGTACCCAACCACAGGCCTTTTTTACAGGTACCCAACCACAGGCTCTGATGCCTAGGGCTCTTGTAGACTCCTATGATGGCTTTGTAGTTCCCCAAAGCCATTAGAGTATCCATTACGAAGGTGCAGCCGCTACTACTATGGTCGCCGACTCTGTACATGACGCAAGGATGGATGAGCCCTCTGCTTTTCCTTTTTCGCTGAGGGATGAGACTCAAGTGAGGCCATAAGCCAAGACCGGTACAGTGTTAGAGGTAGAGAGACAAGAAAGTAGACCTATAGGCGCGTAGACAGTTCGTCTATAGGCCCAGAAGTGCATTATAGAACAGATTCCCACCACTGACTCCTTTTAAACATAGAGAATGGATGAGCCTCTGGACCAAACATTTAGACGAAGCAACCGCGCCCAAACATAGAGTAGTAGTAGAAAGTAGCACCGCCAGCGCAAAAAGGATAGCGTAGCAAGACCAGTAGACGCGTATTAGTTGCTAGGCCTCTCTCTCGTCTTGAAGTGAGGAGAGCTTGATCTGGCTACGAACTTGCGTACGGTGAGATAGAAGAGTAGATTAGAAGACTGGTCTACTGAAGACTGGTCCACAAAACTTTAGCAGCAGCGCTTTGCTCTCCAAACTACCCGAGTCGTTGCTTGAATGATGCTTCGCTCCTTACGCTCTACCCATTGTCGACTTCTTGCTACGTGGCGGGGTAGGCCTTTGACCCGCGATATAGCCACTAGCCAATAGAAAGGCTTGGTCTCATACCCCCGCCATTTTGAAACTACTGATCTTTGCCTGAGTCTGATAAACGATGACCCCATTCCAGTCTCGTCTCACTCGCTCCTAAAGTTTTGTCGGGTTAGGCCTCCAGTTTTTGGATGTATAGAGAGAGCAGCCTATGGGACCCCACCATGGAAAGAGAGCTCGAGCCAAGAAAGCCTGGCCAGATAGAGAGAAGGGAGAGGATCTCTTTTCTTTAATCCCTCCTTTTTAGGACTGGTAGGCACTCTCACTCCGGGGAAGAATCCCTCAGGTGTTTGGCCGTGGAATGAATTGCGAGAGGGCGAAGAGAAGTGAAGAACGAGAGAGGCCCTAATCTGGGGAAGCAGCCTATCCGCGTACGCAAGTTGACTTACATTCTTGGTCTTCAGGCCTAGCAACCCCTTTCCTATGCACTACGCCTGACAACTACTCGCCATCCCATTCAACTCTAGCCCCTTCTATATACATTGATGGCCGTAATGTATATTTTAGGCAAGGTAGCCTAGCCTTTTCTATTCTTAGTATTATTTTCACTTAGCCTCCGGTGCCCTATTCTTTTGCTTCTTTTCACGTACGCAAGTCACGCTTCCAAACTACAACTACTTAGACTTGCGTACGCTAAAAGGGCTCTAACAGAACCTAAAAAAAGAGAGAACGAACTATTCTCTGATCGCTTTCGCGGTCGCTATTCGCATCTTTGGCTTTCACCGTACGCAAGTAGCCACTTTCCCGTTGTTCTGCACCTATCTTCATTGTCCTGCGCCAATTGTTAAGCGCGAAAGCAAGTAGACTTCTCTTTCTTCCTGGTCAGTATGTGGGGAAAGCATAGAAGCTTCGGGTTTTGGCCTCAATTTCTTGCTAGGTTCTTTCTTTCTTACTTGTGCTCCTGTTGGCCTAGTGCTGCGCGCTTTTTCTAGTGCTGCGCCCGTCCTTTTTTTTGGTGGCAGTGCTTGGTGTTTAGTCTTTGGCGATTCCTCGTAGTCATAGGAGCAGTAGAAGCGATTGACTCGTCCTAATGTAGTCATAGGGGCGGCTGAATCCGCAAATTCCTTCGGTAGTTTAGGGTATCTTCCGTCAATTTTTAGGACAATAGAAGGGTCTTCTGGTTTTGGTGGATTTCGTAGTGGGTTTGGCTATGGCTATAGTAGCTATCTTTGCTTAGAGCTATTTAGCAGTTAGAGGCAGCCTAACCATACCATATCCCACTAGGCCGGAGCGTAATCGCCGTAGTTGTAGTTAAGGGGCCCCTTTTTTAGCGCAAGCAAACCCAAGGGTTGTATAGCGTGGAGCGTGGTAATGTCTAATGGCTTAGAGTTAGCTGCTTTTTAAAGACGCGGGTCTCCCATCGGTGGCTTGCCTTTACTATATTAGGCCACTGCGCATTTGCTTCTAAACTACTCTTTCGTTCTGGGGTTTCAACGCTTTTCCAATGCTTTTTCTATGGCTAGTCGCGCCTCTAAACTACTCTTTAAATAGGATTGACTACGAACTCTTCGTTCTATCCTAGCGCGATGTTGCTACTACTACGGTTATGGTAGTTGGTGTCAGGTGTAGGCGAGTCTTGGTAAAGGCTGACTAAGCTTTTTCGATCTTGTTTTTAAATAGGATCCTTCCTAGCTAAAAAAAAAGAAGTGACATGCGGTGCCACCTAATAAGGAAAGCCTCTAAGCAAAAGCGGCATTCACAGCCAAGCTTCTTTCCTATCTTCTTTCTTTTAACGTACGCAAGTCCCACCTCTTCTGCAGTTTAGGGGCCTAGCTTTTTTCTTTGCTCCAGCTCGACTGCAAGACTCGGGTGTGCCGCTGAAGTGACTTTCATTGGCGAAGCTAGCTTTAAAAGGAGTAGGGCAAAAAAGTAGTTAGAAGCAGAACCAGGTAAACCATTCTGAAAGCAATTTCCCGAAGTAAGGAGAGATTAGCCGAATCGAAGAAGAGAAAGGAGTCTTAGTCATGTCGAAGACGGGTGTGTATGAAGGGGTGAAACCTATAATCGGAGCTCACTTGCGTACGAACTTGCGTACGAAAAGAAGTAGAGCGCAATCTTACACCACGCGTCTATGATCACTATCTACCGGTGTGTTTTCTAAGGAGTCAAGGTAGCCAAGTGAAGCAAAGCCGACAAGGCCATACCGAAGAAAAAAGATGCATGAATCTCTTTCTAGGTCTTATGTCTCTAGGAAGGTGTCTGCCAACCGAAAGCGGATTCTGTGTTCAGAGTCAATAGGTGATTATGTGAACCGGTCTATCTACGCGGAGAGAATGAGGCCCTAACAGCTAGAGATGTTAGGAGTGGAACAAAAGAGTAGATTAGAAGCCACTGCCCGCAGACACGTAGAGAGCGGAAGATAAAAAGGAGAGTCATCAGTTCAACCGTTTGAGAGCCAAGTTGAGAAGGCAATGATTCCATTCCACAAGGATCCATATAAGGATCCATATTGATAGAAAAAAGAAGAGCTCCTTTCATCGTACGCAAGTTGCCTCTAAACTACTCCAAACTACAAACTACAATGCTCTAAACTACTAAGGCTTTTTTTTGAAAACTTGCGTACGCTCTAAACTACAATGCTCTAAACTACTTCCGTACGCAAGTTGGTTCTTGAAACTTACGTACGGCTACCTTTCTTTCTCGCTTGCTTTCTTTTAACGTACGCAAGTTCCAACACACACCTCTTTTCTTTAATGCTTAAAGGCCTCCAAACTACAACTACTTTAAAAAAAAGACGATAAAGACTGGTGAACTTGTCCTAGATTAGCCAAGGATCCTAGCCCCTTTTTAAGCCTAGAAAGCAGCACCGGTCACCGTGAAAGGTTTGTTTTTCGCATGCTTTCGAGGACCAAACCCTTCCTATAGTCTATCCAAACCCACTACGTCGAATAGCTACGACTTCAACATAGCGACAAGAAGAGTTCCTTCCTCTTCCTTCCTCCAGTCCTCCCATTTTCTTTCTTTTCTTGCAAATAGCTGTTTTTTAACTGAGAAAGCCAGCACTAAGGAAAAGAGGATAGTGGACCTTGTTTTCGCTTTAAGTAGTTTGTAGTTTGGAGCTATTAAACTAGACTGGTTACTTGTCCTCGATTAGCTCTAGCCAATAGCCCCCGGGGCATAGGGAAGGATTGTTCTTGCTAGACTTGCGTACGGAGACGTATATGCGCTCTCTAAAAAAAAGGCAGCACAAGCACAGGGCGGGATTCATACAAGCGTCACAGCGACGAGAGAAAAGAGCAAGCGCTTTTCGCTTAGTAGGCGAATCCATAGATATAGTTTAGAACCTATCTACACCCCCAGTGGCAAAACTGGAGCTATTAAGCCAAGAAATCGCTTGCTTTTCCATTGTTCGCAGACTTCCTCGATGAGGGTAGGGCCTTCAGAACTGTGGGTTGAAAAAAGCAAGAGGACGTCGTCGGGTGCACAGGTTCTTATGCGGAAAGTCGGCGCAGTAAATCGTTCTTCTAGACAAGTTCTCTTTGTCTTTGAAACAATAGAATAGACAAGTTCTCTCTGCGCTTCTTCTAGCTCAAAGAACCTGCGCTTCTTCTTTGAATAGGTCGTACTGTTAAAAAGGGGCAACGAACCAAAGAAAAACGGCGACCCACATCCAGTTCTTTTCTTTGTCGCCCATTTAGGCACTTCTAAGGATCCTTGCTATAGGCTCTCTTTCTGAGATCCCGTCCCCAGATCCAGAGGGGGTATTCAAAATAAGTTCTCAACCTCGACTTGCGTACGTTGAATCAAAAGTGCTTTGTTATTTGTTAGCGCCCGGCCCTACTATCCTATATGGCTTCTGATTCGGAGACGCGCCAGAGGACAACGCCTTTTTTTTTTAGCTCTACTCTAGTCTAAAGCGTAGCTATACTCTTTTTTTTAGCTCTACTCTAGTCTAAAGCTAACTAGGCGCCCTGTAAGAAGAGTCAGCTCAACTTTGGCCATAGAATGCAGGACACGGGACTAGCCTGCCAGTCGGATGGTAGAGTCTCTAGGCTACGCTTTTTCACCGCTTTTCTATCTTAAAGAAAAGAGAGCGACCTGCGTGCATTTTTTTTAGGCCACAAAAAAGACGACCTATGATGCACGTGAAAGGTAATAGCTAAAGGGGCCCTATCCCTAACAGAACGACGCTAGACGAGCTAAGCTGAGGGGCCACTTCCCTAACAGAATGATGCCTCGCCATAAAAGCTGGGGCACTTTGGTTATTGCGCTTTCCAGTCTTCCGAGGACCAGCGTAGTTTAGAAACCACCCTTTTTTTAGAAACCAGCCGAGGTTTTTAGTCCCGCCGAGGTATCTAGTGAAACCACCCTTTTTGTAGCTTAGAAGCAAACCCAGCAGCAGCAAGAAATACAAGCACGAAAAACAAGCACGAAAGCAGCAAGAAATACAAGCACGAAAAACAAGCACGAAAGCAGCAAGAAAGAACAAGCCAAACGCGCGCTACGCAGGAAAGATCTACCTGTGTGTTGCAGGATTCGGCCTACCTAACACAATTTGCTCCACTTCTTTTCCTTCTTTCTCTTTGCGTAGCTATATGAGCGCGTATGGCGCCGTAGTTTAAAAGGGCTAATGGAGCGCAAGAGATTAGGTCGTTGGTTAGTCAATCACTTTCGCCCCAAAACCCGGGGTGTACCTTCACTAGAATGCTAAAGATCCTCCGTTTCTGTTCCCGTAGCTCTCTATAGACATTACCACTACCTCTAATTGGTTCCACCGTCTCCTACTTCAGTGGCTACTCTTTAGACAAATCCTGCGCTAATGGCTTTCCCTACGGTAGCTTGGAAAACACCTCTAAACTACTCCTAAACTACAATGCTCTTTAATGCTCTTTAATCCCTCCTTAAAAAGCCCTACGATCCTCTACTATGGCAGAGTGTAACCCTGTTCAGTGTTAGGATCCTAAAAAAAGAAGGGGTGCAAAGTAGGCTGCTAGGCGCTCAAAAAGAAGAAGGTAGTGGAAAGCAGCAGCGCACAAGCAAACTCAAGTGTCCTTTTCTTTCTTGCCGGTTTCACTCTAGTGATTTCTAAAAAAAGGGTCCTACGCTATAGACGTATTAAGCGCTACGAGAGAATGAATGGCTTTGGCTATGGTATACCAATGCAACTCCCCTTACTGCCACGAAAGACCAACGTTTAGCAAATAGTGCTCCAAATAGCTAAACTCAATGCGCTGAAACTCCAAATAGCTAAACTCAATGCGCGATTTAGCGACTATAGCTCCCTGACTCCCACTTGTTTTTAGATGATGGAAAAGATGAAGGAACAGACGATGGAAAAGTAGTTTACTTACGTACGCGCAACTTTTGAAAGCCCTCTGCGTTTTTGAAAGGCTTCCAGACCCACTCCACAACACACCCTTTTAAAACAACACATACCTAGCGCTTTCTTTTCTTTAGGGGGCGATTTCTTGCTGGTTTCTTTGCTGGTTTCTTGTTTGGTGACCCTGGCGCATTTTGCTTTCTAGTGCTGGGGCCACCTCTACCTATAGACATTCAGACTTACCTACAACTCGCCCTTTCCCTACCTGGACGCTTTTTAAAACAAGGCGCGTTGAAACCGGCTAACTCCACTTGTAACAAGGATCCTTAGCATGCCCCTAATTGTTACTCTAACCGTATGCATGCCGTAGGAAGTCGCGATTTCGTCGTACGCAAGTAGAAGGAAAAGACCCACCCTTTCCTTTTCCTTATGTGCCCTAGGATCCTTGTTTTATAAATACCGCAAAGTAGCCTCGCTACGTTCTCCAACTATTGATCAGTTCTTCGCTACGATCTTTTTTTTGAACTTGCGTACGAAGACCTAGTTTGTCGCCGTAGTCAACAAGCCGTATGCGCACTAGTACAAAGAGAAAGCAAACTCCAGCGGGTCAAGACCTGATTCCTTTTTTTATTTTTAGCCTTTCATCGCTGGGTGACTCAAGGTGCAATGCGTGTGGCTTTTCTCTCTACAGGATTCGATAGTTTTTAAAACTTGCGTACGAGGAAGAGTTCTTCAAGATGATCGCCGCTACAGAGATCCACTCCTAACTACTCACAAGCGCAGTGGGTTTGCCTTGGAAAATACATAGGCGGTCTGTGTTTTGGGATGGGATAGGACAGTCCGATGATGGGCTATCTCTTTTATGAGTGGAAGGATCCTTGCTTGAATCTGACTAGCAAGCGCCCGCTTACCTTCGGGTGCCGGTTTGTCATGTGAACTCAAGAGCGCGTTTTAAAAGATTAGGGTGGCTAATTTATAAGCCTTGTTGGGGGTTGTGTGTAGCAAAAAATATACATTACGCAGAGCGAAGGTTTTTTTAATAGAGACCCAGGAGTTGCTAAAGCTAGTTGCATAAGTTAAGCATATTAGCTCCTGCCCTTTTTAACCCCTGAGCTATTTGAAACTTGCGTACGGCTACCTAAAAACCGACGTGGCACCTGCCTTATTCGTTTTCTCTCTTGCCTCTCTATCTTAAGACTATCTTAGTCTTCTCTCTTGCCTCTCTATCTTAAGATGGCTGGATCTCTGTCTTTGGACTGACGTTCCTGCTACTCATAGGCTCATCTTCACTCTACTCTCCTATGGGAAAAGAATCCCTGTCTCTGTCCTGCAGCCTATGCCTCTCTCTGAAGGAAGGGAGACTGAAAGAATAGGAATTCCAGCATTGGCTCTCGTCCTACTGCTAGCTCACGCTATCCTTCTTTCAGGAATCGCATAGAAGACGAAGTTCGAAGCTATCTACCTATAGGCGCTAAGCTATCTACTGACTAAACTGGCTGCCAGCTCCTTAGACCCCTCCTGGCGCGCTATTCAGAGAGAAGATCTCCTTGTCCTCGCGTAGCTTTATTCATAGAAAGATCAAGAGATAGCTGAGCTAGAGTCATGCGCTATAGTAATGCTTAGATCTCATCTGGGATTCTAGCAGTAACCTATAGGGAAAGCGAGAAAGAGAAGAGAGAGGAACAAGACACGGAAAGCTAGAAAGAGAAGACAGGGAACAAGACAGGTAAGTAGTTAGAGAGCAGGTAGCATCTGAACGGGGCTAGCAAGCGCAGTAAAGAGATAGTTAGCCAGACGTAGAGAGAGAAGGTGGAGACAGGCCAGTCCCAGCCAGTAGCCTAACCGACGGGAACTTCGACTCGGTCATCCTTACTGATCTGGCTCACCAGCTTTTTCACCGTAAGCCAAGTAGCCTTTTTCACCGTAAGCCAAGTAGCAAAAAAAAAAAAACTAACCGAAATGAGAAAGAGAGCCGCCAATACTTCTCGTTTTGGCGCACGGGAGAACATTCGTCGACCCATAGGCAAAAGTAACTAACGTCGATTTCCTTTATATTAGAGCCATCGCAAAAACTTGCGTACGGTGAAAAACTTGCGTACGTTGATCAACCCATAGTTTTTAAAAAAGTAACTATTTTTTTGAGTTTCAACAAAAAACCTAATCAAGTAGTTTAGCAACATAAAAAATATACATTACGCGAAAAAGTTTACTTGCGTGCGTCGAACCTATGAAAGAGTAGTTTAGCAACAGTCACTATTTTTTTGAGTTTTAGCGTACTTGCGTACGGGGAGCGATCTTCTTTTTTTTTTTATATACATTACGCGCAAAACTTGCGTACTAAGCTACGATTCAACCCTATAGAAAAAAGTAACTCGTTTTATTGATAAAAATTTGATATTTTAACATACAGTTGGTCTCATTTTCTTTCATTGGTAGGAGGATCCTTGCTATAGCTCTTTGTACGCAAGTCCCTAAAAAAACTGCCTTGCTTATCTCTAAACTACGCTGCTAAACTACTCTTTTCTCTTTCTATCTATTCTCTTTATCTATCTATATAGATCTCACAAACCACCGCTAAACTACCTTTTAGAAACCTGTGCATAGAAAGGGAAGAGAGGGAGAGAACTTGCGTACGCAGATCCACACCTGTGCATAGATTGGACGAAGCGTAAAGGATCTCCACTCGTTTTTTTAGCCCTGTCCACCTTTTTTGACTGCTCACTTAGGCTAACCGTAGCCTAGATGCAGATCACTTTCTGGAGTTGACCATACTGAGTCGTTGACCATACTGAGTCTAGGTTCGTCAAATCCACCCAGCAAGAAGGAAAGTGCCCTTATTGGAGAGTAGTAAGGGTCGTCGTCCTTTTAAAACCTCATGTGACGTATTTGGAAAGTAGTTAGGGATGCGCTCTAAAACACAGGTAAACCGGGCCCCTTTTCGCGAGAAGAATAGTCAGCTCTTTTCCTTTGTCGTGGTCGTGTAGGATGGTAGAAGCTGCTTTTTTTAGGACCCTTTCCCTGTGGTTCTATGCCAACGGTTAGCGTAAAATTGTCTTTCTTTCCGTACGCAAGTTCATAGAAATACACCCTATTTATACCAGATACACTTGTTCTAGGTCTAATCTGCTGCTACGCTTGCTGCTCTAGTTCTTTGGTGCTGCAACACACCCCTCTGTTTTAAATAGGAGCTAGGTGTTAATAAAGAGCTGCCGCTAAATGTTTGGCCGGAGGTGGTGCTAGCAATTGCTAAAGCTCCTTTAAGAAGAGGAGCCAAAGGCGAGAATAGCGTAGATATAGCTAGAAGAAGGTAGCTAGTTGTGGTTGTAGCTTTAGCAACTACAACTACAAGTAGTGGTAATGTAAATAGTTGCGCTCTAACTACTGGAGGCTTTAAAAAGGACTTGCGTACGTTAAAAGCAGCAAGTAGCTTCGGTACCCTAGAGGTGGTGTATTTTAAAAAGCAACACCGGAGGTGTTCCAAAATAAAAGGTGGACCGGAGTTTTAAAAGGGTTAAGGTGTGGTTTAAAAAGCTAAAAAAATAAAAAAATAAAAGAGCCAAGGATCCTAGGGAGAGCTGTGGAGAAGCGACGACAGAAGTAGTTTAGAAGCCTTTTATCAACTGCGGAGAGTTCTAGTGGTTTTAGTAGTTTGTAGTTTGGGGTGCGTAGTCTAAACCTGACTTTCTTTGCACGAGCCTATTCTTCGCAAGGATCCTAGGGGGAAAGAAGGAGTTTTAAGAACGGTGGATAAGAAGGATCCTAAAACTACGACTGATCAGAAGGAGTAGTTTAGAAGCCTTGAGTCCTAGTTTTTCTGCCTGCCACCAGAGTTTAAAAGGAGGAGTCTCTCATAGTGACCAGAGGTATCTTCGGAATGCTTAGTTGGTAGAGAGCGTAAGACGAGCATCAGAGTTGACTCCTATTTTTCTTCATTGGGTTTTGGTTGCCTATTAGACTTAGGACTCAGTTACCTTCATTGTGCGTACTCCTTGCATATGATTGATCACTACTATGGCCCAGGCTGACTTCCTCGCTAAGTGGAGGATCCTTCCTACCTCGCTGTGTCTTCCTTTAACCCGTAATGTATATTTTTAAACGTACGCAAGTCTAAGAGTAGCCTTTTTAAACTCCTTTTAAAGCCTAACTCCCACCTCCGGTTACTAGCTACGCAACTAACGTTCTTTTCTTTAACCCGTAATGTATATTTTTAAACGTACGCAAGTCTAAGAGTAGCCTTTTTAAACTCCTTTTAAAGCCCTTCTTGCTAACTCGTAGTTTAGGATCCTACCTAGGATCCTAAACTACCTAAAAGCCAGAAGAAAATACCTCGCTGTGGATTTCTACCTCTTTTCCATTGTGTGTCTTCCTTTAACCCACTATTTTTAACGGTTAAAAAATAGCTCTCTAACTACTAAAACCTTCGGCTACTAGCTACGCAACTAACGTGAATTTCTTCCTCTAACCCTTATTTAACTACGGCTTCCTTCTATGCTACCTTCTTACTCGCTATCAAAAACTTATGTTTCTGGCTTTTTTTTTTAAGCTTGCGCAAGCTCCAAACTACGACTCCCACCTCTTCTGCAGTTTAGGGGCCTTAACCCTTCGGACACCCGTTATGCCTTTTTTTAGAACCTACCTCTTTTTAAAGCCCTTTTTTATAACTACTAGCTACGCAACTAACGTGGCTTTCTTTAACCCTTATCTATAGACAAATCCTTTTAAAGCCCTCTTTAAAAAACGTAGCTTTCTACCTCGCTAAGTGGAGGATCCTTCCTCTAACCCTTTTAAACCCTTTTTTGAAACTCCTACACTTGCGTACTAAACTACGAATAAGAGTTTACGTACGCAAGTAAAGATAAAACGGACACCCTATTATCCATCGTGTTAAAAAATAGCTCCCCTTTAGTAGATAACTATTTATAACGGCTTTAAAAAGACGGTGGATAATAGGCAACTACCTTCCATAGCTAACGTGGAGGATCCTTTCTACCTCCAATTTTTCCGTAGCTAACATAGTCTCTAGTTGATTCCAGCCGATCACGGCTCCAAAAAAGGCATGGTCCCGGTGCTCTCTGCTCCAAAACACACCCGCATAGTACACATTGGCTATCTGGCAGAACGTAGGAGTCTCCGCTTCTCTCTCTAACTACTGCTTGGTTCGGATTGCACGGAAAGGATAGCCACTGATGAGTCTCCTTCTTTCCCATATGTCTTCTCTGTCCTCGGCGAATCTATCCAAAAAAAAGCCACTGGTCTCATTATGCTCCTATGCTCCGGTTTCAAGAATCCATAGGAAGTAGTAAACCTCCAAAGCACTATAGTCCTCCCAGCTATCCATCCCCAAAAAATATCGCCAATGTAGGGATCCACTATCTCGCGTAGATCAATGTGGCTTCGACCCACTTCGCCAAAGCTTGATCGCTGTACGCAAGTCCTTACATTTTGGCTAATCTCTCGTAAATCACTTCGTCTCCTTGATCTTAAAATCCCACCACTCTTTGGGCCACTCCTCAGTGCAAGATCTCCAACACACCTCTTTTAAACCGGGCATCCGCTCTATAGGCTATCTCCGTCTCTGGTCTTTTTTAACTCTGTCGCTTTTTACTCTAACCCTTTTAAAAGCTCTAATGGCTCTTTATCCACTTTGAAAGACTAACTACTGTAGTTTGTAGTTTGGATCCTCTAGCTACTTCTAAACTACAATACTTGAAACTTGCGTACGGCTTCCAAACTACTCCTCCCACCTACGGTTGCTAGGATCCTCTTTTTTTAACGTACGCAAGTCCACCTTCTATTTGACTTCCTTAAACTCTTTATTAACTCCTTTTCCCATTACAGCTCCACTAGTTGTAGTTGCTTTTTAAATACAACTACAACTACAAGCTACCTAACCCTCTCTACTTCTTTGCGCGCCTCACTCTAGCTGCCTGAACCGCAAGAGAGAGCCCACCTTAGCCAAAAGAGGAAGCCGCGAGAGTAAAAAAGCTATAGCTATAGCTATTCGAGCTAGATAAGGACAAAGAAACTTGGCTACAGCTGTCCTTCGTGAGTCAAGTCAACAGCCTTTACCCATACCATACATAGACTGTTGAGGCTTTTTGCGCTATGTCTAAGCAACGTCAATGGGTGTACGCTAGTCTTCTCGGAGTAGTGGTCCAACTGTTAAGAGAAGAGGACTCGATAGGCTGCTAGCTATCGCAACTAGTCTTCTAATCTACTAAAGCCGGGCCCAATCTTAAGTCTTTCGTACTCGTAGTTTTTAAAAGTGTTGTCTAATACTCCGAACTTTACTTTTTTTTTCCACCGTCTACTTCCTTTTACCTATTAAATGTAGCTATTAGTCTCCTTGCTAGGTTAATAAACTGGTGAATGTGACTCTATGGAGAGAGCACGAAAAGAGGAAGGAAAGATAGGAGCCAATGATGACCACGAAGTCTTTCGTAGTAGTTGTAGCTATAGGAGCCAATGATGACCACGAAGTCTTTCGTAGTTTTTAAAAGTGTTGTCTAATACTCCGAACTTTACTTTTTTTTTCCACCGTCTACTTCCTTTTGTAGCTATAGTAGCACCAATGACTATTGAGTCAACGCTAGTCAGTTAGCTGGCATCTAAAAAGCGAGTTCGGGGTGTGTTGAAGAAAGGATCGATATAAAATCCGCGTCCAAATAGCGTTACGAAAAAGCTCTTATTTAACTCTTTTAAAAAGCAGTTTGCTTTGCAGCTCTAAATAAAAGCAATCTTCTAGACAAAGGAACCGCCGCAACACACCCAATGTTTAGAAATGGCCTCTGAATGGGGTGGGGTAAAGTCCCCACCCCACAACACAAGCGCACTACCGCTAACTACTTCGTAGCGCTCTTCTGTTAAAAAAGGGATGAGGCCTAGTGGATAGAAAAAAGAAGCGTTAGCTCTAGCCACTTTCCACCTTTGAAAATAGAGACTGAAGCTAGCTGTCTAGGACGCCTAGTAGGTCTAGTTGAGCTAGCGTCCTAATGCGTTCCTACTGTGGTGTATAATGCGCGATGCTAAAGCAAGATCCAATTGCTTAGAAGAGCCTACTGGTGCACGCCGCTGTCTACCTACTCTATACTAATGAAAGAGCTCTTTTGGACGGGTTAGTTCTTATAATCGGTTAGTTGGTCTGTCTCTTCCATTCCTTCCCTAAACTACTAAACTCCTTAAAAAGCCCTCTAAACTACAACTACTCTTTTGTCTTTCTTTGGCAGGTAAGATTTATTGCTCTAACCTGTTGCTTGGTCTTGTGTAGGGGGGATAGGGAAACTGCTCACACTTGCGTACGCGGAAAAGAGGTCCTAGACTATAGTCCTAAGAAGCGGCGTAGAGTCCGACTTGCGTACGATGATCTCGCTGCTCGGGGTGAGGCGTACACCTAACCTCCTTTTCACTACCATCTGGCTCAATGGACTCCCTAGAATCAATTGGCTTTTCTTTCTTTCGTCCTAAAAGTGGCTTTAAAGTGGCTTTTCTTTCGTAGCCTACCCCGGATGCACCCAAAAGGAACCTTGAAGAAGCTAGCTTTTCTTTCTTTTATTTTTTTTTAGGCGTTGCGTGCTTCGTAGAAAAAGTTGAAGACAAGTTCTTGTCTTCACACCAAGCCAAGGAGCCATAATTCTCGTCACTTGCGTACGTGAAATTATTTTTTTTTAGCGGTGCATCCCACCTAAGGCGCCGTAGCTATGCAGGAAACCTTTCTTGCTGGTGATTTCGTGCAAACCTTTCTTGCTGGGTTCTTTCTTGCTGGGCTTTAAAAGGAGGTATAGCAAGAGTCAGGCCTTTAAAAAGAGGTAGTGGTAATGTCTATAGTGCGCCAGCGGCGCGAGAATAGGAGAAAGGTAGTTTCGTTCCGAAACTACAGTTTGGAAGCTTGTATTTAAAAAAGCAACTAGTAGTGCTATTATTTAAGAGGAAAGTGGAAAGTCAAGCAAGCCCTCGTCGAGAGAAGTCAATAGCGGCGCAAAAAGGTGAGCTCAGAAGTAATAGTCACTGTTTTAAGTTTTAAACCGCAAGCACCGGCTGTGAGACATGGTCTGCGTACGCAAGTTCCGCCGCCAATTGTTGGGAGAAGCAAGAGACGCGTTGTAATGCCATAGGAGAAAGGAAGAGACGACCATGGTCTGCGTACGCAAGTTCCGCCAATTGTTGGGAGAAGGAGGAGACGCGTTGTAATGCCAAGTGTTTGGCGAAAGGAGAGATAGGACTCCAAGAGCTCATTGGTGGGTTTGGATCCCCGTACGCAAGTGTGAAGGTTAGGCCAGAAGGATCCTACCTATTCTTTTGCTTCTACAGAACGATAGCCTAGTCGCCTAAACCTTGGAAACTTTGCCGTCACCTAAACCTGTGAAACTTTGCCTTCGACTCTCTAAGCCTTGTTCCCAGTGATTTTCCAACAAGCCGTCGCCTAAACTACGGTTCCTGCTGCCTTGTTCCCATCCAGCAAGAAAGAATCGCGCGTTGAGGCTTTGTGCTAAAGAGCCAAGTAAAAAGCAAGACCAAAAGAGGTGATACAAAGAATCACCGTAAAGAGGTAAGCTCAAACAAGGACATCTTCTTATTTGAGCTTAGAAGTGGCCGAGAGCAAGCGTAGGGAGGTAAGATGGCAACAAGGTGCTATAACTATAAAAAGAACGGATGCAAAGAACGTGCTATGGCTAGGATTTGCGTCTCAAAGGTGTTGGTTTTAAAAGTAGTGGTTTTGTCTCTCGGCGTGCTAGGATCCTTGGGCTTCGTGGTGATCGAGTTGACTCTATAGGCTAGGTCGGGTCAATGAGTGGCGCACTCTTTCTAGAGATAGATAGAGATGGGTGCGATGGTTAGACATTTATAGGTCCCACGTAGCCTTGACAAGAAGAGAAGCTCATAGCAAGGACGGATTTAAAAACAAGGAAAGGTCTCAAAGCCTATTGGTGATAGTGATAGTTTTTTTTTGCCTTCTGACTCCCTTGCTTAGGCTACTCCACCTTAACCCACTTATTTATAACTTCAAAAGAAAAAAGTTAGCCCAACTAGAGAACGTTCAACATAGTACGCTATCACTAAATGACCCACCTTTCGCCGTCAGCCATAGTTCATGCGTAGATTAGAAGCGGCCTAAGCCTCTGTAGCTAGTTTTAAACAGGAGAGAACAAACCTAGCTATTTAGTAGGTAGCTTTAGAGGCACTTGAAAAAAAGCCATCCCCATTCGTAGATAGAACGAAGAGCAAGAAAAGACCCCCAGCCATACCTATGAGAGCAGAGTGTGTAGGCGCTATCCTTTAAAAGTGGTCTCCAAAACTACCTATTAAGAAGTGGTCCCGAAGTCAAGATGAGAACTTGCGTACGGAGATCAAGATAGGCGTAAAACTTGCGTACGGGTAAAAGAATAGTGGTAGTTGTTTTTTTTTTTTAACGCTTCATTTTCAACACCTCCAATGTATATAGAAGGCTACCTCCGTACTGAGTTTCTAGTTGTGCGTTGCGTTCCTTAGTTATAGTGGGGCGAGGAGGCCAGACCCAACCCGATATAGTATAGTTCGGCCGCACGCACGTCCAAAAAAAAGCGGAGTGGGCACAAGAAAGGTGGAATGGCCTAGCTCACATAAGGAAAGAAAGGTGGAATGGCCTAGCTCATTGAGTTGTGCGTTCATTCATACAATCGGGTATAGCAGGACTTGAACGAAAGTCATACCATCCATAGACAGGCGATTCAGGCTTCCATACAAAGCCACGATGAACGGTCAATTGAACTTCGCGACATAGTCAAAGAGCCTCCCTTCCATTTCCATATAGAGGCCATTCATGACTATGATAAGGGCGCTATAGATAAGGGCGGTAGGCTATAGGCACATTACCCCCCAACAATTGGGGAAGTGAAAAATAAGATCCAAAGCAACGACGACGTGGTGTGCATCGGAGTTTCTCACAACAAGGGCTCAGGTCTGCCGTCTCATTGCGCTACCTGCTGTAGGGGGTTGTGTGCGGTCTAAACTACTTTTTGTCCCTGGGCAAGATCTTAGCCTCTCCGAACTTGCGTACGCCGAAATCCACTGATCAACCGAAGATAAAACCTTCTTTGATTCTCACCTTGTCTTTCTTAGAGTAGCGAATAGAAAGAGAAGCTATTTTTAGAGGACCAACTAATCGCTGTTAAAAAACTAGTACTAGACGCGTAGTTTAGAAGGCAGAATCGTCCTTGACTTTGACTGGCCTTGTTAAGGACGCATACATAGGCCAGGCTCGGCTTCAGTAGCAGAAGCTTCCTTTCTATGCCAGTGAAGTCCAAGTGCCCTAGTAATGGCTCACCGACGCTGACTACGCTCAGTCTAATGGCTGAAAATATTTCTGGTCTATAGTTATTGTAAAGAACGGCGCCTCTTGGATGTCTGGTTCTTTAGGTGCTTTTGAGCTGGGCGAGCGTTCGCAAAGGTCTCTGGGTCCTGGGGGATAGCGCAGCTGGTCCGGAATGCGCTCTAAACTACCTTTAGTGATCAGGGAACGAGGTGTATGCAAATAGCAAAACGAGACAACCAGTGACGACCTACGAATGCCTTATCCCCTATTTGATCCGGCAGTGTGTTGTCGATGAGTGAGTCGAAAACACACCCAAAGCACTATACGCTATGCCTAAGCTACTTCGCGGAACGAAGACCAAAGAAAAGGGTAGGGCTCTAAAACACAGAAAACGCTCCCAAACTACGCAATGAGATTCAAATCGATAGTAAGGACCAGAAGCGACCAGGCCTAGTAAGGGAAGGGGAGGTCTAAACTACGTGTGGACTTCTGCACCAGGCAAGCCCGCTTCTAAAAGAAGGAGTCCTGCACCCATTCATCACTCTAAGTCTATAGCAGTTCTCTATAAAAGGACCAGCGGGGGGAAAAATAAGACTTGCGTACGTCGAATAGTCTTTTAAAAGCGATGACCCTTTTAAACCTTTGGTAATGTCTATGGATCGATTCAGCACACTATTGACAAAGGTTTAGCCAAAGAAAAGTTCGGAATGCTGACTTCGTCTCGTCTTGGTGATTCTCCCGCCTGTCTTCGACTTCTTTTTTTAGCCCTTTTGTCCACTGGAGGTAGGGAGGGGTAGAGCAGCATTTTCTCCGACTCAGAGGATCGCCCTCAGTGTGATGGTACCCAGAGCGGGCATCTTCCCTCTGTCCGCCCACGAGTTGTGTTAAGCGGCCGATGAATGCCAGTGTACGGCTTTTAAATTAACCAGACGAATTAACAACTTCACTCTCATCACGGAAAGCACACATAGGTGGTGACTTCATCTCGCCCAAAGCTATAGCTATAGTCTTTCCTCCTATTCTTTGACGCCTGCCTTGAATGCTTTTTCATTGCTATCTCTTTGCTGGTCCTTTACGTCCTGCTCGAGCAAAAACCGGTTGGTCGGTGCTCCAACTATTGCAGACGCTTATTTTTTTAGCCCTAATCGTCTATGAGTACGTACTCTAATTCGATAGAACGCAATGTCTATGAATGAACGAGTTTAAAAAGGCAAAGCACTATAGTCATAGTAGTGGTAATGTCTTTAGTCGTAAAAAAAGGGACTGACGTGACCGGGTGCTCATCTGCCTTTTGATAAGAAGGCGCTGCTCTCTGAACCTGGACTTCTTTCTGCGCCGAGATATTCTTCCTTGGGGCGCCTAGAGAAATGCATCGAGATCTCTTCTTATGATTCTCTTGATTCATAAGTCTCGCACTAAGCAGCGTATGTGGAGCAGACCAGCCGAAAAGCACTATAGCACGGTCAGAGAATAGCAATGAGACTAGATAGTTAGCGTTATAGTTAGACCAACGATTGCAAGGGGGGGAAAGAAAAGGAGGTCCGAATCGACATAGGTCGTTCCTTTCGTGCATACGCTACCGCTCCTTTAGTAGCCTGCCTTAAAAAAGGCACTGGAGATAAGGGTGGTCGGGCACAGCTGGCCTAGGATCTGGTAGCGCGTAGAGTAGCCACGACATGCATTCTCTGCGGTAATCACTCTTACTAGCCGTTATTTCTTTGGTTATGTATACTACGCTAACGTTCGCCAGGTCTGCAGCCTCATCTCATTACAGCCACCAGCAATAGCAAGGTGGCTATAGCAAGGATCCTAGCAAGATGGTTAAAAAGAGTTAGACTTGCGTACGGTGAAGCCAGTGGGTTATCTTTTTAAAGCGGCGAGTGAAACTAAGATCGTAGGATTTTGCTCTTTCCGGTCGACTGCAGACGCTTCGAGACCTTCTTCTTCTTAGTCTGCTTTCTGCGGATCCTGCTATGCAGGTGCGCGTATATTTTCCTCAGGATTGAGCCCGAACCATCTTCGAAAAGGAAAAGCAGCAGCATAGTTTTGGACCGCCTCCAAAGCTATTCTTGGCCTAGGCACTATCTCCAAACCCACTACGTACATAGCGGCGGATGACTTCTAATCTACTCTGGTGGTCTTATAGGTTCTTCATTACCTAGCTATTTGCTTTTCTCGTTCTCACCGCTCAACTTGTTGCTAAAGGTTTAGGCTCTATGCGCTACACTAGTGCTCGCCTAGCTATTTGCTTTTCTCGTGTATGAGATGCTATTTAGTAGTTTAGAAGCGTGCTATAAGTCATAGAGGACTCGTTCCTTCTTTGGTTCTGTCTATGAAGGATCCTAGCCATAGCAAGACGAGATGAAAGTGCAACCTCTGAGCGCCTATCACCCAAAATATGAGAACCTCGAACCTACGCCTTCGGATCGCCTTGCTATGGCTTTCTTCGGTCGTGGTGTATGAGTTTCGTTGTCTTCTTCTTCATACAGTGGTCTATAGCTTTGCGTTCTTCTCTCTATAGAGCCATAAGAAGATCAGAGAGTAAAGAAAAAAATAGACAAAGCAAGGAGATTTTAGGAAGGAAACCCCCAGGTCTTTTCTTTTCAAGACCACTTCTTTTCTTTCATACCCAGCCGTGATGACTAGATGGTTCGGCGCCTTAGTGGTTTAGACAGAGATTAAGAAGTTGAGTCGTCTTTTTTCTTTACTCTAATGGCAATAGTAGTTTTCTGCTTTGTCGTCGACCGGATCTTCTATGAATATGATCCAGACCGCAACGAGTATGCTTTGCGATCACCAGTCTTACAGCAACCTTTTGGTCACTATTAGGTATAGGTCGGCTAAGTGGTTATCTTCGGATTAAGGTCTTGACCCAAGACCTTAGCCGGGCAAGCTTCCTCTCTTGAATTCTGATCACTCTCTTCTCGTTTTCCGTTCTGCATACAGACGCGCTGGCTAAGTCAGACCTTCGTATTCAACTACCTCTGGCTACCCTCTAAACTACAACTACCTCTAACGACCAAAGAATGGAGGAAAGACCATGCAACCGTAGTAGACCAAAGAAAGGAGGAAAGACTAGAGCTTTAGCTTTGGGCGAAGTAAAAAAGAAATAGTCATGACATAGCATTGCGCGACTCCTAAACTACTTAAGAAAACGCCTATAGCCATTTCTCCCATCCTGCCTACTTCTTTTTTTTCCTCTTGCTACGCTACCCGTCTTCTCTGAGGATTCGCCCCGGGTGGGATAGGCATTTAATAGATTGGATTTCTTTCCCAGACATCACCACCAAAAGCTGGAGAAGGGCCTGCCCGAATAGCTGGAGGCCGCCTAAACTACGTTTGGTAACGAGATCCCATGGACAGGCCTCCAAAAAAAGGATCCTTCAAGGTCGGTAGGCTTTTTCCTTTCTTCCCTAGGCCGAAAAGAGGTGAGAATAAAAACATTTGGGACTCGAAATGAGGAATAGAGACAGTAGATTAGAAGTGGCCTTCTTACGCTTAGTAAAAAAACAGCTTGTTTGTCTATATCTATTGAAAAAGCGTCGGCGTTGCAGAAGGTGGTAAAGACTAGCCTTGATCGACCTCGCCTTTCATCTTTGAGTTTAAGAGTCGCCTATGGGGCCCAGTCGCCCTGCCTTTTCAAACCAAGCTCACCAGTTATAGAGTGAGGCTTTGAGGCTCCTTCTAAAAAAACAACAAAGTAGATAAGAGGTAGAAGGATCCTTCGTGTTGAGTAGCCTTTTCGTGTCTCTTGTGGATTTGCCTAGCCTTGACTCTTCTCTTTCCAACGTATACGTTCTCAAAAACACAGCCCTTCTTTAGCGCGCTATATCGACCTCCTTATAGACAGGTGGCATAGCTCTTCCAATGCAGGTCCCTTTGAAGCAAGCGGCTTAGCTTAATAGTGGACCATGGAAAAACGCTCGTTTTCCATAACTACCGGTAGAGGCAGTCAAATCAAAGACGAACACCGCTCCAAAACACACTGGTGTGAGGGGGTTAAGTGTTTTTTTTAGGGGGACAACCCTCGACCTATTTTTTAACTAAGGATCCTATTTTTTAACAAGTTCTTCATATTCATAGCTAGGCTCATATGATTTTCCTATGTTCGCAAGAACATAGCACAAAGCGTCCCGGCGGCTAAGCGAGACAACTAGACTCCCCTACCTATGGGGCCTAGCGCCGTATCACCTGTCAAAGTGCGTGCAACTCGGCCATTGCGCGGGATGTCAAAAGACTGCGACGAACTTTAATAGCAGACAAACAGTAGGCTACTCTTTGCTGATGACAGCGGCCGTAAGTAGGAAGCTCTTGCTAAAGCTACAAGAATAGGAAGCCTGAGGAGTTATGGCTTGTTATGTCAAGAACAGCATGGACTTTTCAAATCAGAAGAAGGTAGCCTTTCAAAAACGCAGAGGTGGAGCTAAGGTGGAGTTAGGGTTAGGTAGCTTTCTAAACTACTTAGAGTAGGTATCGAGCTAGCTTTAAAAAGTTGCTACGCTACAAGTGCGAGTTTAAAGCCGTTAGACTTGCGTACGCCAAAAAGAGTAGTTTAGAGCAAACTTTAAGTAGTTGTAGTTTGGAGGTGTGCGCTCATTTTGTTGGAGGTTTATAGTCTTTCGTCATTAGCACCTCTGCCCCTCTCTTATGACCCGTATCCCTATGAGTCAGTCCCCGTTGGCTGACCCTTCCCAACATCTCAATCCTATAATTATTCTTCTTTATAGTCTCACAAACCTCTAAGAACGACCGGGGTATTAACGGCCTCTGGAGCAGAGTATGAAGCTACGACGGGCCTGCTTCCCATTCATTCTTTTATAAGAATGCTCTTCGGCTGGTCAATAGGGCGCATCGCTTTTGCTTCTGTAATAAAGGCGCTGTAATAGGCGCGCTTAGCTAACGAATAAAAACCTTGGTCCGCTTTCATTGGTCTAGCCCGGTCATTGCTTATCTCTTTCTTCTCTATCGGTGAATTGGGGGCAAGAGTGCTTGAAGAGAGAGCTACCCAAAGGAGGAGCAGTATACGCAAGGTCTAAGCCTTACATAGTTGTCTTTGTCTCCTCGGTACCCCCTCCCCTAGAGTATAGGGATGGTTTAAGGTAGGCATGGCATAGATAAAGAAGGCTGGCTCACAAGAATAGGAATCCTTTTTAGCGGTTCAATTCATTGATTCATCTATCTATCGGATTAGTAGCTCAAGCCGTTTCCTACGCTTTCGAAATGTGTTTTTCATTCCAACTGTTTAGAGTCCGCCCAGCCCCGATCTCCTCCTCTTTACCCTATTTAATACGTAATTAATATATTAGGAATTAAACGCTCTCTATACCCTGAAAAATTTATAAATCTCGACTAGAATCGTAGTTTTCAGTCTCACTATAAAGGGTAGATTCGCAAGGCTATGCTATGAAGACTCTACGTTAGGAATCCCGGTTTAATAAGAATTTGCCGAACCGAATAAGGTAAGGTCAGGGGTTCAGCTTTTCAGTATGAAAGCCCCTTTTACTATGGAAACCCCAATACAGCTAGAGCTTGAAGTGCGCACTCCAATGGACCGTCACCAAAGAAAGAAGGAATAAAGGTTTGATTCGGGTGAGAATAGACATGCTAGATTTCCATACTCGGATGGAGAGTAGGATCGAATATTTCTTTGACAGAAGGCATAAAGCAGGATGGAAGAAGTGGAAGAAAAGGAGCCAAGCAAAACACGCTTTGCAAGCCTTGAATAGTTTGATCGGCGAGGATTCAACCAGCTTCGTATTCTCCTTAAGTTAAGGCACCGTGTTGAGTAGGAATTTGAATAGAAACTAGATTTTTGGGCTATCGTGCTGACTATGATGCTCTGTGAGGCCAGTTCCCTGCAGTAAGATGGAATAGAGGGGCTGTTGCCAGAAACGAATACGAGCATGGAGTGAGCAGAACAATGGTGCGATGTTTTCCACCAGAAAAATGGGAAATTAGGAAAGTGGTCTAGTATTAGGAGGAAATGAATAAGCTCTTCTTCTCTATGTCACTAAATCCTAAGAAGTGCTGCTATCCCCGCCTCACAGCATCAGGGAAGTTTTCCACACAACATTTTCGGTTCACTTCTAAGCACTCTCGATCAACAGAAAAAATATATGGCCCGGTCCACAGGCTCTCGATCTTTATCTACAGGGTGCTTTGGACTCTCCCTTTGCCTCTTTTGAATGCCTGGGATGGAAAAGCAAAGATCATATCTTGATGCGTGTACTGCTATCCAAACGAAGATCAATTTCCTACCGACCATGTTCGTTCTCTGTGTTGGGCTATATTACGCTATCGATAGAGGAACTTGATATGCGAGATGCGATGCCACTGGTTGAAAAAGGAAGGGTCAAGCTAGGCAACAAAAGAGATTCCCTTCCGATGCGTACTCAGGAAGAGAAGTCTCTATCATGGTTTCTTTCTCAAGCGCTCCGTCACTCCTTTTTTTGGCATGCCTACTCCGATGCGGATTGGGCTAGTAACCGTGATGACCGTACCTCTACAACGGCTTATATTGTTTATCTTGGTGGCAATGCTATTTCCTGGAGCTCTCGCAAGCAGCGATCAGCGATCATCGACGGAAGCTGACGTGCTGTAGCTGCCTCAGCTGCTGAATTAGCTTGGGTCCAATCTCTCCTCGGTGAACTTGGGATTTATCTCACCAAACCTCCCGTCATATACTGTGACAACATTGGCGCTACTTATCTGTGTGCCAATCCTGTTTTCCATTCTCGCATGAAGCACATTGCCATTGATTATCATTTCATTTTGTGCGTGATAAAGTCTCTAAAGGGTTGCTTCAAGTGTCTCATGTCTCAACCAAGGATCAACTCGCTGATGCTCTCACGAAATCATTATCCCGGCAACCGTTCTTACTCTTACGTTCGGCGTATAAGTGATAAGGATCCATCACCACAAATCACGGCCAAATCATCTATCAAGAGATAGTAATTATCTCGGCTAGATAACCAACTAACAGAGAAAAATTCTCTCCTGTAACTTAGGACTCTAGAGATGTGGTTGTAATCTTTTATTTTTTTTTAATTGCCTAACAATTTCATTGCCTGTTATATATACACAGTAGAGATCAATGTAAAATGTGCCAAAAATATCCACAAGTCATCAACCTCTCGTAGATCTTTCCTGGTGAGCCACATGGCTTCGAAACGGAAGGGTCGTAGCGAGTATTGGCTGCTGAGTAGATAGAAAAATGGGAGCATGGTCCGAACTAACACAAGGAAGGTCTTTAAGCCAAGCATTTGGGTATTTCGCTCTCCAATCAGCCAAGCGCCCTATCGATGCGCTCAAAGATAGCTGCATACCCTATTCGCTTGTTGTGCATGCCAAGTAAAGGGGATACCTCAGAATTCCAAGTCGATGAGCCCGCACGCGTCCACGCACTCTCGGAAGGGGTTGAGTTGAGACGAGGGTTGGAACCGCCTTTTTTGTCATCGGGCGACAACATTGCATCTCCTATCACAGTCCAAGGCCCCGAGATTCCCGCTGCAACCAACTGATTCCAAATGGGCTTTATCGTTTGTACTTGATACCATAGATAGCCTATAGCATCCGTAGTTAAGGAATCTTTCTTTCAAGATCAAGGGTGGAGGCGTGAATTAGACGTTCGGAGGAGCAGATAAGATAAACATTGCAGTTCTTGTTTTTCCAAAGGATCACATTCCACCCGCTAGCCCAATAGGTGGTATACTAAAATTTCCATCAAACTTCAACTTAGAATTCTTTCCCCGGCCTTCTCTGATTTTCGTTTATAACAAAACGAGTACGGTCTAGTTCTCTAATCTAATTAGTTCTTTTACATGATGCATGAAATTCGGCCTCCCAGCCCCCATAACATTAACATTCCATGCCACTATCCTCATTATCAGTGTTTTCTGAGTAGGACTGGCCTCGAGTGCCTTCATCAGTCAATGCTAATTTGTTGCACTGAGCTGATTTCTTCTCCTCAAACTGGTTCCGCACGTGCTCTGCGTTTGAAGTTCGGGCTATTCGAGATTGAGTGCAGTCGGCGAGAGGCAGCCGTGGAGTCCTCCTTCTTCGGGGTTGCAGACTCACCCGTAATTTCCTGGTGGTCTAACATAAGCCAGGGGTTGGCATTGTTCGGCCCTCCGCCATTCTTACGAGGGGCTTTATCCGCCTTGCACAAACTGCCTGCCACGAATCCGGAACATACCATTGGGAAGTGATTCAGTAATGAAACCTTCATGAACCCATTTTTTTCTTTCATTTAAAAAGAACTAACGTTTCACTTTAACAGGAACCCTACCCTCTTGCCTAAAAAGAGAGAGATGCGAGTGCGGCAATACCTCTCTCTGTCGTGGAGCATCTATCCATAGCCTTTATCGTTTATCACATAGTGGAATATCGATACCTCTCTGCCGCGGATCATCTATCCATACCGGTCCTGTGTCGTTCAATCATATCTCCAAAAAAGGCATGGGAGGCTGGAGTGGAGAAGAAGAGAAGTCTCTCTATCTCAAGGAGGTCCTCTACTCTTCCATCGTTCGATATAAGCGATCCATGTAAGGATGACAATCGGTAAAGAGGGCAAGAGATAGCTTGACTTCACTCTTTCCGAAGGTCTTCCGTGGGTTTGCCTATTTCAGTTTTCAACTGCTTTATCGTATAGGGCCCGTTCCTATGGAGAGCTTCGTATCCAATCTCTTCGCTTTGGGCCATCTTTCCTGTCTTCCAAGCCTATAGAAAGAATCCATTGTGCTTTTTGGCTTTCGTTGATCATTATACCGGAGAGTTATGTTCTTTACGCCTTAGGCGGGCCCCTGATCTGCCTATACCAAGTTCGAAGTCCTACGATCTGTGCTTCTTTGTTCCAGTGAACTATCTAAGGACGAGTAGTCTATACCTATGAAATCTTCTTGCTTTTCAGCTTACGCTATGATCGGGACATTGCTGATTGCTATGGATCTGCCTACAAAATCATGGAGTGGATTTTCATTTCCACGTCCAGTAGGGCCTATCGCTCCTATTCTACACAGCAGTCCATACGTTCCACTTTTAGCGACATTGATTGCCACGAACAAGATAAGAATTTCTGTGATCCCTAAGATAAGTAGGAAGCAGCCCTTCTCGGTTTATTTGAATAAGACCGGCCCGAGTAGGTAATCCTGGGAGTAGGCTATTCTTTGGTAGATCTAACCCATGGGAGGTAAGGAGCATAGTAGTCCTCGCTTTTGGCTAGTGCGAAAGGCAGATTCGCTGAATGAAGAATCTGGCTATTCTTAGGAAGAAATGGAAGACAGCCTAGGCCTATAGATGTCATCGGAAGTAGTTCCTCCAACTGAGGCGAATAGGGAGATAGAGAAGTGCAAGCTGGCGAGACGTGTTTTAAAGGCGCTACTTCTAAACCATTTCTACACCATTTCTACTCCAAATTGCTGGTTCTTTTTTGATTGCTCACCCCTTGGGTGGCGGGGTAGGGCGCCGATCGGTCCGACTTCTTTTCTATATTCTTGCTATTTCCTATGACTACTATAGGTTTGGGTCTTGCTACGCTATCCCTCTTTCGCCGTACGCAAGTAGCTTACCTTTCTTCCGCTGGATAGTGGTCTGGTCTCCAAACTACCTTGGTCTCATCTATATCTATCTATCTCGGCCTATTGGTCTCTGCTCTTATCTCTCTCTTTCCTTCTGTCTTCCGATCTCTATTTCCTCCTGTGGGCTATTCTATCTGCTACCCTCCCGTTCTTCTCACTAGCTTTTGACTTGGCTCAAATCAATAGTAGTTGGCGCCCTAGAAGTTTTGAAAAGAATAGGATGATGGCTGGTTGGTCTCTTCCTACTCATATTGGAAGAAGAGATCTCTGTCCGCGCTCTCCTATATGCACACGAACCAGCAATTTGGAAAAGAGTAGAAATGGTTTAGAAGCAGCGCCTTTAGTTGTTTAGGCGCAGATCGACACAGAAGTTTTTATTAGAGGCCAGCACGAAAGAAAACAAGTGAAGCTCAGTTTTCTTCCGTCTTTGCTCATGTGGTTCCGATCTAGGACCTTGGGTGCTCTGGCTAGAAAGGTCTCCTATGCGTTGTTTAGGCGCAGAAAGAAGCAGTTGGGCCTAGATTGACAGTTGGTAAAGAGATCGAAAAAGCGTTGAGAAAGGGCTTTTTGTAGTTTGTAGTTTGGACTTGCGTACGTTAAAAAGAGAGGGGGCCTCAGCATCTGTAATAAGAGGCTTTCTGTCGACTCGGATAAAAAGAAGACAACTTCCGCATAAAGCATAAACCCAGTAGTATTTACGTTGTCGAATTTTCACAGTTCCCTAGCTTGTAAAGGTCCTTAAAAAAGCATAGGCCCATTACCTTACCTTAAAACTTGTATCAATAGCGGAAAGCGAAATCCACGCCTTTCGCTCTTTGGGGCGGACTTTCAAAGCCTTTGGGGCCCTTACTCGGCGATTGACTAAGAGCTATTTTATGGTCCTTTATAGTCAAACCCGCTACCCCTTTTCTTTATTGCACGATTTTAGGCGTCTCGAAGGAGCTTACGCACTAGCTCATTTCTCAGGCCTAGTCATATGAAGCCAGAAAGCAAAGCCAGGTAGCTTTCTAAACTACTAGAATAGGTATTGAGCTAGAAGAACGAAGACTAAGGAGTAGTTTAGAAGTATGACTTATTTATTTAGGGATGGAGCCAAACTAAGCAGATTGCCTACTTAAAAAAGGATCACCAAGGTTTGATAGGTCACTTTCTTTTGCTTTTGTCTTAATAAACAGGGGTTTGCAACCATTCTTGCTCATTACATAGGTAAAAAAAAAGAACTCAAAAGAATAGAAAAGAGGTGTAAAGTTTTGGAGAAGCCTTGGGTAGACATAGCCTAGGCTAGAAAAATAGAAGTAGCATAGTGATCCCCTTATCTATAGGACGTAGTTAAGGACGCCTCTAAATGTTAGGACAAGGTAGCCGTACGTAAGTTTCAAGTATTAAAGAAAAGAGGTAGCCGTAGGCTTAACTACTCTCCAAAAGAAAAAGAGTAGTTTAGCGCCAAAAAAGATGAAACTTGCGTACGAAAAGAGTTAGAGCTGCAGCGAATTGGAGGCTTAACTACTCTCCATTAAATATACATTACGCTAAAGCTAGGGGTTAAAGGTGGTTTTAAAAAGAGGAAGGAGAAGGAGTATTGGCTTGGCTCTTCTTTAGTCCCATTCATAGGTGTCCTCGTGCGCAACAGTAATTCGCTTACATCTCGTGGTACGCAACTGGAATTCGCTTCCAAAAACTCTCGAGGATTTGAGACGAAAAAGAAGACGTAAGATCAGATCTACCGCTTTTTTTTCTTCGGCTACCTTATAGTCTACGACGTACGTATGTAAGGATCGCAATTCATGGACCTCTGCGGCACTAGACCTGCTCACGCGCCAAGCTACAGCCCCACCTACGATGGGATATGGCTTTAGAGGACTCTATAAGGGCGATGGTCTCATCTAAGCCTTTCCCGGGTTATACTCACCGTACGCAAGTTTGGGGCGCAGGTCTTAGGTTATAGTTTTGCTTTCAGAGATAAATAGTTAATTGTAATGCGTCTATCAATAGTGGCTTTAAAAAGAGTCTTCGCTTTCACTTTCCTAGTAGTTAGAATAGGATGATAGCTGGCACTCCAAAAGGCGATAGGGGCCCATGTCATAGTATGGGCGATCCTCGGGTGTGCTGCAAGAATGAAACTCATCCTTTGATGAAATGCCAGCAAGAACTCTTAACCGCTAGAATGCTTTGTCTATAGTCGTACGGAACGAAGTCTGTGCTTCAGATGGGGAACCTTGGTAACTAAAAAATAACAGGACGCTTGCACCACCACTACCATGGGTGAAGCGTCCTGTGGCGAGAAAAAGTAGCTCCGGTTCCCTAAACTACGAGGAAGCTCCTAAGCTACGTAATGCCATGACAGAAGTAAGTCTCTTCTCTATACGGGCTCATCCCAAAAAATAGGCGACGTAGGTTTCGCTCACCGTATGCAAGTTCACCTATTTGATCGGCGTGCTACTACGTTTCATTCCTGTCTTGCTTCGTGCCTTCCTCCTGCTCCGCTCCTTCCTACTTTCTTGGATCGATTCAGAAGGGGATAGTACGCTGCTAGGGTCTGGATCCTGGTCTGTCTGATCGCTGCTATAGACACATTACCAAGGACTGATGTCTGCTTAGCGTATGCGCTAAAAAAAACCCGGGTGAATGAAGATGTGCTATGCCACTTGCTGATGAATGAACAAGGTCTACCCCGAGATGAAGGACCTATTCTGCAAAGCCTCCACCTCTTTTCTTTAATAGCCTTCAGTTCATGTCTTTTTCTGTCTTTGGTAATGGCCTATAGCTATAGTGAGTGGAATGGGGCACGAAAGAAAGGCTTGTAGGTAGTTGCTAAAGCTACCCGGCTACATGGCCCTTTTAAAGCGCCCCTAAAAAACCGCGCGACTCTTGCGTGTGGGTCCTACTAGATAGCGTCACATCCTCGCTATTCACTCTCGTTCCTCTTCCCTCCTTTCGGCATCGTTCTTTTGCTCGTTTTCGTCTCCAAACTACAAACTACTAAAGTCTCGTTTTCGTCTCCAAACTACTAAAGTCTGGCTATAGCACTTCGTTTTGAACCCCTATTGCATGGGTTTTTTACTATAGTACTACCTTGGTTAGTTATCACTTGCGCCAGTCCTTGATCTTCTTTGGCAGGCATGGCTCTCTTCTACCAATAGTAGTGTCAGACCGCTGAATAGGCTATCTTTTTCATAGCCTTAGGTTAGTGGGGAAAAATCCCGAACCTTAGAAGCGCGGGGAGAAAAGAGAAGATAAAGAAAAGAGGTCAGCACAGAAGAGTTTCTCCCGGCTCCAGTAAGAAATGATAAAAATCCCGAAGCGCCCAGGTAGATGAAGTCAGAACAGAGAGTACGATGTGTCCTATTTGGCACGGCTCTCCAGTAGTAAGCAGGAAGCTAGGAAAATCCCAGTAAGGCAGGGTAAGGTAAGGTCGCGCTAGGCTATAGGCTAGGCTATTCCAATCCCAGTAAGGCATAGGGCATGGTAAGGTAAGGTCGCCAGTAGGCTATTCCAATCCCGGTAAGGCGTGGTAAGGTCGCCAGTATAAGGTCGCCAGTGGGCTAGGCTATTCCAATCCCGGTAAGGCGTGGTAAGGTCGCCAGTAAGCTAGGCTATTCCAATCCCGAAGCATAGGGCTGAAGTCAGCGCCGAGTACGATGTCCCAAGTACTGACCGATTCAAAGTGTCCAACCTAAGACCCGCTCGCAAAATCCTCGTGATGAAGGAAGACGAGACCGCTACCGGTCTATATCAAAGGCCCCACCTAATTACAGACGAACGAAGCTATAGCTATAGGCGTGAGCCAAGCGTAGGTAGAGCCGTAAAGCGAGCCGTAGTTAAGGATCCTTTCTTGCACTGGTCTTGAAACTACTGACTATAACGCTGCGGAAATCCTTCTTCTTTGGTAATGTCTGGAGAGTGGGGCTCTGCTCAACCGATCTACCAATGAGAAGTGCCAGCAAGACCTATAGTGAGGACCATAGTTTGGAGACGGAAGACAAGGAGCTATAGTATTACCAATGACACTGATGTTTGAGGCTTTGGCTTTCGTGGCCCCCAATGACACCGATGTAGAGGCTTTGGCTTTTGTGGCTACTACTGTGGATGATGTATAGGCTTTGGCTTTCGCGGCTACTACTGGATGAACTGGTGATTGAAAAGGTTGAGTCTACCTGCTAGGGTAGGCTAGAGACGTGCAAAAGCTTTCGGAGAAGCCAAGCCCACCCAACCAACTGAAGATGGTAGCACCACACTACTACCAGGTCCCTATAGCCACCCGCGTACACAGCATAGAAGGATCTATACGGAGAGAGACAGGTGAGAAAAGGTAGCTTTCTAAACCACTTAGAATAGAAGGATTAAAGAAAAAGCAGTCCAAACATTTAGAGCGTACGCAAGTTTCAAAAAAAAAGATACATTACGCTAAAAATATACATTACGGAGAGAGACGAGCTTCAGTCTATAGCCTACTTGTCGCCTTTTTCTTTAATCCATTGCTTCGTCTCTTAGATCCACTATAGACAAAGGAGTGAAAAACTTGCGTACGGGGAACCTTGCGACAAAGACGAAGACAGGTGATGACTTGCGTACGGTGATGGGATCTTGTTGATTTTGCGCTACCTACAACCTACCAGAAAGCGTATCGTAGTAAAATTCAAGGCGAGGATCCTAAATAAAGAAGGAGCGGCCCTTTCTCGCCTACTACAATCAACGGCTAAGGTACCAACGCTAGGATCCTTAACTACGCTATGCTAAAGCACGCAAAATATTGCGCCTTAACTACAACTACTCTCGCCTATCATCATCAGTAGTTAGGGGCTATTGCCGCCTATAATAAAGACAAAATAGGATCCTAAACTACAACTACGTGCGTCTTTTCTTTTGTCTTTTGTGCGAAGGTCTCTTCGTACGCAAGTTTCCGTCCTTTCTCGGCTACAATCAAGAATTGGCGCAACCCAACCTCAAAGAAACCCATAACTTGCGTACTTTTTGTTGAAAGACGTAAAATAGTTGGCGCTAGAAAGTGAGAATAAGCGCCAAGAATGTAGCTTAGATCATCCAGCTTGGTCATGCTTTTTTTAGAGCGTAGTTTAGGATCCTAAACTACTTGTTAAAAAGGACCTTTTCCGTACGCAAGTTAGGATAGAATAGCGCTATGAGCCTACACTACTGCTATACCAGCAAATAGCCTAGAGGTCGGTCAAGTCCAGACCAGGAAGGAAGGAATGCTTCAATTACAAGGACCAAGGAATAGTTGGAGAGCCTTTCTGTGTAGCTTAGGAGCAGATCACCAACTATAGCCGCCTAGCCCAACTTGTTGCAAAGCATTACCAAGAAGGCGTTGGTCTATATAATCTTATTCAAAGCTCATAGATAGGTGGTTCCTGGGTAGTTTTAGACGTCCTAAACTACGGATCCTCGGTAGAAAGAAGGGGTGCTCTAGTAGTGAGTAAGTGATCCGAACCGAGCTAGGCTGAGCAATTGGGCCAAGAATACTTGCGTACGGTGAAAGCGATCTTTCTGGGGCAGGACTTATATCTGAGAGAAGGAAGGACTCCTTATCCACCGTGAAAAGGAAGGACTCCTTATCCACCGTGAAAAATAAGATGGCAGCTGGTCCGGAGTCGAGCATAGCATAGGGATGAGTAGAAAAATAAGATGGCAGCTGGTCCGGAGTCGAGCGTAGGGATGAGTAGAAACAGAAGGAGAGCAAAGTCCTATTATCCACCGTCCGTAGACCAAGGATCCTTCCGCGTACGCAAGTTCATAGGCTTACTGGCCAATAGGTGAGAGTAGAGCCGATTAGTCCACATTCTTCTTTTTTTTGGTGACTTGCGTACGTAGAGCCGAGATTCCAGTCACTTGCGTACGCTGATAGACCAACCGAGAGCGTCTTTTTTTTGAAGAATGTGGACTAATATAGACAAACATAGCAGAGTCAAGACCTAGTCAGAAGCAAGGTCTTTCACGGATGGACAAGAAGGTAAGTAGAGCATCTGTTTTTAAAGCAGCACGCCTAAGCGGGTCTGTTCCACCACAGTATAGATGAACCTAACTGTTAGACGAAGCAAGACGAGAGAGAAGGCGTCGTAGCATGTGTAAAAGGGAGAGGGCTAGCGCTCTTTCCAAGACGGGATCAAGAGACTAACTACTGCCTTCCAAAGGTTTAGCCAAGGATCCTAGGTGCGCCGAGCAGAACCAAAGGTGTAAGAGACAGACAGATGTTGGAGAGGCATATCCCCCGACCAAGACTAGACCCTTTGAGGGCTTTTTTTAGTGAAAGAAGTGAAAGAAGACCGAAGTCAGACCAAAGCCTCCTTTAGACTAGACGAGAAAAAGCAACAAGTTGAGCCAGCAGCCATAGTCATAGAAGAGACCATGCCGATCTATTTGTCTTTCTAAGGAAAACCCATGCAAGCGTCCTGAGTGCCCATCTGAACTGAATGGCAGTGTGTTGTAGAAAGCGAAAGCAAGTAGCACAGCATAGTCATAGCCAGATCAGCTGGTGGGAGTAGAGCCTAGACCCGCAATGGATGAACCAGATCTGACTTGCGTACGGAGAGAGGCAGACTCTTTTAGAGCGGAAGAAAGACAATGAAGACGATAGTCATTGGCGCTTCAAAAGGCTTGTCGGAAGATCTCGGATGGTTGCAAGACGGTGGAAAAAAGTAGTTTGAGAAGCAAGTCTGCTATAGATGAAGAAGGAAAGGAAGGTAGCTTTCTAAACTACTAGAATAGGTACAAAAGAGCCATTAGAGCTAGGACAGAGTTGGTCCTTTGTGTGGAAAAAATGAGAAGCAAGTCTCCGTACGCAAGTGATTTAACATTTTGAGTGTTCAGGTGCCTATTTTAGCTACTTAAAAGGTCGTAGTTTAAGGTAGCCTCTTTAATCACTTTTATTTTAAAATTCTTAGCTTCTTTTAAAGAATTTGAGGTTTAGTGACCCGCATATGAAAATAGGCAGGCAGGATAAACCCTCTATCAAGCCTATTAAACCAAATATGTCCAGCCTGGGACTAGCCTCCGTTTCTAATAGGTTCGTAACCGGTTACCTATTTTCATGCTTGTTCCCCACTCTATGAAACGTAAGCTGGCCTGCCTAGAAGAGGATTTTGAGTATTGTGCCGGTTCCCTATTTTTATGCCTTCCACATTTGAAGATATAAAGACAAAGGATCACCAGTACGCACCACTAGAAAGTGATACTTGCATACAGTGAGATAAGAAAGGAAAGGAAAGGAAAAGACTTGCGTAAAAGAAAAAGAAGTGGGTTTTAACCGTACGCAAGTATATTTGGATGAAACTTTATCGCGTAATGTATATTTTTTCTATCACTTTTCTTTGTACGCAAGTTTTTTTTCTCTTTTTTTTTTTCTAAAATAAAGTTGGTGAGAAGCGCACGTGTTCTATGTTCTATCAGTGATTAACTAAGACCGCGCTGTGTTGGTGAGGTCTTGGTCTTGTTGGGCCTTAGACGCTTTCTAAGTCTCGCATTCAGGGCCTTAGACGCTTTCTTGGTCTTGGTCTTTTTGGGCCTTAGACGTTGAAGAGTTTAGGCTATTTATAAAGGTAGCGTCACAGGTAGCACAGTCGTTATCTATTCGATAATAGCTATATGCGCCCTAGGCCTTTCCCCCTTTTTAAAGCCCCCCTTTTTTTAGGATCCTTCTTTCATAGTGTTTGTCTTTCTTACTAGGATTGCTTAGAGCTATTTAAAATAGGTTTTGAGGAGCACTAGAAGGCAAGACGCGCACCAGTCACTAAGCAAGGTAGTTTAGAAGCAAGGATCCTCGTAGTTTAGGATCCTCGTAGCTCAGATTGATTGCTTAAAAAAAGAAAGCCTTTGCCTGATGGTTGTTGCTAAAGCTACTAGAAAACACCTCTTTTCCTTAATGCTCTTTAATACTTGAAACTTACGTACGGCTACCTTCTCCCGGCTCTTTTTAACGTACGCAAGTCTGTTAAAAAAGAATGGCTTTCCCTACGGTAGCTTGGAAAACACCTCTAAACTACTCCTTAATGCTCTTTAATACTTGAAACTTACGTACGGCTACCTAGCTCAACCAAAGAAAAGAAGAGTCAACTGTCGCCTAGCCGTTGCTTTTCTTCGGCCACCACTTTTTGATCAAACTCAACTTGACGACGTATGGGTGGAGTTCACTATGGCAGGCCTAACCTATACCTAAACCACTGGCCGACCTGACTGACGTCCATAGGCTAGGGTCTTAGTGCGCTAACATCCTGAAAGTCTTCCAAAACTACTCCCGGTAAGAGTTGGTGGTTTTGGATATCTATGCACAACTGGACCCCTAAACTACAACTACTCTACAGGGCTCGGCTTCGCTTTTTCGCTACTTCTTTATTCGACGCCTTATTCGAAGCCTTGTTTTTCGCCTTTTGTTTTGTATAGGCTGCGTTGGCTCATAGAGTATATGTTCTAGTGAGATTTCGGAATCGCGCGCTTAGGCTCCCTTTTTTTTTGAGAAAGCTTTAGAGATAGTGCCCCTACTACTAGACTACTAGCAAAGCGTATTTTAAACAGCAGCCAAAGAATCTAAAGCGACAAGATCTTGTCTCATAAGCGGTTTAGCGACAAGTAGTTCGAGGCAACGCACAAAAAAAGAGCTAAGAAACTCGTTCTAAGTGGGCCCTTGTCTAGTAGGATAGGCGGGGACAGGCGTCGCTCTCTCTCCTGATACCACTTTTTGGAGGATTCCAAAACACAGAGCAAGACGGTGCTAGTTTTTAAAGTAGCTCATTACGCGATGCAACCCAATTTCGATCCAGGTGGGGTAGGCAACCAGGACTAGTAGGGCGAGGAAGTTAGGCTGCATCTTCTTCTTTTCTATTCCTAAAGCTATGCACGTCAGCTTTTATGCCTCAAGAACAGCTGAGCTAGCGCCTCGTGTCTGGAGCTAGCGTCTCATCTCCTATTTGTTGCGGTGTGTTGCAGCCCGAGATAGGGCTATACGGAGTGGCGCTGTGGAGCCGGGGTTGAGTATCTCATTGAAGGTAGCTTTCTAAACCACGTAGTTAATGGCTTAGGTAGTTTAGGATCCTAAACTACATCATTGGAGCCGAAGGTGGAACCAACTTGCGTACGGAAAGAAGAGCCTTAAAGAGCATGAAACTTGCGTACGAAGTAGCTTAGAGCCATTTTTTAAGAGCGAAGTTGCTAAAGCTAGTTTTTAAAAGGGTTAAAGAGGAGAAGCGCTGCAAAGCTATAGAAAGTCCTAATCACTAAGGTGGCGGGTGGAGAAGCGTATCCCAAGTGGCTAAGTCCATAGACTGGGTCTAGTTCTTTGCCAGTATCTATAGCTATAGCGTCAGTGCCCGTCCTTTTTTATCTCACATTCCTTGTTTCTTCCTCTCACCGTCCTTAGCTTTTTGGGGACCTATAGACGACGACATCATAATCCATAGACAAGGACAAGAGCGCGGTAATGGCTCATAGTTCACTTGGCTGCGCGAAGCAAGTAGCTAGAGGGAAAAGGTCTCCAAACTACTTTCACGCGAGTAGTTTGGAGGAAGTATACCACTAGATAGCCTACGCTTGGACGACGAACTAAAGGAGGAACTTGCGTACGGAGACCTTGCACTCGCCTACGCGTAGTTTGGACGACCTCTTTTCGTACGCAAGTTTAATGCTCTTTAATGCTCTAAACTACTAAGGCTTTTTTTTTGAAAACTTGCGTACGCAAGGCTTTTTTTTGAAACTTGCGTACGCTCTAAACTACTAATGCTCTTTTGAACCTATTCTTGTCTTTAAGGATCCTACCTAGCCCCTTCTATATACATTGTTAAAAAATAGCTCTAACAGATTCTTTTGTGCCAATGATGTAGTTTAGGATCCTTCTAAGCCATAACGTAGTGGGCACTACGGTAGCTTAGAAAGCTTCCTTTTTTTGCTGCTACCTAGACCTCCTACCTTTAGAGGCGCTATTCTTACTTATTAGAGGTAGCGCTCGGCTCCGGCCTAGCCAGCTATGCGCTAAAAGGAAAGCCCATTCTTTTCTTTCATTGAACCTCTCTATGCACAATGAGTCAACGTCGCTAAACACTTGCCCCTTTCTTCTATGAGATAGGAGGAAACCATTGGGAGTAGCGCAGCAAGGATCCTCGCACCTGTAGCGCAGCAAGAAAATAGCCCAGAGCGTCCTTTTTTCTATAGATTTAGCTTCCGCTGAACTCTCACCATCACAAGGATCCTAGCCTACGTGCTTTCTAAACCACCATCAAGGATCCTAAGCTCTTTCTTGCCGTAATGTCTATTTCTAAGCTACAGCCGGGTTGGGTTCTGTTCTCTAACTACTCAACCAAGATATCCGGAACAAGGTCGAAGAAGGTAGGAAGAAAGGTCTTTGATCCTTGCATTCTAAAGTCTTGGGTTTCCTTTGTGCAATAGGTGGCTGTAGTTTGGAAGTCGGATAGCTAGGCTGTTTTTTTAGCGGTGGTCTTCTTCCGGGAGCTCTCCCAACCACTAGGAGTGAAGCCATTGGCAAAAGAGTAGGTAGCTTTAGCGGCGGTTTTTTTGTCTTCTGCTGGGTGCCGTTCTCCACGGTAGTGAAGCCAGACTTGCGTACGGCGAGCTGCTGTTTTCTCTTTCGCCCAAGTTGCGTTTTCTTAAGAAGGACAATGGAAAGCCTTCACTAACGGAAGAAGAAAAACATGGCGAGTCTGCCTTCACTCCGTGCCCGCTCTCACCTTGCTTGGCAACTCAGCTCTTTTCTTTTTCATCTGTGGATAGGATAGGATCCGCCTGGTTTTTCTTCTATGCGCGACTCTAAGGTAGCTTCTAAGTAAAGGATGACACTTGATCACCTATCCTCTTTTGCTTTGTCCTAGCACCTCACTCCTTTTAAAACCCTGACCGGCAGGATCCTTGCTCTCTTCTATCCTCTTTTGCTTTGTCCTACTCGTCTGATCGCTGACTATGCCACCCCCTTTCGGAGATCTCTTTTTTTAGCCTTGCCTTGCTCTGCAACACACCCGCTGCTACTTTGTGAAGGGCACCCGCCGAAGCAGCGTAAGAGCGGCCCAAACCGTTGGCAAGAGCAAGTACGGAATTGAGCCCTAAACTACGGGCTCAATCTTGGATGCGCCTGTCCTACACAAGGTTATAGTGCACCTGAACTCCTAGCTCTAAAGATCCTTGACTCTTTGTAGTTTGTAGTTTGGAGCCTCGTAGTTTAGGAACGGAGCTACTTTAAGCTACTTGAAACTTGCGTACGGCTACCTTTCCTTACGCAAAAAGGTTAGTGCACCTGAACTACCTTGACTTACGCAAAAAGGTTAGCGCACCTGAACTACCTTGACTTACGCAGCAGTGCTGGCCGAAGTAAACCCCCTATCCTACTATGAGACGATGCAAGCTCTAGACGGGTCGAAGAGAGGCTACTAGGTGAGTCGTTCAGAGGCTCCTAGGTGAGTGGTTCTTGGAAGTAGGCTTAGCAAACAAGCAAGAGCAAGAGGACTACAGAAGACAGATAGTTAAAAAGAGCGAGAACGAAAGCGAGTCCAGCGTAGAAAGGAAGTGAGTCCAGTCTTTCAGAGAGATAGGAGAAGGTAGCCAAGATGCGTATGATAGTCGAAGTGAAAGAGACTCTGAGAGGCATATAGATCAGCCGGCAGTAGCGTAGCTTGACAGATCGGAGTAGCAGCTTGACAGATCGGAGTAGCAGCTAAGTCCAGGTTACGTTCATCGTACGCAAGTTCGCGATAGATAGCCATAGCCCTATGAATAGCCGCGGAGTTGCATAAGCCTATTTTCTTTAGACCTGACCAGATCAACCAAGAGTAGAGACCAGTGCCCAGGTCTAAAGAAAAGAAGAAGATTAAGCCACGCAGTAGTTGTAGTTAGGGAAGCAAGTCACTATTGGAGATGCAGAACCATAGTTTAGCGCAGGCCTAAAAGAAGAGAAGATAGCGGGTAAGAGAAGGTTTCTGGCGGAGCAGCGTATCCAACCCCGGCTAGACGAAAAGGAGAACTGAACTGAACCAAGGAGACTGAAAGTCAAGCATGCGCCAATGCATAGAGCGAAGCGTAGCGAAGAACGTGAGTCTGCCAAAGAAAAGAGAGACGAAGCAAGTGAAGAACCAGTTTTTGTTTAGTTATAAGTACATGGGTATATAGGCGAGGGAGAGGAAAGACAGTCCAGCGTAGAAAGGAATAGAGCCCACCGGAGATCCATAGAAAGTGCGTTGTTCGTAGTTTAGCGGCTATCTTAGCCTTGTAGAAAGGTGCGCTTGGAGTCTTCGGGGAACCTTCCCTTCCCCTTGTCTCAGCCATAGAAAGTGCCTTGTTCGTAGTTTAGCGGCTATCTTAGCCTTGTAGAAAGGAGCCTTTGGAGTCTTCAGGGAAAACCTTCCTTGTCTCAGCCATAGAAAGTGCCTTGTTCGTAGTTTAGCGGCGCATTAGAGATCAGCTAGAAAGGACAGTCAGCGAGTAGTTGGTTGAATCTGATCCCGATGGACAGAAGACGTAGTAGCATCTCTAACTACTTCCGGACAGACCCGGGAGTAGCGGGAAAAAAAGGAATGGAAGAGAAGACGAGGAAAGGCGCCTATAGGGCCCATGTACACAGGATCGAAGCGCTAGCTTTAACCCTTTTTAAACGTACGCAAGTCTGTTAAAAAAGAATGGCTTTCCCTGCGGTAGCTTGGAAAACACCTTCTTATTTAAAACTCACTCACGCCTTTGGCTTCCTTCGCGCTTCTTTTAGCGCTCAACAGGCTTTAGCAACCCACAAGTTGTGTCGTTAATTTAGCGAACTGAGGAGTATCGCCGTACGCAAGTAAGCTCTTCTATTCCAAAAAAAAAGAGCACGCTCCAAGCTGCTACCGGCGTCAAGCACAGCACACAAGAGAGTCGTCATCAGAGAATACGCAAAGCAAAAATGGATACAGTAGTTAGAGGCCGCCTTACTGCTGTTCTTAACAAGTACCACCGACGGGCGTTTTGTCCATCTGAAATGCAATAAGGAAAAGACTTGCGTACGGCGAATCCTTGCTTGTTAGTCAAACTAACACATGACGCGATGCAATAAGGAAAAAGGAAAAGACTTGCGTACGGCGAATCCTTTTCCTTTCTTGTTATAGTCAAGCTAACGAACGACGCGATAGAAAATCCTACGCCTTTTTGGGAGCTTTACAAGGGCTTTAAGTAGACGAAAGAGTAGTTGTAGTTTAGAGGGCTTTAAAAAGGATTAAAGAGCTAACTTGCGTACGGTGGAACCAAAAGGATTAAAGAATCTTAAAGAGCGTCAGCCAGAACTTGCGTACAAAGACACCTGACGCTACTTTAAGAAACCAGCGTAGTTTAGAAAACGTAGTTTAAGGTCCAAACGTAGTTTTCTAAACTACGCTGGCTTTTGATCCTGAAACTACGGCAGATAGCGAAGCGACTATAGACATGACTTAGGATCCTAAAAAAATAAACCAAAAACACGTTTCTTTCTTTTTTTTACTTGCGTACGGGCGTAGTTAAAGCGCGCTTTTAGCAGCGTAGTTTAGAGGTAGGTGTCACTCTTAAGTGGCGGATGTCTCCTAGAGTGGAGTGGTGGATATGTCCTAGAGTGAAGTGGAGGGGTGGATGGCCTAGCGTGGGTGATGAAGTGGTGGATGTCTCCTAGAGTGAAGTGGTGGGTCCTAGAGTGGCGTGGTGGATGTCTTAGAGTGGCGTGGTGGATGTCTTAGAGTGAAGTGGTGGGTGTCCTAAAACTATGAGTTTCGAGTGCACTTCTCTACTTTTTAGGTAGTGAAGCGTATACCCTGCCCTTGTAGATATCACCTAATGATTCAGCCGTTGGATAGCGAAAGCAAGATAGCTAGAAGAAGCGCACTCTCTATTCATAAGGCTTCCCAGCCTATAACACCTGCCCTTCCCAGCCTATACTCGAGAGAGAGTGTGAAGGATCCTTGAGACCCTATGAAAGAGTAGTTTAGCGACAGAAAAGAGCTATAGGCGCTGCCGTTGTCACTCGGTCAACTACGACCAATTCGTAAAAGAAACTGGAAGCGAAACCTTCGAAGGAAAGGTCACTGGCTTCAACTGCACCTGTAGGAGACATTCGAGTGCACATTCACTCTTGAATCATTCGTCTTCCGAAAAGCTGACTTAGAAACTCCTACCTATAGCTGGGTCCTTTTAAAAGGATAGGACTTTTTCCTACCACATCTAGGCACCTATAGACAAAGCAACCCTTTTAGAACAGGCATAACCACTCCTTTTAAAGCCTGGCAACTATAGAACGACAGAGCGACAGTTGAATAGAGCCGAGTGTAGTGCTGTGTTGAGGTAGCCGTACGTAAGTTTCAAGAACCAACTTGCGTACGGAAGTAGTTTAGAGCATTAGTAGTTTAGAGCGTACGCAAGTTTTCAAAAAAAGCCTTAGTAGTTTAGAGCATTAAAGAACATTAAGGAGTAGCCTTTAGTAGAGTAGTTTTAGAAGGCATTGTAGTTTGTAGTTTGGAGTAGCCTTTAAAAGAAGTAGGAGGCAGAGTTAGCGCTAAAGGATTTGTCTATAGAGTAGCCACTGAAGTAGGAGACGGTGGAACCAATTAGAGACGCAAAAGAATAGGTATTGAGCTAAGGATCCTAGCTAGAAGAAAAGGAAGTTGCCTAAAGTCTAGTGATGTCCCTTACTAAAAAAACAGTGGAGTTGTTGCTGTTGTGAAAGTTGGCGATTTCAACACTTCTAAACTACTTCTGTATTATTCTACACTTCTTTTTCTGTATTAAGTGGTTTTTTGGGGGGGGTGATGGTTTTTAGAGGGATTCTTTGAGAGTGAGTTTTGGGTTCTTAGTTGCCTGATAGCTTTAGCAAGGTCTACTAACTCTTTACTCACCTCTAAACTACATAACTACCACTTTTTTAAGTAGCAAGTTCTAACTCCTTCTCTCTTCGCTATCGTTGATCTTTCTTTCTTCTAGACTGGAACTAGCTGCTTTTGTAGTTTAGAAGCAGCTATCGTCGATCTTCTCTGTAGGAGTAGGAGTCCTTGTAGTGGGGTAGGTAGGAGTCGTTTTTTAAAGGCAGCGGCTTCTAAACCTTTCTTGCTGCATTCGCATCTTGCTTTTCTCTAGCTACTCTCTGCTCTGATCCAGCTAGGATCCTTCCATTCTGGCCTCTTTGCCTCCTAAACTACTTGACATCACTCCTAGACTGATGTAAAATCCCAAGCATCTCGGGCACCTACACGGCGAGAGTCTGATCTTCGTACGCAAGTTTGGCTATCTGAGCTGCGTCCTAAACTACAACTACCACGACTTGCTTACTTCCTTAGTTAGACTAGACTATTCTTAGGTGCCTACGGTACGTCTCGGCGTACGCAAGTTAGCTTCTCAAAGGCTCTTCATACCACTTACGTCTCTGTTTTAAGGGTATGGTGCAGCTTTTTCGTATTCTATACTAGCTTCATTTCTGGCGCAGCTCTTTCGTATTCTATCTAGCTTCATTTAAGGACTACTCGTCTTCTCGGAAAAAACCATCTCTAGCACACTGCTCCGAACCACATTCCTCAGATCACATGACGGGTGAACGGCTCTCTTGCAGTCTTTGTCCTATCCTAGACGGGTCTTATAAGGCCAGTGTGAATTAATCCCCTCTGGTCTCGCTAGGATCCTCGCGCTATCTACTACTGGTCATCACAGCGGAGCCTTTAATGGAGGGAGGCAGAGGGAGGTAGGCTTATGGAGGGAAGCGGAGCCTTAATCGTTTGGAGGTAAGTCTGTCCTTGTCCAGTTGATCTTAGGAGGTCGCTTCCTATAGCTACCTAAGCGCTATAGCAGCCTTTCCTTAGCTATTTCCTTAGCTATTCCAGTTCTAGCTACTCCTTAGCTACCTCTGCTAGCTTTCTAGCAAAAACGCAGCCTCATTCCTCTAGCAGCATAGTAGCTACGTAAGCGCTATAGCAGCATAGCTACCTAAGCTGCCTTCTACCCGCTTAGCTCCATATCCTTATCCTTCTACCGACTGACGCTCTTATCCTTCTTTCTCCTGTTGCTTTGCTATCGCTTTTTAAAACCGCCTTCTTCTTTTTATCCACTTTTAAAACTCGCTTGTAGTTGTAGTTGCTAAAGCTACAACCACAACCACAACTACCATAACTCCTATTCTTTTGCTAAACTACCTTTTCACGTACGCAAGTCGTGCTTCTAGGAAAGGAGCTTCCTTCGGCGACCTATGCGCTAATGCGAGAAGGTGTGTATTTCTCTTACCTAAACTTGCGTACGGCGCAAGGACGAAATAGCTAAAAGGCATCATTCTACCTACTACCTAAACTTGCGTACGGCGAAAGGACGATTAGTAATAAGGAGTAGTTGTAGTTGTAGTTTAGGGGACGCATTGAAGATGATCGGGATGTACTTCTAGCTAAGCAAAAGAAGAGTTAGAAACACGATTTGAAAACCTAAAGGAAATCAATAGGAACGACAAATACAAACACATAAAGACCCAGAAACGAAACTGAAAGTAGGGCAACACCAGCGCATCTAGAAATGAAACCTAACCTTGGCACCGGAAGTAGCCGAGGTAGTTGTAGTTTAGGAGCGAACTTGCGTACGACGAGCGAGATAGAAAAACTGGCACTGGAGACTTAGAAAAGGAAAAGGAAAAGGAGCAATAAGGAGCAATAAGGAGCATTAAAGAGTAGCCTTTAGTAGATGTAGTTTTAGAAGGCATTGTAGTTTGTAGTTTGGAGTAGCCTTTAGTAGATGTAGTTTTAGAAGGCAGTTTGGAGGCAGCTCAAGCTTTCACTAAAGCAAAAGGGAGAATCCGGTGTCTTTGATTCCACAGCTGCTGAAAGTCTCTAGGCTGAATCGAAGGATAAGCGCAGTTTGGAAAAGTTGTACAGGGATACGTGAGTATCACTGGGAAGAGGTTAGGCTACGCTAGAGAAGCAAGAGGGGGCATCCAGGAGAGGTTTTTAGTAGCTTAGACAGCTAATATGGACTCGAGGGAGAGCTGCAATCAATCCATGGTCGTTGGCTGCTCCTAAACTACTAAAGAGAAAGCAAAGACTAAAAGAAAAGAGAAGGCCTTTGAAGCGCGCCTTAGGGCTGCATAACCCGATAACCATTCTCTCTCCCCCATATACGCACAACAGAACGTGGGTTAGGTTGTGACTAGGCTACCCTTTTCCTCCTACCTGTTTGCTTTATCGGACTAGACCGCATCCTACTAAGCCTTTTGGCTAAAAAAAGAGGCTACATAGAGAACAACAGGAAGAGAGCCAGGATCCTTCATAGCGGTGCTGGCAGCTACAGCTCGGCCTAGCTGAAGAGAGGACCAGTAGCATTCTACAGCGCTCGCTAATGGTTTGGACCAACTGTATGTGCCAAAAGGTTCTGGCAAAGACAAAACTGGTTAGGCTTTTTTTTAGGGTTAGGCCCTTAACTACCGTAGTTTGGGAGGATCCTTCCTAAAAAAAGGGATCTATGTTCGTTCGTCATGTGAGACCAGCAAGGATACTCCATCACCAAGGATACTCCATCACCTCTGACTATTTTCCTTAGTGCTCTACTCATGATGTCCGGTCCGGAGTGAATCCCTTAAAAAATCACACAATAGAGTATCACAAGCAAGCTGACTCTACTCTGCACTCCCTATGATCACTAGTCTCGAGTATAGGATTCCCGGCCGCGGATCGTTGCTCTTTTCTTTAAACCCGTGCAGTGCAGAGAGATTGGGAATGGAAGCGTTGGTGGTTAGTCTCTGCTCTCTACTCTCTCTGCCGATTCTCAATAGTATACCTTGGCGATTCTCAATAGTCTACCTTGGTCTTCAGTGCCCATGCGATGAAGGTGAGAGCGCGGCCCCTAGCTACTTCTAGGCAGCGAAGGATCCTTAACTACGGATAGACATTACCACTACCTTCCGTACCACTACCTTCAAAAAAAGAAGTGCTTATTCTCGCTCTTCTTCCTGGCCCCAATGAGCGATAGTCTCGGCGCTCCAGTCTAGTTCAAGGCCCAGAATCAACTAATAAAGAAAAGCAAAGCTGGGAATCTGGATGCAAGGGTGGTTTTTTGCCCTCCTCTCTGCACTCTCTACTCCTCTATGATCTCTGATTCCACTCTAGATCACCCATTGCATCAACACGCATCATGTCCACTTAACTACGCATCTCTCGCCTCGCGCCTAGAATGGAGACTATAAAGCATAGCCATCGCATCAAGAACCAGACTGTGTATAGTAATCTGGAATCAGCTAAAGGTAGAAGATAGCCGGAGGTTTTATAGAGAGCTATTTAAAACAATGTAATAGAAGGAGGAAAAGATAGAGACTTGCGTACGGGGAAGGGTTGCCAAGCGAGTTTTAAAAGCCAATAGAGGCTCTTTAAGGAAGCAAAGAACTTGCGTACGGCGAAATAGAAGACGAGGTGGTTAAAAAACAGAGTGAAACTTGCGTACGAAGAAAAGGAGTCAGAAGCCAGAGGTTTTAGTAGTTAGAGAGCCATTTTTTCATAAAACTTGCGTACGAAAAACGAAAGAAAAGAGCCAGAAGAAGGAGTGTGTTGCTTCAGCCATTAGGGTAATGGCTTTGGAAAAAGACGGAGGTGGGAGTTAAAGAACCAGAAGTAGCCTTTCAAGTATTAAAGAGTAGTTTAGAGGTTTCAAGTAGCTCAGAGTAGCCTAAACAAGGAGTTAAAGCCGGACTTGCGTACGTTAAAAAAAGAGTTAGAGTTTAGAGGTAGCCACCCTCATACCTAACTACCTAGAGGTTGAGTATAGCAACCTAACTCGGGTCACCCCTTATAGCTACCTGACTTGGTACCTTATATCAATCTAGCCTGCCATAGGTTAGCATTCCTTACCTTTCCTTACCCGCTACCTAGCCTGCCATAGGCATAGGGTTAGCCTAAGCTTACCTTTCCTTTCCTTACCAGCTAGCAGCTCCCTAGCCTGCCATTCCTTACCAGCTAGCTACCGCTGGGTCACCGGTGCCAGTTTTAACCTATAGGTTGTTTACGTTTGATTATCCTTAACTTCCGGTGCCAAGGTTTAAGAAAAGAAGTAATCTCCGTGCGGTGGTGGTTTCTTTCTTCAGTATCCTAATGTTTGAAATATAGGTTAGCTGTAGTCACCGTTTCCGAATGATGCCGTAGTCCCGTCTTATGATAGCTATATTCCTGATCAATTACACCTCAGAGCCACCCCCTCCATTACGGGTTCCAATCATCCATTCACGTGCCCACGGGGTGTCCTAAGTTACCCGGAGTCGGAATCCTTTTTTCTTACTAACTCCTATTTAATTGCTTATTCTTTTGAAAGTCTGGTCTCTAAACTACGCCCTTGCTTTTCCTTATACGTGATTATGGCATTGAGAAACTAAGGATCCTCACAGTACCCACCGCTACAGGATTGCTCAAAAAGCTTGAGAGAAAGAACTTGACTCTTGCCGCAGTCTCTTACGTAGTTTAGGATCCTAAGAAGGGCTTTAAAAAGCGTAGCAAGCAGGCATAAAGGGTGAGTGGAATGAAGTATTAAAGATCTAAGGAAAAGCATAAGAATAAGGGCACAAAGGAAAAGAGATGGGTGACTTATGTACGCCGGTAGTTTAGGATCCTAGCTCTATAGAAAGAAAAGAAAAGGCGCACGTAGTTTAGGATCCTAAACTACGTTATTGAGCCACCACTTTTTCACGTACGCAAGTCCTAAACTACTAAAGCTAGGCTAAAGACGCTCCACTTATGCCTGTTTTCTTCTGTGCTTCTAAAACTACTCTACAAAAAGAAGAAGTGAGGCTTTTTTTAGCCGACTACCTAGCCTTCTGACAACTCCACCACTTCCTAGCTCGCTATGAAGGTTCGTTTTTTTAGCCTAGCTAGCATCTCAAGGATCCTAGCAAATCGACACAGACAGGAGGAGTCAACTACCTTTTACATACAGCGCTAAAAGATTTCGACTGCGTTCTAGCGGTAAAGGTACGTAGAGTGGCGGAGCTTCCCCCCGAATAGCTCATGAGTCAGTACATTGCATCTTCCTCTAAAGCCGCCCCATACTAATAGTTTTGAAGACGCGGAAAGAAGAAAGGAGAGAGGGCCTAGTGTCCAGACGCGGAAAGAAGATAGTAGGGGTAATGCCTGTAATGCCTATAGGATTGTTGCGTAGATCAAAAGCTAGAGACAAGTAACCAAGCAACTATAGGAAAGGGAGCTAAAGAGAAACTTGCGTACGGTGAGAAAGGCTTTAAGTAGTTTAGGAGCCAAGACCTATAGCTTTCCAAAAAGAAAGAAAGATCATAGACCTTCTTTTGGAGCTAGCTACCTGGGCTTAGGATTCTTTCTTGCGGCTAACAGTTAGACCTCGGGTAGTGGCTTTCACTATAGCTCCTCGGCTCCTAAACTACGTAGTTTAGAAAGCCTATAGGCCTCAGAGGGGTCCACTAAGAGGAAATGGGGGAGTGCTTGTTTGGCTAAGCTTCGACGTACGCAAGTGAAAAAAAGGAGGGGCTTTTTCGAGTCTTCTCTTTGCACCGTAATGTCTATTCTTGGCTAAGCATCCTGTCATATTGGTTCGAAGCCCTATCTATATATGGACAGCATCATATGGCCAGCATCAGCATCGTCGGGAGTAGTTGTAGTTAAGGAGCACTCTAACTACCTACTTAGATGAGATTCTACTCAGGCTATACTCAAACCTTCGGACGGTAGTTGTAGTTAAGGGCACACTCTGGCGCTTTTTCCTAGCTAGCGTTAGCGGTTCGGTTCGAAACTCTTGGATCGGCCGAGCAAAGGTAGCGCTTGAAGTCGCTCTTTTTTTAGACCAAAGGCCTTTTATCCTCAGGTATAGGTAAAAAAGGTTTGGAAGCAGCAACACACTCCTTGCCATTGACGACGAAAAAGCCTTGCCTGTGGTGGGTGGGCCTCAAGACTGCCTTTAAAAGGAGCCGCGACTATAGCCATAAGCGCTACCATGCCCTCTAAAACACACGCCAACGAACGCTTTTTCTTCGTAGTTTAGGAAGACGTAGACATAGCTTGTTTTAAAGCCCTAAGTAGAGAAAGGCAAACAAAAATAACCGCTTCTAAAACTACTCTACTTGAGCGTAGTTTAGGCGACAAGCGGCTAAAACACATAGCTGAATAGCTAGAAGAATAGCCAGTTGACTTGTTTTACCGGAATGCTCCTCCTTCCGTTTAGTCGACTTAGCCGTTAGTGTTATGCAGAGCACCTCTGGCCAAGCGCTTTAAAAAAAGAAGAGCGACAATGAGAGAAGTCAACGCTCCTATGTAAGGTAATGTAAGGTAATGCAACGTGCCTCAAAGATCTGACGTTAGAGGGCCTTGGTCTGGTTCATAGCTAAGTGCAGCCCAGAGTGTATTAGTGGTTCGCATTTTTGCCTAGCTTTCGCACCCTATAGCGATCAAAAAAAAAACCCATGACTCTTAGTCCTGTGCCACCCTCAAAAAAAGGCGTTGTCAAAACTACGATCGAATTAGAGATTGCTAAAAAAAGCGACAAAACATTTTGAGGGAGTTTCGGTGCAAAAAAAAAAAGAGCCACTATCTATATCTATCGCTAAACCACTTGGGGCAGCTCAAAGATATCCCACTCAACGTCGACAATGAAAACGACACGTCGGCTAGGGTCACTGCTAGGCCACTCCTCTTCTCGTTGCTATTTCGCAAGGATCCTGAAGGCTGCTAGGTCAAAAAAAACACCCCTCTTCTCGTTGCTATTTCGCAAGGATCCTGAAGGCTGCTATGGCATTTAGGCCTTAGTTGGTTGGACATAAGTGACGGCATCATTGAGAGTGGTAGTGCTTCAAACTTCTGAGAGTGGTAGTGCTTCTGTTTCGAGGGGTAATGTCTAGAGTAAAAAAAAAAAGGTTTCCTAAACTAAAAAAACCCGCGTTGGAAAAAGCGTTGCTAAAGACGAGCAACCTCTTTGAGTTTCCCCGGCTACCGAGCCTAACCTAAGACCTTCTTTTAAAAAAGCGCTTAGAACAGGTAGTTTAGAGGGGAGTTAAAAAAAAGAATCGCCTAGCCTAGTAGTCTAGCCTTACCCTTTCGAAATAGCTACGTCTTCCTTTTAAAGTCCTACAGCGTCCTACTTAAAAAGACCTGTTAAGTAGTTAGGGGCTACTATAGGTGAATAGCGTACCTTGTATAGGTGAATAGCGTACCTTGAGCCATTCCTTAGGGATAAAAGCGTCAGCGTCGGCGATCCCTTATAGACCAAAGGCGTTTAAAAAGAAAGCGTTGGTAGACCATCGTTAGGTAAGAAAGATTCTCTAAGCGTTGGAATGCCATCGTAGGTAAGAAAGATTCTCTAAGGAGTGTGAGTCTTTCCATCTGGATTCAGTGTCTCAGAAAGAGCAAGGCAAACTTCCCTAACCCTAAGTAAATAGCTAGTAGACTTCGGGTTCTCCAATTGATGTCATTCCCCTGGGTTAAAATCATAGTTCGCATCTTTCAAGAAGTTTCTGCGTACGCAAGTTCCCCCGTTAAAATAAAGCTTGATTGCCCATTCATAGATCAATCCCTTTATGGAATGAATAGTGCTTCGAAGAGTCGCGCTAGCTTCCTTTTTTCTATAGACAAACACTACAACTAGACAGAACTGGTTCGTCCAGTTCTGTTCGAATTGTCTTTCTTTTGACAATCCAGCAAGGTGGATAAAGCCTATGTCTTTGCTTTTTTTTTTAGCCTTGAGTTTTGGCCTGTAAAGACTCTATCCAAGAGAGCTAATAACGATGGCTTGGTTTTGTGGCCACTTTTCTCCGGTCCTAGCTGACGCAACTAGCAAAGAGCCCCTAGGGCGAAATGGAGCAAATCAATCCTTCTATAGCTATAGACAGATGCACTCTATCCAAACCCGCTACGTCGCGGGAGTCGAGATCAGTCGACCTAGCCATTAGTCTGATCGTGCACTTAGTCCAACGCGCTTTTTTGATCAAAAGGTCTAATGCAAAGCAAAAGGAGAGTCTCACCGTACGCAAGTTGAAGTACGGGTGGTCGGCAGTTTAGGAGTTTTGAAAAGCGTTGAAAAAGCGTTGTGCAGGCCGAATTCTGTGTGTTTTAGAGGCTGCTTGCTTTTTAAATACCAAAGGTAGTTTCGAAGCGACTAGTGAAAGAAAGAAAGAAGACTAGACCTCACCCGAAACCCGAAACCGATAGTTCGAGGTCTCCCGAAACCGATAGTCCGAGGTCTATAGTGACGCCGAGGTATTTTAGCAGGACAGGAAGGATCCTAAACTACAAAAAAGGGTTTTCAGTTGTCTTTTCTTTTTTCTATCTCCTCCAGAACTCCTAGAGTTGGAATGCCCTTCCAAAACACACTGTAAGCCAAGAACAAAAGCAGTAGTGTGTTTTAGAGACGGATGTTGCTATCGCTTTTAAAAGGACTTGCGTACGGAGAGCAGAGGTTCTTCATTAGGCGGGTGTGTTGCGGAATGTGTAAGATGCTTCTCTTTTCTTTCATACTTTATTTCATACTTTAGATGTCTATGTCTAGGAGTGTGTTGTGGTTTTTTTTAGCGATCAAGCTGGCTGTGTAGTATAGGTGGTGGGCTTGGGTCGGGTGATTCCCTTCTGTTTTCGCCGTAAAAAAAAGAGTACGTTCGTTTCAGAGTTTCTTCGGCTACGTGCTTCTCCTTCTCTTTGCCTAATAGGGCTTTAAAAGGCAGATCTTACGGTCGGTGTTTAAAAAAGGACAGGCGACTCCTAAAACTACAGCTATGCGACACAAGGGGCTAGGAAGGGGGCAATAGGCTCTCTCTTGGTCCGACGTACCGGTCAGAAAAATGCGAGACCGGTAGCGTAGCAAGGAGAGTGTTAGTCTTTTGCTACTTGACTTGTTTTCACTTTTCTGACTAACTAGGCGATTCTCCTCACTAACTAAGATAGGCTACTCTGATCGCTAACTAACTAAGATGGCCCCGTGCCTGCAACACACCCCCCTTATAGGCCCTGGATCGCCGTACGCAAGTTCTATCGATCTTTTTCCTAAAAAAACAGCTTCCAAACTACATTTCGATCTTTCACATCAGCAAGAGAAGGGCTTCCAAACTACCTTTCTTCCTGCCTTTAGTGAATAAGCTAGTGGCCTCCACTCCAGTAGGCTACTAAGAAGAACCCTTAAATTAGAGGTCTAACAGTTAGCGCCCCGAGCTCTTTAGGAGCATACGTCAGTCTAGCTCAACATGGATCTTCCTCCAAAACACACTACTTAAAGGCCCACCAAAGACGGCGGAGGTCAAATCATAAAGGCGCAAGGCAGTATCTTTCCCTAACTACTCTTGAAAAAAAAAAAGAGTGAACTTGCGTACGGTGTACCAGAAATGTTTAGAGACCGAAAGGAGCATTCTGCGCATCAAAGATATAACACAACAGCTCTCATCTAGGATCCTTGACGCACCAGACTCCTGGCCTAGACTCGTAGTTTAGAGGCAACCAGGCGAAAAAAAAAGACCATCTCTTTCTGTATTAGCTCTAACATGTCCTGGAACAGGAGTTTAAAAGGAGTGGATCATCCATTGGCAAAGATGAGATCTGTGCTCAAGTGGTTCAAAGCACATCCACTTTCTTCAATAAGCGAATCGCAGAACGACCTTGAGGACTGGGTTTATCGCTACTAGGCCTACAATAGCTGGAGAGTAGATCGCTTACAAGCCCGGAGTGAAATAAAAAGCGTGCAATGCAAGCATAGGTAGTTGTAGTTTAGGAGCGAAAAAAAAGACTTGCGTACGGCGAGACTGAACATTTAGGGAGAGGGTGCTTCAAGCCTCAATACTGTTTTTTGAAACTAGGATCCTTGGTAGCGCATTCTAGCCATAGAGTTTTTTTTTGGCCTACTCCAGAAGTAGAGAGACAAGGGGAGACCCTCGACAATTCGTTGCGATCTAGTTCTAAGCGAAAAAGACCCACAACAGCTGATATGCAACCAGCCGTCCTCTAAACTACTCTTTCTTAACTAAGAGGAGACGCTACTAGGTAGGATCCTAAACTACAAAGACAAGAATAGGTTCTGAAGGAAAAGAGCCAGAGTCAAGGAGTGTGTTTTAGAACCGGCTTCGTTGAATGCTATTCCCACCCGCCGAGTATGCTTTTCGAACGCCGGCCTCCCTCAGTCTATACTATAGTATAGTAGGACCCAAGCAAAATAGCACGAGGAGAACGCACGGTTTAGAGGCCAGACACAGTGTGCGGTTGGATGCAATGCAACTACGCTAAGGCTCTGAGTAAGACGTCACCTCCAAAAACTTCAGCAGTCAATGCTATGGTTTTTTTACGATAGCCAGCTGACCAAGTTGCAGAGCCAGATCGATAGGAGACTCTTTTCCCACCAGTATAGCAAAGAAGTTCCGTAGGAAGGACAGGACCGCTGCACAGCTCTACGAGTAGTCAAACCCGCCGTCTAAGAGAATAGAGGCGTCTCCAAAGTCCTGCTTTAGCTATAGCTATAAGGACTTCTTTGCAACCTTTAGAGTTAGCGCTAAAATCAAGTAGCAAGCGTTGAAAATGGCTACAGACCCAGCTCCAGAAATCGAATAGACATGAAAAAAAAAAATACGCAACTGAACGGCCTAGTGGCCTTTTAAAAAGAGAGAAAGTAGTTAGAAGTCCTTTTGGACTCGCCTTTCTCTTATCGAAGTAGCCACAGGAAAGCAAAGGTAGTTGCTTCTAAAAAAAGAGCTTGTAGAACCCGAACCAAAAGCAAGACTCACTTAAGCACTCTTTCGACCTCCGTAGTCTTGCATGGTTCTTCGGTAAGTTCGAAATCCGCGTTGAGGCCTAAAACCTTGGCCGCACATCCCTTGCTCCAACACAGAGCTGGAGATTCGAATCCTATCTTTTTTACTAGTACGCCGTGAGAAAAAAGGAATTCTTTCGCCCTAAAAAAAAAGACCAGACTTGCGTGCGGTGAGCTTACTCTAAAAAAAGCCAGCTTAGACTTTGTTGTCTATCTTATACGAATTGGTTCTATGCCGGCCCTCAACCCGAGAACAAGAATAACCCATGCGCGATCCATCCTAGCCATGGCGTACAATAGAAGGGAACCGGAGAGGTGAAGTTAGCTAAGGAGTCGGGACAAGGGCGCTTTTCAACAAAAAGTACGCAAGTTATGATGGATTTTCCATATGTCCAAAAAAAAGCTATGAAACTCTTATTCCACTGTAGGAGTGAAAAAGGGAAGGAAATACGACTCAAGGTAGGTAGTAATCAATAAAGAGGTGTAAGCAATACAATCCGGGTCACACATCTTGAGGCCGCGTTCTAGCTTAGTTGAACGTAACCACTCTATGTATAGAAGAGGAGTGGCATACTCATTGACTTCTGACCCTACCATCTGTTTTTAGCGTTCGTTGCTTTAGCTTATGAGAAAGACGGCCTTTCTTGCCGGGGTTTGCTTTCTTTCTGGAAGGATCCTCACCTACTATACTGGCGGCGCTATCGCTTCTTCGGCCGTAAGGTTTAGGAAAAAGAAGATGACTTGCGTACGTTAAAAAGAGCTGTTTTTTAACGAACTTACGTTGGAAGGTCGAGTGGAAGATGTATGCTTTGTGTGCGCTAGTGAAAGCTCATAGCCTTAATAAGCAAGAGAATAGGTACAGCGGAAAAGTAGCTTTAGTAGTTTAGGACTTGCGTACGTTTAAAAGGGTTGCTAAAGCGTCAGTGGTAATGTACTAGCAGCATATGAACGCGCTATGCGTAAAAGAGGCTAGGATGCGGAAAAGAGGCATGGGTTAATAAAGAAAAGAGCAAGATCTTCAGCCGAGAACTCCACTCAAGATGGGTGAGCGGCCCTTCATAGCAGCTGCTAAATCTCTTAGTTGAATGAAAAGCCGTCTTCATTCAACGTGCATCGCTTAGTTCCAACTGTTAGAAAATTGTTGGAGCCTAAACGAGTATGATGATAAGGAGATCCAGACCTTTTAAAACCACGGTGGCACGAACGAAAGGAGCACAAAGGAAAAGAGGCACCTGTAACGAAAGCAATAAAGCGGATTATTGCTTTGCCAGTCGTAGTTTAGAAGTCGGTCTCTAAGCTGCTTAAAGCCATGCTTTCCCCCCTTATGCATTCAATCACCGACCAATAGGATAAGGACCTATAGAAAGGGATGGCAGGCTTTATCTCTGACATCATGGATAGCCACTTTAGAAGTCTTGCCCCATAGAAAGGGGATAGCAGGCTTCATCTCTGACATCATGGATAGCCACTACCGAAGCGAAGTCTTTACAAGTTCCTCTTTTCCTTTTGCCGAAGTCTTGCCAAGTTCCTCTCATAGTGCTGACTGCTGAATCGGGGATTCTTCTAAGGAGTAGAGGCGAGAATTAAGAAGGACTAAAGTGAAGGTCTTCGTAGTAAAAAAAAACCGGCAAGTAAAGAAAAGTGAAGGTCTTCTATTTGGTTTGGCCCCATGACCCGCCTAAATTTTTATCTTCAAGTAGGCCAACGCTTTTTTCGATCTTTAACGCACCTAGCCAAACCTGTGTTGCGTCGCTATTGTTATGCACTTCCTTTCAATCAGTGTCCTCGGAACCATAATCAGAGAATAAAGAAAAGACCCGAAAAAAAAAAGGATCCTAAACTACGAACCTGAGCAACTCACTCCTGACTCAAGCTCGCACGTCGTCTTGCTGAGTTGACACTCTTTTCTTTCTCAATCAGCCGACTTTTTTTAAATAGGCCTAACCCTTTTAAACGTACGTAAGTCTCTTTAAAGGCTACTAAAGCCCTTTTAAAACTGGCGTCACTCAGACCTTTTGAGACTCGCTGGCTGGATGACCGCAACGTTTTCTCAATCTTGTTTTTTTGTGGCTTACCAACTGTGCACATAGCTCCTACCTTATGATGTGCTTCGAACTTGCGTACGCAAAACTGGGCTCTTAAGCTAGCGACGGTGCGCGTGACTTTGTAGCTATAGCTTCCAGAGCGTTTTCGGTCTTTTCTTTACCCCACTCCGATCCAATGCTTTTGAGATCTTTTTCCTGTGCCCGCTCAAGTCTGTCGTGTCGCAGATAAGCACAGCTTCGGCTCTGGCAGCTCCCGGTGACGGATCGCTAAGGGCAGCTCCCGGTGACGGATCGCTAAGAAGACTTGCGCCCGCTTTTGACTCTTTTAAGGAATAGTGAGGCGTAGCCAGGGGCAAAAACCCTGGATACCCTTACTAAGGAAAAGCAAACCCACTACGAAAGCGAAAGAAAGAACGCGCCAAGATAAGGTATTGAGCTATTTTTGAACCTAGATTTTAGTAGTTTAGGGCCAGAAGCAAGATAAATAATGACGCTGAGCTATTTTTAAACTAAGCCTATAGAGTGAAAAAAGAGTCAAAAGAAGTAGGGTAGGTTGAGCTACCTAACTCAAAGAATCTCGCTTAAGAAATCTCTCGCTAAAACACACTCGTCTTCTAAACTGCAGTAAAGCTATTCTACGCCCCTTGTCATATACTATTTGCGGATCGGATCTCAACTCATCTTTCCCAACGGCCGACGGTGCGTTGAACCTAGGTCTTCTTTTGCTTGCGCTCTTAGGGGCCAGCAGGTCTTTCAGTAGATTAGAAGACCAACACAAGTCATGTGGGAGCGCCGGGGTTTCAGTAGTTTAGAAGGCATTCCTCTTTTCCTTCCGCCGCTACTAGTCAACTCGAGGAGCTTCCCGACCTTATATTTTCGATCTTATTCATCAAGCCTAATTCTCCGCCCTAGTAGCACAAGACAAGGAAAAAAGGCACTCGAAACTCAAGACATAGCTAGGAAGTCGCGCGTTCTGCAAAAGCGGGGCATAGCAACAAACTCTTCGTTTTTTTAGGCTTTGACTAATGACTAATCGCGAGAGATTCCACTTATCCATCGTCTCTTTTCGTACGCAAGTTTAGTGGGTCTCGTGTCCAAACTACAAACTACTAAAGCCTTTAGTAGATATTATTTAACTCTTTTTAAAGCCCTCTCACGTAGCTCTTTTCTTTAATGCTCTTTAATACTTGAAAGGCTCCTAATTTGTTCCACCGTATCTTTTAAACGTATGCAAGTCCGGCTACCTACCTTGCTTTTGACTCTCTTCTGATTGGAGATAGAGTAGCTATTTCTTTGCTAGAGCTAGGATCCTATTCTTTGATTTCATAGTGCGCAGCAGGAAACCCAGGAATCGCAACTATGTAAGACAAAGCCACACACGACTATAGACATTACCACTACGGTTGAGTATCCAAAGCCTGGGCCATCCAAGAGAAGGAATCAATCGGCGAGGGCTTTTCCTCTGTACTAGTTGAGAGATCTTTGCGATGCTTGGCTTTTCTTTAATATCCAAATTGTTGGGCGCCGTAGGTAGCCGAACTTGCGTACGGCGAGTTAGGAGAAGGAGGTGGACTTGCGTACGTTTAAAAGGGCAAGATAAGCGGAGGATCCTAAACTACGAGCTTTTTAGTAGTTTAGAGTAAGATTTCTTTTTTTAGTTCAGTTTTGAGCTATACAAGCCCTCTACGAAATTTCGTAGTTAAGGGGGTGCTGGCGACTTGTAGAGCAGAAAGCAGAGAAGCGGGAGAGATCTTTGGGATGCTTGGTCTAGATAGAGCAGAAAGCAGAGAAGCGGGGTTGATTGTGCACACGGCATCGGGGAGAATACTGCCTAAAGAGAAGCAAAAGATCCTGAAATTGCTACGACTATGGATAACTTAGAGAGAACCCCCTAAAAAAAACCAGCCCACCATCTCTTAAGGAAAGAGCAATACGAGAGACTAAGAGAACAGAACTCAGAATACAAGGATCCTCAAAAGCGATAGCTACCTTGGCGCACCTCTAGCTAAAAAAGGCGCTTTTTAAACAGCAAGAAATCGCTAAAAGAAAGATTTCGCTTTAAGTAGTTGTAGTTTGGAGCTAAATATATAACTAACGCTTTAAAAGGGAGCTATCTTAAACAGTGTAGTCCGCCTGCCTATTCACGCTGTGCTGGTCGCTCTCACTATGTTGCCAGTGAAGATTCAAGTAAGCCACCTAATATCTTCTGCCAAAAGAGTAGTTTAGAAGCTTGGCCTGTGTTTTGTAGCGCCGCGTACAGCAAGGCCAAAACACGCCTTGGCCTTTTTGAAAACCGACCTTACCTCAAAGATAGCCTATACGGCAAAGAGAGCCTACGTAGGGTTTCAAAAAAAGCGTAGGAACTCGCACCTAGGGTCTAACCTAAAAAGCGAGGTGTCCCTGTTTTTAAACCCACCTCTAGGGGACCGGAGCTACTTAAAGGCCTTTCCCCTGTCTTCTTTTCAATCGCACCTAGGGTCTAACCGAAAAAGCGAGGTGTCCTCTAAAACTACGCTACAAACACACTACTCCCCAGTCTTCTTTTCAATGGCACGCACCTGGGGTCTCTAACCGAAAAAGCGAGGTGTCCCCTAAAACTACGCTACAAACACACTACTCCCCAGTCTTCTTTTCACCTGATGTCGCCAGGAATCTCGTATCCATGGATAGGCGTCAACGTATCGAACTAGAAAAGACTGGTGGCCTGAACTCCCCTTTGCTATCCCGCTCTTTTTTTAGGACGTGCGTGAACTCCCTTTGCTAACGGCTGAATACTTCGTTTTTTTTAAGCCGGACTTGCGTACGAACTTGCGTACGAAGAATAGGACGTTTCATTGAGTGAGACCCGGCAATGAGTTCCCACCTATGGCGCTAACTCCACCTCGGCGGAAGTTCGATTCCTTTCAAATGGCGGGGATTCAGTCGTTCTTCCTGCTCTCATTTAGTAGTTTAGGGCGCTTGCTCTTATCCATTCCACCGTTATGATCTGCTCAAAGTAGTTTAGGAGCGAAACCTATTCTTTCTCTCTAGTACCGCCATAGGGCAGTTGGTTACCGCCATAGGTAAGTCGGTCGGCTTCCTTAACTACCGATAAGAGCCGCTACTTACGTCGACATAAAGCCTATGAAAGGGGCATTCCCCTCTATTCCCATCCAAAGCAGCTCCTTTTTAAAATGGTCTACATGCAAAATACGTTTACTTGCGTACGGCGAATTATCCGGTTTATTAAGCCGACTCCCGAAGTGTAGATCCTTCGCACCCTTTTGGCCAGGTACGGAGCTTCGAACGCACCTTTTGCCTGTTGCTTGTCCATATACAGAGCGGATCTTCGAACGCACCTCTAAAAAAACAGGTACGGAGCGTTGTCATTGCTTTTCGATCTAGCACTAGCATTGGTTTTGTCTTCTTCGTACGCAAGTTCCTTATCTTTTTTAACGTACGCAAGTCTGAGCTATTTGAGTAGTTTAGGGGCCTTTAGGCTTTAGTAGTTTGGAAAACACCGTTGAAGCTACTATTCTTCTTTAACTGACGCTCGTAGTTTAGGATCCTACCTAGGTGGTGCTAACAAAAAGCTACCACCTCTAACTACCTAGCTGTTAGGAGCTTTAGGCTTTGCAGCTTGGAAAACACCGTACGCAAGTTCGGCGTATGCAAGTTCCCCGGAAGCGTTGGTTAGTTTGGCTTGCGTAGTTTTGACCTCTAACTACTCATGAAGAGCGTCTTTGGATCCTTGGCTTCACTCGAAAGTCTTGCTTTTCGCTTTTTCACCGTACGCAAGTGTCCTTGTTTCTTCTTGCTCTTGGCTTTGTCTTGACTAGGGTAGGGCTGCATTGGCTTGTCACTACGAGTAGAATGCATTGGCTTGTCACCAGGAAGGATCCGTAGTTTAGGAAGCGTCGGCTTGTCACTGAGAAATTCAACGGCACAAATCACTTTGGCATGTGGCGATGCGAAGTTCTTGATGCGCTTAGTCAACAAGATAAGGAGGAGGTGGAGCTTTTAAAAGAGTTAGGCGCTTGACTCGCGAGTAGGTTCTTACTTGATGGTCCCACGCGCCAAAAAAAGAAACTTGCGTACGACGAAAGAAAAGAAAGAAGAAAAACAGGCTTTCTACTAGTGCTCCACTTCTTTTCACCGTACGCAAGTGTCCTTTGACAATAGCGACTAGCGCCTATGCCCAAAACACAAACACACCCCACTACGAAAGAAAATGTCTTTCTCCCGCTTTGCAATCCCTTTTCTTTATAGCCCTAGCACTTTCTCCCGCCACAAAGAGCGTCAGCGGTTCCTGGCTATTGACTTACGCGGCGCGGCTCAACAAGGATCCTTGGTATCAGAGCGAGGTTGTATCCTCGGTGGTTCTCGAAATTGAGGTAACGTCTTGTCTCGATTTCGCTTGGTTTTCGATTTAGATTCTTGTATGAAAATTGGGGGGAACAATGGTAGAAGGAGATGAGCCAAGTTCCCCAACGGCGCCTAAACGGAATAGCGCAACGGTGATGTTTAACAATGCCAAAATGGACGTTGAGAAATTCAAAGGCACAAAGAACTTTGGCATGTGGCGATGCGAAGTTCTTGTTGATGCGCTTAGTCAACAAGATTTGGATGAGGTGTTGGAAGACAAACCCTAGAGGAGGTAGAGGAGAGTGTTTGGAAGACAAACCCGAGGGCTTTAAAAAGAGTTCAAAAAGGGAAGGAGGTGGGGGAGAGTGCTTGGAAGAAGCTGAACAAAAGAAGGGGCTTGTGGTCAAATTCGGTCATGCCTAGCTCAAGACAGAAAGTACCTTGTGAGGAATGAAACCTCGGCGAAAGAGATTTGGGGGATTCTTGAGGTTGGTTAAGAGCATCCAAAATAAACTCCAAAAATAGACATTACGCGGAAAAGAGGAAGCTTTATCGCTTCTAATCTACTGTCTTTGAGACATCCAATCTTTTTGCGCCGTTAAGTAGCCAAAGGTGTAACGAGGTGTGTTTCGGAGCACTTGAACGATTTCACCAAGTTACTTGCCAACTTGGCTAATCTAGAAGAGGTTCTTGGTTATGAGGACAAAGCTCTATTGTTCTTGCACTCGCTTCTTTATCCTTAGTACGAAGAAACTCGCTTCTCCCGAAGAGTACGAAGACTTCTAACGACGATGACCTATGGGAAGAGTTCTTTGCAATACTCGGATGTGACTACGGCGGGTGGTGAATCATGAGTACCGAAAGAAGGCGAAGGATAAATGTGAGTCCGACAAGTCAACGGCGGTGGTGAATCATGAGTACCGAAAGAAGGATAAACGTGAGTCCGACAAATCAACGTCCGAGGTGTTGATGGCAAGAGGGAGGTCTACGGACAAGAAGAAGTCTAGAAATGGCGTGAAGAAGGAGAAGGTTCTTAAGGGAGCAATGGTGGTTTTGAAGGTGAAGGGTAAAAGAAGAAGCAAGAACTTGTCCTATTTAGAGATGGTACGGCTGGGGAGGGTGCTACTGCGGGAAGTGTGGAGTAATATCTTTAAAACAGAGATACCACTAGTGGTTGAAATGGCATACGCGTTTGGCGCATACGAGGGATAAAACCTTGAGAGTTCTAAACTACAAAAAAGGGCTATTGAAAGGTGCTAAGGCGTGCAAGTTAGGTTTCTGTTGCGAAAGGTGCGCTAAGGCGTGCAAGTTAGATTTCTGTTGAAAGGTGCGTTCTGGGCAATAAGGAAAAGCAAGGGTGAAGTTTGGCATGGCTATCCATCGTACTCGTGGAATCCTTGACTATGTTCATTCAGACGAAGTTGCCTAAGGCCCCTTTAAATAGACTTAGAGGTGGGAGCCAGAAAAAGAACTTGCGTACGGCGATTGGTTCTCTAAGTGGGTCTACGCAAAGAAAGAAGGATCTCAAGATGCTGAGATACGCTTCAAGGCAAGACTCATAGCCAAAGGCTATGCACAATGGGAGGGGCTTGATGATAATGAAGTTTTTTCTCCAGTGGTGGTAGTTAGAGACTCCTCCAAATGTTTCGGATCCTAGGATCCTTGGCCAAAGGTGGGGTTGTCGCTTGCAAATAGCCTAGCCTAAAAAAAATGAGTCGTTTTCGCTTGGTTTTGCGCGCTCAAAGAAAAGCCTACGGTACGGGTGCATGTCGCTTTGTCTCTATAACAATTATAGACAAACAAGCAACCAGCAAGAAAGACGGTGGATAAGCAAGTAAAGATGGACACTCAAGGGCTTTAAATAGAAGACGAGGGATTAAAGAATCTGTTAGAGGTGGACTTTTTTAAGGACTTGCGTACGTTTAAAAATATACATTACGGGTTAAAGAAAGATTTCGCGCAAGGATCCTGAGAGAACTGCGTTTTCAGTACGTCACTTGATATACTCGCGGCAAGCTCTACCTGCAGCATTCGTGGTTGAACTTGCGTACGGGGAACGGCAAGCTCTACCTAACATTCGTGGTTAAACTTGCGTACGGGGAACCTTTGCATAACTTTGCATCAGTAGCGGGATGTGTTGCGGGTGTCTAAACGCTTTGAAGAGCAGGGGCACCGATGTTTCAGTAGTGTGTTTTAGAGGTCACTGGCACCGATGTTTCAGTAGTTAGCGGTCACTTTCTTTCTTTCTTAGCGCCAGTTGTTTGCAGCCATGCCCCCTAATGTAGTTAGAAGCGTTTCTTTCTTAGCGCCAGTTGTTTGCAGCCACGCCCCCTAATGTAGTTAGAAGCGGTTGAATGCGAACTCACTCAAGAGCGCAATGATCGAGGGTAGCCTTGAGAAGCGTTGGGTTAGTCTTTAATAATCGAGTTAAGTAGCGAGGATCCTAGCGTCAGTCTCTTTTAAAAGAGGTTGCATCTTTGTTCAGGGACTTTGTATGCATCTCTCTTTTTTTGGAAGGGGTCTGAAAAAAAACTACTAATATAGGTAGCAATCAAAAAGCACTATAGCAAGGATCCTTCGGTTTTGTCGGTCTTTCTTTTTCTTGGGGAACTTGCGTACGTCAAAAGCGTAGTTGTAGTTTAGGACTCACATTCTTACCGTACGCAAGTAAAAAAAAGGGGATCCGTAGTTGTAGTTTAGGAAGCGCTATGAGAAAATCTGAAGTCTTTCATAGTAGTGGTTAGAGGATTTTTCTTTTGAGCCAGTAGGGATTTAAAACGGCTAAAGCGTGCCAGAGACGATACCATACTGAAGATCAGTCGATCCAGCTGGGTGGATTATTGCTACGTCTTAAAAACAAAGCAAAGTGAGTTATATGGATAAGCGTCGCGCTTTTCCTTGTCGTTAGAAAGAAAGACCAGCAAGGACGTCTTGCTCCAGCTATTGTAGGATGCCCTTTTTTTTAGCAAAGAAAGGCTGTTTTAAAATCACTCCTAAACCACTGAAGAGTTGGCTAGGACCTAATACGCCAGTAGGCTTTCTAGCTATCACCCCTAAACCACTGAAGAGTTGGATAGGACCTAATACGCCAGAGGCTTTCTAGCCAACTCCTGAGCGGTAATGGCTGCATCAAACGGCTTGGACAAAACGTCTTTAGTGGTTCCCCCTTGTGGCAACCAAACTCGATGGCAAAAAGGAGCATGAGTGACAGGTTTCAAGCTGTTTAGACCAACGCGGGACTCTCTTTTTCAACAAGGAAATAGACCATTCAACGTGGCTTTTTCAACAAAGGCAATAGACCATTCGACTGGTCTATCTATCCACAACTGGACCCCTAAACTACAACTACTCTAAAGGGCTCGGCTTCGCTAGCTACTTTTTGCTACCTCCTTATTCTTCCCTAAGTGGTTCGAAGCGTTGCTTTTCGCCGGATGCGTTGGCTCTGAGTGGAAAAGAAGTGGGAGCACAGGCTTGTCCTTTAAGACATTACCGAAAGCATGGTCGCATAGCTTGTATTGTAGTCGACTTCAACACATCTTAAAGAGGTAGTTTGGTGGCACACAAAAGATAAGCGATGCCTTTCCTTTAGTCGTTAGTTTCTCGTTCATTGCCGAGGTAGATCCTAAGCCTGAGTCTAACTCCCCTCCTTCTATATACATTGTTCAAAAATAGCTCTAAAACACAGGATCCTTGGTTCCACCGTACGCAAGTTACACACGGAATCTTTTTTTGCTATCTTGTCGGAAGCACTACACCTCTTCTATACTTGTTGGAAGCAATAGAACTGGGCTGGGCAATTTATCTAGGGGCTTTTCTGGCGTTTTCTTTCTTGCTGTTTAGACCAACCATATTGCGCGAAAACAAAGGTGCTAATCGCTCCAACCAACCTATGGACATTACCGCTACGAAACAATGGCCAGAGCCCCTAAAAAACCTAGTAGTGGTAATCTTGATAGTTCGCTATGTCGGCATCAAGAACGTCATTCAGGCACCTGGCCTCGGTTAGGCTATGTAGGATCTCACGTTGTTGGGCGTTGCGCTAAAGGTTTCGTTCGGTTCGATTAGGCCTTTTAAAGACGTCGGTGGTCTACCAGTAGTCCTGCGAGTCCTCCCTGACCTGGAGCTAACTAGCTTTGCGGGACAAAAAAAAGCCGGCCTTTGGGACCAACATTACTTCCTCTATAGACAGTAGACTTACGTAGTTTAGGATCCTATTTTCCATCATCCGCTAAACTACTTATCCGGAATGCATGAAAGCAAAGTAGCGGTAGTGGCTTGCACCTTCTTATTAATAAGAACGGGAGTGTTTTTTTTTCGTAGTGATATTGATATAGGTCTGCAAGACGGGGCATCTATTTGCCAAAGCTAGGAACCTTATAGTTATGGCTGCGGTAAGGAATGTGCGTATTCACTGAAGATAGGAGCCTCATTTTTTTTACCTCCTTGACCCGATCGCTAGCACTATACTATATAGGAGGTTTGATCTATGTGGGAAGAATGAATAACCCCGTGAGAAATTCCTTGTCCTGGTGGTGTGGCGATTCTTCTAAGGCGCACTGTAAGGGTCATAGGAAAGATCTCCCTCCGAACCGGGGCGACCTGACTCCTAAGAGGGAGCGTGTAGCATAACTCAACTCATTAGCTATTTAAGAACGAGTCTATAGTCTCTGGAATGCATAGGCCCTTTCTTACTGATGGTGCATAGCGCAGGGGGTGGGCTTCTTTCTTGGTCGCAAAAACTTGACCGGAACTTGCGTACGTAGATTAGAAGCAAGTGAACGTCCTACTAGCACGCGTAGACTCTTGTTCGTGCGATTCCCGAGAAGGAGGTATAGGGCTATAGCTATAATGGTGTAGAGGAGGCCTTGGTGCAAGGATCCTTGATCATTTTCGCTTTGGTGCAAGGATCCTGGATCATTTTCTTAGGGAAGTGTGGACCGAACCCAAAGTAGTTAGGGGCGTTCCCAAACCACGCCATAGTCGTTGCCGGGACGCATCAAAGAAACCTTATTTTTTATAATAAGGACCAACTCCCACTCCCAGGATATGAGACGTTCGTAGGCTTCCAGCCCCAGAGCGCTTTAGTAGCTAGAAGACGCGATGGCCTCACCATACGCAAGTTCGCGCAACGCCGTTCCATTACCAAACCGAAGAACCCGAGGCTCCCTAGCTGAGGTGGTCCTACGAAGACTTTCCCCCAAGCACGAGGCCTTGGTCCTTATTAAGGAAGGATCCTAGCCCCAGCCTCAGGGAGTCCTATGGGTCCGGGTTCGAGTGGCTTTTCACACCTAACCTTACCTTACCTTCTAATGATCACACCTAACCTTACCTTGACGCAACCTTCGCTTGAGTGTTTTTTTACAAGTGCTACCTTAACTACCGCTCCGCTTTTTGCTACCTTCTAATGACTTGTTACGGTTTTTCCTTTTCAACTTGCGTTATGCAGAAAAGAGTCAGACCGGCTGTAACAAGAGAGTTGCACCCGCCTCCTCTACGTTTCACTCAACCTTCATCATCTTAACGAATGAGTAGATCTTTTTGTTGGCCCGTCGCTATCGAACTACAGAGCCATTGGGTGCTTTGAGGTATGCAAAGGTATCTGCTTTGTAAAAAAAGCTAGATAAAAAGGGGATGTATGTGTGATGTGGACTCGAACCGCCCTAATTGACGACCGCTATCTCTAAGGCCTCTCAAAGCCCTGCTATGAGGCATGAAAGGTCCCAAAGTGCGGCACTTGCGTACGGGGAAGACAGCCAAAAGGATGACCCCATAGAGTTGGTACCTAACCATCAAATGGGTTGAAAAGAGTGGAGTTTGATCCCCGTACGCAAGTAGTTAAATAACCGGAGCTTTATGTGACGGAGTTGCAGGCCCTGTCTTGCTCCAAGGTTTTGCAAATGGACTCTGAAAGCCTGAGTCGTCCTACGTCACTTTCCGGTCGTATTCTCTTTGGGCTTTAAGTAGCTCCGTTCCTAGAGGCTTGGGTGAAAGTTAGCGAAAGTCGTTAGAAAGAAAGACCAGCAAGTTCGTGTCTTACTTATAAAATTCAGTATTTGGTTCGAATCCTATGACATACCCAAGGATCCTAGCAGCAACTCCCTACTAGCAGCAACGACGAGAAAAGACGGGAGCAACCATGAGAAAAGACGGGAGAAGGAAGTCCGTTCTTTATCTCGGCAATCAAACTCTACCTCTACTACGTCAATCAAACTTGATCACACAAGGAAGCTTGTTTTTAAACTTGCGTACGCAGTAACTAGTAGAGTTATTTTTTAACAATGTATATAGGTAGCTAGGGGCATGAGTGAAAGGAACCGGGAAGTAGTTGTAGTTAAGGAAGCTTGTTTTTAAACTTGCGTACGCAGTAACTAGTAGAGCTAAGGCGTGAGTCAAAAGCTAGAAGTTGAGGGGGCACCGGTAGGTGGGATCTGAGCGTAAGAGAAGAGAAAGAAAGGACGAGCCTAGAGGAGCTATTAGCCGTTACGGGAAGAGCGCTAAACCTTTAGAAAGAAGATTGAAAATCGCTTAGCTAAGGATAAGCATTTGCACTACTAGGTCTTCTAGGAAACCTCAACAAAACCACACCAGACCCAAGCAAAGATTTCGCACTTCTAGCTACAACCCCTTACTCCTAGGACCGCGCGAAATCCAGCAAGAAAACAAGCCTTCTAAACTACGTTGCAGCAAGGATCCTTGGAGAGTAGACGTGGCCAAAACCTTTAGCGCGCGAAATCAGACTTCTTCTTCTTTGATAGAGGTCCGTTGCGCCCGAAACTTGACTTCCCACTAGCTTTTGACCTAGGAAGTAGCCATTGTCATTTGCTAGCGCGGGTTCGGGTTGGTGCATAGAAGAAAGAATGCCTCTTATTCCGCGTAGATCCTAGCTTACCCTTCCCTGTGTGCTCGTACGTTTAAACATAGAATAGAATAGAGCAGTGGGCTTTAGTAGTTTGGAGTGAAATAAGGGTTTAATGGAGTGCATAGCATTTATTGATAGCAAATGATTTCGCGCATAGCATAGCGTAAACAAGAAAGAGTAGGCCCCCTCTACACGGCTTGCTTCTTCAAAGCGACTCGTTAAAGATAGCATAGCGCGTAAAAGCGACTCGTACGTTTAAAGGCGCGTAAACAAGAAAGGAAAGAGTAGGCCCCCTCTAAAAGGCTTGCTTCTTCAAAGCGAGATGAGCGTCAGACCTGTTTTCTCTGACGCACACGAGCTAGCCCCAAAACACATGGCGTCACTCAAAAAGGTGGGATGCTGCTGTAGGGCTTCATTGTCCAATCTTCTTTCCGGCGCGGGTGAAGCGTCAGCGATTTGGATCTTATAGAACAGGTGCTCCTTCTCATTCTCAGGTGAAGCGTCAGCGATTTGGATCTTATAGAAATAGAAAGAGCTCAAAAGAAGGGGTCGTAAGCCTCTAGCTACTAAAAGCGGTGTGGCGTGTCAGTCGACGTGTAGGTCCTACCCTTCGCGTTAGGGAGTGGGAGTCCAACGTAGTGGTAATGCCCATAAGCGCCTTCTTTTTTAAGCCCCACTCTTAGATACCTTGCCTCACTAGTTTATTGAAAGAGAGACCTTGCCTCAAACTGTTTGAAAGATACCTTGCCTCTTTTCTTTTTGGCGTACGCAAGTCTAACGGCTTCCTTGCCTGCCTCACGAGTTTATTGAAGGATACCTTGCCCTTTTAAACTCTGGTGCTAGCTCCACCTTACTTCTTTTAACGTACGCAAGTCCCACCTCTGGTGCCCTTGCCTCAAACTGTTTGAAAGATACCTTGCCCACGCCTACTTTCCTTCTTTTAACGTACGCAAGTGACGCTCGTAGTTTAGGATCCTACCTATTCTTACTTCTATATACATTAACACTACTCCTTTTAAAGGCCTTGCCTCAAACTGTTTGAAAGATACCTTGCCTCAATTGAAAAAGCGTAGCTCTGTCCTCTTTTTGGACCTTTGACGTCGCCTCTCTCATGGCATTTCAGGCCTGGATGACCACCTATCCCGCCTCTATTCGTTTCAGCCTTAGCTCAATACCTATTCTTTTGCTTCTAAGCTACTAACTCTTATTTCACTCCTTTTAAAGCCAGCATCACCGTACGCAAGTCTAACTCTTATTTCACTCCGACACCCTTCTTTAGAGCTATCCTAGGATCCTTGCTCTAAACTACTCTTTCTTTCTTTGTACGCAAGTTTTATTTAAAAATGGCTCATTTTCTATAGACAAATCTTGCGCTACCTCTTTTTTTTCTCACACCGCTAAACTACCCTAACCTAAACCTCACACCGCGCCAGTGAAGCTCATCTGCTTTCCAAACTACGCCAGTGAAGCTCGTCTGCCTCTAACTGTTTTAGCCTCCGGCTTCCTCGCACCCAGTGAAGCTCATCTGCCCCTATTTTCCATCATCAAAAAAACCGCTTTCCTAGTATATAAAAGGGTGGCTTCTGTCCTCCTAGGGAAAGACCGAACCTTGATGCAAAGCCTATAGTGCCTCGGGAAGAAGCAGCAATGTAGTTTAGAAGTACGCTCGCTTTGAAAGGGGATGCGCTGCTAGTCTTTCAACCCAACCAAAAGCAAGGGCATGGCTCGGCGACTAAGACTGACTCTCTTTTTGCAACACCGCGTATTGCGGTTCTCAAGGCCCAAGGTGAACTTATGGTAAAGGTAGGGCTGGCTCGGGTACACCAGCTGGAAGTGCATTTGACGTACGCAAGTTCTAAACTACTTTTCTTCTATTTTATATTTTCTTTCTATTTGGCGTACGCAAGTCACTCACCTCCGTGTTCCATTCCTTTTAACCCCCTAACCCACTTTTCAAAAGGGTAACGCATGCCTCTAAACTACACCCACTTTTCAAAAGGGTTACCCGTACGCAAGTTCGGCTAAGGATCCTTTCTGACCCGCGAACATTGAAGATATAAAGACAAAGGATCACCAGTACACGCCTTTTTTAACCTAGGATCCTTGAGTTGAGATGGTTCCAAAAGTTATAAATGGCTCTAACTACTTGCGCGATGAGATTGAGAGTTGTAGTTTGACGACAGAAAATGGGGGCCTCTCGTTTTCGATTAGGGAGAGGGGTTGGGGGTTTTTTGGAGGTGGGTTCTCCCCTTTTGCGCTTCTAAACTACTTGTGAAATACGACTTTCTTTGTAGTTTAGGAGTGTGTTGGAAGAAGAGGCGAGTGGGTTTTGGCCGTACGCAAGTATAGGTTGCTTTTCCTAAACTACAGTTTCTGCATAGTTTTTTTTCATTTCTGACCTCGCTTTTTAAAAATAGACATTACGGGTAGTAGTTTAGAAGCGAGTTAGTTTTTCCCGTACGCAAGTATAGGTTGTTTTTCCTAAACTACAGTTTCTGCATATTTCGCTTTTCTTACCGTACTTGCGTACGCCGAACTTGCGTACGGTGTTTTTAAAAAGCAAAAAAAGGAGCAGCGTAATGTCTATTTAGAAGCTAGTGCCAAAAATCGCGGCTTTCTCAAAGAACCTTTTGTTGAGGGTTATTTTTCGGTTGCCTCTGGTTCGTACTTGCGTACGTTGAAAAGGGTATTTTAAAAAGCAAGTGCCGTAGTTTAGGATCCTTTTCTTTCTGCGGCTCATTTTCTGTCGTCTTTTAAACAACTTTGGCGCTTTGGCGTTTGTAAAACAGCAAGAAATAGCGCTCAGCAAGAAATTGCAAGTTATTTCTAAACTACAAAAAATAGGAGCTAAATATATAACTAACGCTTTAAAAAGGAGCTATGCAGCTAAAAGAGAAATGGGTCTTTTTTTTGCTGGTCTTTTTGCGTTGCTATACTCTATGCTTTGGTGGCAGCAAGAAAGAGAAAGTGGGCACTCCCACAAAAATGGGAGCTCTTGTTGACCGTCTTTCATAATAGGGCCTCTCTTCCAAAGCCACCCAAAGTGACTAAGAATAGACATAAGAAGATCTGTGCAGCAAAAGCACAGACCTAAGCAAGGCGATAGTGCCATTCTTCTTCAGTAGTTAAGGGCTTGCTTTCGTCCTAATAGGTTAGGTCTTTAAAAGGAACGCGCCTCTAAACTACACTACTTTTGGAGCTCCTCAAACCTAAGAGAGATCTTTCATCAACGACATCCTGTGCTAAAGCTTGGAAGCTCTGGAACTGGGTGATAGATCAAAGAAAACGCAAGAACTCCTCTAAAAAGACTAATGAACGTGACTTGGAAGAATCATAGCTCTTTTCCGTATTCTTTCATTTTTAGAAGGCTGTCCTGAGCTTGCGCAAGCCCAGACCTAGAGCACAAGCACACCCGAAGATCTTCTTGAGCACAAACACACCCCTGTAAGCAAAGCTGAGATTTTTTACTTTCTCCACTCCGTACTCCGTACCCTAGCGTTGATGTCTCAGTCCAAAACACAGCAAGAAGCCCAGAAAAGCTTACTTTTCTTGCCCTGAAAGCTATCCGGCTGGAGTCAAAACTCCTAGCTTTAGCAACTCTTTTCTTTGATGATGGAAAATAGGATCCTAAACCACTGGTAAACTTGCGTACGGTGTAAAAGACGCGCCACAGCCTAGGTGCGACGCCAACACACCCTTTTAAAACTACTTGGCTTCTGATGACTTTCTAGGTCTAAAAAAAGCTAAACTTGCGTACGAAGAACCTAGGATCCTTGGTCGGGGCTTTAAAAAGAAGAGGTGTGAAAAGCGTTCTTCCTTTATACTCTTACCACTACTCTAAGTTAGAAGATGGTTTTAAAACAGCGCTTTTCTAGTGCTGGTCCGCCGCACGCGTTTAGCAACATAGCCCCAAACAAAGGCCTGCGAAAACGAAAGAGTCAATTAGAGCGCGTCTTGCTTTCTATCTTCTTCTGGCCCTTTTAAACTCTTTTTAAAGCCCTTTTTCTTTAAATTGATTTCATCGTACGCAAGTTGCTTTCTATCTTCTTCCTTATGCGCGCCTATTTTCTTTCAATTTTTTGAATCTTGCTTTCCAAACTACTGCTTTCTAAACTACCGTACGCAAGTTCTTTTAAAGGCTTCTCTTTCATAGCGTATCCATAAGCGATTTCTTGTGGCAGGAAGGATCCTCGCGCCTTAGCCAAGGCTAAAACACACTCCTAGACGAATGGCGCAAACCAGAAGAAAAGACGTAACGTGAGTTTACTCTTCTTCTGGGAAAGGTGCGTGTGTTTTCATCCTATCTGAGATAGTCGCTATTTTCGATGAGCTAACGCTTCGAACTTGCGTACGCAAAACTGGGTTCTAAAAAAAAAAGCGCTCCTAAACTACAACTACTGGGTAACTGCGCGCCTTACCCCACTAGTCCTACGGCCTTCCTAGGCCTAATAAGACCTGCCTAGCTGACTAGAGGATATGGGTTGAGACAAAACTCAGCGCCATGCCGCTGCTCTTTTTGATCCTATTAGCTAGCAATGCCTTTTCGCCGTGTAAGGCTAGCATCGCAGGTTTTAAAATAGGAAGGTTTTCTTCAAACTTGCGTACGGTAGGTTAGCAACGAAACGGCATGTCGGTGCCTTTTTTAAAGAAGGAGATGTGGGAGTGAATCTAGCTATCCACTTGCGTACGGTCTTCAGGTTTTTTTTTAACAATGCTTTTTCGACACTCCGCAGATGCGCTAGACTAAACCCACAAAGCTTTTTCGACACTCAAAAAAAGGATGCTCTACAAAGCTTTCGAGACAGACTACCTTATTCATAGTGGCTATTCTTCATAACGGATTCTTCACTATACGAAATCATTCACGGCACAGGTCTTCTCGTTGCGTTTAGGATCTCGCTCCTATGCCTAATCATGACTTGTGACACGGACGAAAGCTATCAATCGATTCACCGAACACTGATGCAACCTCTTTTAAACGAGTGGCGTAACGCTCGTTAAAAAAGAACAAAAGCTACTAGCAAGCGCGCTTCCCTTGGTGATCCTTTTTTAAGTAGGCACTTGGTGATCAAAAGAATAGAGAGATTAGCTCCCCGTGCTCGATCCTACTATAGACATGACTAGCCTAGGATGAAGCAAGGGACTCGAGCTACCATCATCTATCTATAGAGATAGAGACTAGCATTCCGTTAAAAAGAGGACAGCGCCTTCCTTTTCTTCATAGATATCCACTTCGGACGTTAGTGAAAGGGTCAGAGGTCCTGTACGACAGGACGACTGCAGACAGCTTCGAGCCAATCGATTGTAGTTGGGGAGCCCCTAACTACTGAAAGAGAGGGATGGGGTGGATCTGGTAGAGAGTCGCGGTAGGATCCTCACAGGTCATAAGCCATCAGGCCGTATGAACCTCGATGAGTAGTGGTTCCTTCTCTTAGTTAGGCTTCCCCTTTTTCAAGCGAAAGTCAGATCGATAGCCCATAAAAAGAGTCCTCGGTTTTTTTGTCAAATCCTGCAAGCCACACAGCTCTTGCAACATAGCTTAAGCAAGATAGCTCCTTTTAAAGCGAAAGACTAGTCAAGCGTTTTTTTCCTATCCAACTCTTTTTTTTGATCGCCATTACCACTACGAAGAAGAGCCCGTCTTGGCTGTTGACTTTTGCCTAGGAGTGCTCCACTTCGCTAACGTTTCGTGCCCGGGCAAGTCGCCGTTGTAGGATCAGGTTATAGGCTACCAGGCCCTGGCGGTTGCTGGTCCTCAAAAGACCGCGCAAGACTATATCCGTAGTTTAGAGGTATGGCTAGGTTTTTGCCAGGTTACTTTTTGGACTCCACTTCGCTTTTTCTTCGGCGTACGCAAGTTCTTGTGAATCCACATCTAGAATCTATAGAAGAGAGCTGCTGCAGCACACCCCTTTTTAAGCCAACTCCTACCTTCCTATTTGACACCCCAACATAGCGTACTCGAGGCCGCTACAACTGAATAGCGAATTGCTTTTGCCATGCCGCGTCCATTGTGCCTTTTCTAACCAAGGGCGTCAGCTAGGCGCCGTGTCGGGTAGTCTTGTCTGACTGACCCCTGTGCAACCCATTCATAGTCCTACCGATCCTTAGCTAGGGCGCCCTATTCACATCATAGTCCTCCTTTCCTTATGGAGGCCGGTTTATCTAAGGCCCAGTTCTTTTGGTGAAGGTGAGGTAGCTTCAAGGATTAAAGAAAAGAGGTAGCCCCGGGACGGTGGAAAAGATTAGAAGCGTATGCTTTTGTCATTGAATCACACGTAAGCGCTAGTGGATAAGAAGAATCCTTCGCTCAATCCTAAGCTGACCTCAACCTCACCCGAGATCCTTCTTTACTTGCACCTCTTTCCCCATCTTTTCAACCAACTTCGCGTTGGTAGCGTAGCAAGGTCCTGTCCTCTAAAACTACGCTACAAAAGGAAGGATCCTTAACTACGGAATCCACATGCGAAGTTGGGAGCATCAGTCACTTCAGACAGAGCCTGGAACGCACGTGCGAAGTTGGGAGCATCAGTCACTTCGGAGCCTGGAATGCACATAAGGTTTAGCCTTGGTCTGGAAAGAAAGAGCAGGAGAATCATGAGTCCTTTCTTTGTCCTGCGCTTATAGGAACTTCTTTTAAAACGATCAGATGATAGAAGGGCGAGGGTGGATCCATAGACGGAACTTGCGTACGGAGAGAGAGGATCCTAGGCTTTGAACCAGGGTAGGATGTAGGCATTGGGTTCCTCGATATCGCCACAAAAGGAAAGGCGTGGAGAGATCAGCAGCAGACCAAAACAAAAGAGTATGCCAATTTTAAAAGAGACTGCAGACCAAAACAAAAGCGTATGCCAAATGAGAGACTTGTGTGATCCGACACGCATGCCGAGCAGACCCCGCCTATACCTATAGTGCTAGTGTGGTGAAGGAAGAATAAGTCCGGGATGCCTATAAAGAGAGTCCCCGCCAAAAAAAGAACATAAGGGCGAGGTAAATAGTTGGAGATCGGATCAGGAAGAAGAAATGCTCTTCTAAATAGAGCCGTACGCAAGTCCTAACATTTAGGGGACAAGACCTATGAAAGCGTAGTTCTAGGTCAGATAGAGGACAAGACCTATGCAAGCCTTGTTCTAGGTCTTGTCCTCCAGTATATCACCGGCAGTGAGGGGTCCTAATACGCGCTCAAAAAGCTGCTTTGTAGCATGGGTCTGGATTTCGCTCCTAAAAAAAAAAGGACAGAGAACGACGAAAGCAGTGCTGCTAAGAAAAGAAAAGACCGAATACTAGACTTCACTTTGGCAAGCAATAAAGCTATTCGGGTTTCACCCCGGGGTCTATAGCGCCTGGGGGTTATGGCTTTATTGGGCGATGAAAGGAAGAAAGGAAAAGTGAATGCTTTTCTTTCATCGCCGATAGCTACTATATCTAGAAAGCCACTATAGCTAGAAAGCCACTATATATGACACCCTCTTTGACGAAACCTAAGAACATAGCTTTTTTTAGAGCTAGGGCTACGCGTTGGTCCTTCAAAAAAAAAGAAGTAATAAGGGCGTCGAACTTCGCAGACCAATCATTCCCAGGTCTAGGCATCTTTTGATGAGGTCACTCTCGCTTATGCTTCTGCGCTTCTAGCACTCCCTCACCAGTGATGACAAGCGCCGCCCTAAATGTTGAACATGGACTAAGAATGACAAGATCGAAAGAAAGGTCTTCCTGTTCCCAATCTGGCGCTTTACTTGGGAACAGGTGGACCGCATGACGTAGTCGTCAGCCTTGAAGAGCTTTTCTTGGATGTGAACGAAGACTCCCGGTTTTTTTTAGCTGCGTCGTCAGCCTTGAAGCTTTTCTTGGATGTGAAAGAGGACTCTCCCGTAACCTTTGGAGCTGCACTTTTCTATTGCTCCCTGATTCGTCTAGGGTGCGGTGCGAAAAGAAAGAGACTACTTTTAAAAAGGCATGCTGCGCAGGTATAGGCGAGATCTCGCGTATAGTTGGTAGAGCGACGCTCTGTAAAGGGGTCCTATCTATGTAGGGTTAGGTGTCTAGTTATCCCTGTGGAAAAGCAATGCTACCTCAACCATACCTTTTCAGCTTATCCCTGTGGAAAAGCAATGCTACCTCAACCAAACCTTTACCTTTTCAGCGAATAGGACCGCTAAACTACTTTAGGAAGACTGTACTGGAAACCCAGGTAGGCTCTTGGACCGCCAGTAGGTTATCCTACACTAGGCTCAGTTGGCTCCCTAGGACCTTGTGAAGAGGGCTCTAGTGGTTAGGACGCTTACTCTCAAAGCTCGACCTATACTGATAACATAGGGCTCGACCTATACTGATAACATGGGGGGGTAGGGTCTTCTTCCCGAACTTACGTTGATGTTAGCAATCTTTTGTTTGTCCATAGTCTTGTTCAGATTCTAGGAGCGGCCTCAAGGGAAGATCATTCTGGACACCAACTTCGATTCGACCCCGCCTCAGTCATTACAAGACCCAGGCATTATGACCTACACCCCTTCTAAAAAGCTAAAGATGTTGCTCCCACCTCTAATCTGCTAAACTACCTCCAAACTACGACTCCAAACTACAAACTACTTAAAGCCTCTGTAGTTTAGGATCCTTGCTTCTAAACTACGGTCTGAAATGCTTAAAGACCTTATAACTCCGCCTGCTTCTAAACTACTAACTCCCACCTCTAAACTACTCTTTAATGCTCTAAACTACTAATACTTGAAACTTGCGTACGGCTACCTTACCCCACACTATGCTTCTTCTACCGTACGCAAGTCCAAAAAAAGCTGCTAAACTACAAAGCCCTTCGGCGTACGCAAGTTCCAAACTACCTTTTTCCCTCCTCATTGGTAACAAGCACACTAGGCCTGCGGGTCAACAGGAACGGAACTATAAGGGCTTTAAAAAGCAGGAACTATAAGGGCGCAAGAAAGAAGCTCAACAACACACCCCTTCCCTAATCCACTCTTTGGTGCACAGGTATCCTCTGTCATGGGTGGAAGAAAGGTCTGCCGCTTTCCTAAACTACCCTTTTCTTAGCTCTTTTCTTTAATCCGCTTTCCTAAGCTTTCGGGGGTGCGCAGGTCTCCTCTGTCATGGGTGGAAACGTTCTCGTGAATAGAAAACCTATGCTTCAGAGTCAAGGGAAAAAGCAAGGCTTACGAGTGAAGGGCTTTAAAAGGATTTGTCTATAGAGTAGTTTAGAGAAAGGCGCCCTTAAACTACAAACTACTAAGGCCAACCTAAGCTTTCACTTGCGTACGAGGAAAGATAAAACCAAGACTTATTCTAGCTCCAAAACCTTTAGCCCTTGCACGAAATCTACGCAGTCAAGAAGGATCCTAGCCTACTGGAGGCAAGAGTAGGTAGCTTTAGAGAGCACACTATTTTCCGTACGCAAGTTCCGGAATCTGATCGAATGAGAGATTTTGCGATAAAAGGTAGTTTAGAGGTGCTGGTAGCCGGTAGGTAGCTTTCTAAACCACTTAGAATAGGATAGCTATAGACAAAGAGTAGTTTAGAGCCATTTTTTAACAAAACAAAAGAGAGTTAAATAAGAGTAAGAAACTTCACAGGGAAACCCTGGGTTTCATGGTGCGTATAGGGTTCAGTAAAGGGTTCAAAACCTTTCTAGAAAAAACTAGTCTTAATAGCCTTAATGCGCCTTTCAATGGGCTTGTAGCCAGAATTTTGCTTGGGTGTGTTGCAGAGCTAAAACACACTACAAGAAGATGAGCAGCGCACCATGACCTTTCTTATTACTCTGGACAGTGTAGTTTAGAAAGCAAATCTCTACGGCCAGTGTAGTTTAGAAAGCAAATCTCTACGTACGCAAGTTCCGCAGAATAGCGTAGGCTCTTTCAATCTTTGGCCCTCGCCTTCCTTTTGGCCATTCACAGTGCCTGCCCTTGCGTAAGTACGATCTTCATATTATGAATTACGCTTCTCTTGCTTACGTGATGATTCTCTCTACTCCCAACAGTTAGATGGCATTGGTTGTTTTTCAAGCAGAAAAGGAAAGGAAAGGTAGTTATAAAAAAGGTGTGGTTTCAAAAATAGACATTACGCGCAAAGGAGTTAAATAAGAGTAAAGAGCCGGACTTGCGTACTAAACTACAAAAAAGAGTAAAGAGCAAAATAAGCATTAAAGAACCGTAGTTAAGGATCCTAAACTACAGAGCTAGCGACCGCTAACCCTAGAACCTAGATCGTGAGCAAAGAGCCCCAAGATAAGCGAGATTGAGTTAGCTTTAAAAGTAGGTGGGAAAGCGTAAGGTCCTAGGGGAGGTTTCCAGGCTAGACTCTGCAGCACATCCACTCTATAGATCTCCTACCTAGTCTAGAATGAAAAGTCTACTAGCAAGATGAGCGTCCACTTATTTCTTGCTGCATTCACCATTCTTCTTTTTTTTCTTCTTTTTTTTTTTAAGCTTCTATATACAGTAGACTTACGTAGTTTAGGATCCTAGAAAAAAAAAAACAACTACCACTTCCAGTGTTTAGACAAACCGAGGGTGGCCTTTATCTTGCTACTGGCTCCACCTCTTTTTAGCCTTTTAAACGTACGCAAGTCTGAGCTATTTGAAACTTACGTACGGCTACCTTCCTCTTTTAAACTCCTTTTAAAGCCCTACGTGTGGATTTCTTTCTCAGATGTGATGCACTGACTAGCCATTTGATAACAGCGCTTTTGAGAGATCACTTTCCTTCTTTTCTTCTTTTAAAGGCAGTAGAACTACTCCCTATAAGGTAAATGGGACTCGAATCCGCGAAAGGACTGACTAGATGGCCTATCCTCTGTGAGAATCGGAGCGCTTGTCCTTCTTACTGGCTCACTTGGCTCATCCATAGATCCTTCTTAGTACATTACTGATTGCGTAGCTAGCCCTCCTCGTCACCCCCGTCATCTCGGTTGCCTTCTTGTCAACAAGTATCGCCTGGGTCTGGCCTCTAGTTGCTTTAGCGATTTCCTTTATAAACTACCTCTTTTTTAAGCGCCGTGCATTTCGCTATTAGCTAGTAGGATTGCTTTCTTACTCGACAAACGGGAGGATCCTTGCTACAACGCCACCTTTTCTTTATAAACTCCGCTATTCTAGGGTTGGCTATAGAAGCTATAGAAATTTGGACTCATTTCTAAACTTTGGAACGCTGTCTCCAAAGGTGGAGACGATGCATGGTCTGTTAAAAGGAGGTCTGGTTGATAGAAGAACCCATTTTGAGGAAAAGAAGCAACCAGATCAATATAGGCTAGGAATGGTCAAAGTGAGAGAAGGCGGTCAAAAATAATAGGATGACTCCTAGGCAGAACTCACATGGGAGGGTTTTCTACGGCTTTAAAAGAACCGGTCGAACGCCTATAGATCAAAGTCCAAGAACAGGTCAAGTCCAAGAACAGGGCAAATTCCAGGGTGTGCTGAAGAAGGCCTAAAAAAGGGCTAGCAAAGGGGTGTGTTGAAGAAGGACCTAAGTTGGGGGAGGCAGGTCAAATGAACATAGAGCAGGCGCCACTAGGCTCTTTGCAGCATTAGCTATTTCAGAGACGTCTTGCAGGTTGCTGCTAGGATCCTTCCTGTGCTGGGTTTTTTTTTTTTTTTTTTCTGTCCTCGAAGATCTATTGACTTCATAACGACGCTGATCCTAGAACGACCTATTGACTTCAGATAGCCGACGCAGTCGAGAGTGGTGAAACTCATCTGATCTTCGTACGCAAGTTGCTCAAAAAAAAAGCAATAGCCACTCAGCCGGTGGAGGTAGTGGCTCCAGCGTAAGGAAGGACTCATGTATGTGGGCATTGCTCTCGGCTCTCAATGGTAAGTTGGCGATGGTACCACATCTTCATAGCTATACAAGAACCAGAGCAAGGATCCTCGGGACTGCTCAGGAAAAAGAAGCGGTCAGAAGAGCCGCAGGCCTTGTGTTTCTACGTAGGAAAAGACAAGGCTGAAGAAAGATCACAACAACGCTGCATTCCAAACCTTTAGAACTCGCCTTTCCCATTTGCGCGCAGCTAGAAATACATCAGGAAAAGCAAGAGCTCTATGATCAACTCGCTTCAACCTTGGCCCCTAACTGCTGAGACAAGTCTTCCGACGCTTTTTAGATCGGCGTTCTAGTTCACAGCGGACAGCAGTTCTAGCTTTTTAGCTTTATTTTTTCCGGATGTATTTCGTAGCTTAGGAGCTCTTTTTGCTGCCGCTCTTATAGACATGACTTGCCAGAAAATCATCCTTTTTTTCCTCCTAGCTACATGGCGACTATAAGACAGTAGACTTACAAGGATCCTAGTGCAACAACTACCACTATTTTTTACGCAAAAAAAACCATAAAATCTTGCAAGGATCCTTAAGAGTAGTTTAGACCACTTACCCTTTTAAAACATGGGTTACTACTTTCCCTTGTCTTAGGCGTTTTAAACGGTTATACCTCGCAAATAGCTGGGCAACCTCATTCGCACCTTTCACCCCACGCTGTTTGTCTTATCTTTTCCTATATAGTGACAACATTCCTCGGTCAACCTGTCTCTTGCTATAGCCGACTAGAACGCTCAATTAGGTTCTTTTTTTTTCTGCTTCTAAACTACAACTACCTATTTCTTTGACAGGCGGAGTCAGGGAAGAGAAGGCTCAGTCATCAGCTAGCGGCTCTAGATATATATATGCTAGGTCGGTTGGAATTTCTTGGTCTCCAAGGCAAAAGGGGACTCCAGCAGGCTATGTTGTTGGGCGTTCTTGCGGGTCCTCAAAACTCAAGTAGCCGATTCTTTCTAGTGCCATTCTAGTGCCAAGCCCTCTAAACTGCTCCTTCTCTTTTAAACTACTTAGTAGTTGCCTAAAGGCTACAACTCAATTCGCTTATCTTTCCGTCTCCGTCTTTAAAAAGCTCGTAGTTTAGGATCCTACCTAGGTGGTGCTAACAAAAAGCTACCTGCTTCTAAACTACTTTTTTCCACCGTCTGACGCTCTTTTCTTTAATGCTTCTTTTTGGCGTACGCAAGTTTCAAAAAAAAATATACATTACGCTCAACCGGTGGCCTCTAAACTACTCTTTAATACTTGAAAGGCTACTAGTTACTGCGTACGCAAGTTTAAAAACAAGCTTCCTTGTAATGTAATTTCATCGGGTGGCATCTCGGGCGCTTTCTAGTGCTGGAGTTATGAGCTAAAGGCAAATCTTCTTGCTTTCTCATGCTAGACTGGCATTAGAAATGATCTTGTCCTCGGCGCGTCTTCTAAACTACTCTAGTGCTGTGGCCTAGTCGATTAAGGCACTCTTTGCAACAGCTATAGCTATAGACATAGACATAAAGGACTGACTCTATAGTGAACCGAATCGACCATACCATAGGAGAATCTCCCACCTCTGGTGCCCGTGGTGTAGTTAAGGACGTCGTCTGTGTTTTTGAAGAAAAAAAAACCAGTAGTCGATTCCCTTAGGGGGCACAAAAGACTTAGAGATCACAATAGAGCAATGAGAGCAATTCAAAACCTTTAGCAAGGACCAGACGCGAAACCATAGCTGACATTAGCGCTACCAGGATAGGATTGGTGCAGTTTAGAAGACAGCCAAACCTACTCGAATGACTCCGGTTTTTTTTCGAGACCCATAAGAAAATAAGGCGTGATTAATGCGCTATGAGTTCACACTGGATCTTCAAAGGCACTATGATGATTCTTTCCTTTCCTTTGTCTAGAGTGGCGGTGATGGCATGCCCTATGAGAATGCACCTACCAAAGGGAAAGGGAGTAATGAGACAGCGGTGTGTTGACGACCCATTCACCAGTTCCACCTTTACACACCGAAGCTTTTTTACACACCGAAGCTTTTTTTAGGGACTCTGTGCCAATGTCTGATTCCCTTCAGCCGGTCCTTTTCATTACCACTACTGCCCTTTGGTGTGTAAAGTTGGATCGATGCAACGTCCTATTCGAGCTTATCGACAGCACTAGCACTATAAGAGTAAGAAGAAGACAACGGAATGTCAGACTAAAGAAAAGGGCCTTAGAAAGCGTCCGCGTGAACCCTGGCTTTAGTAGATTAGAGGTCTCAAGCAGTTTAGGACTAGGATCCGCAGAAATGAACTGGTCGTGTCTTCCAAACCACAAAAAAGTAGTTTAGAACTTGCGTACGCCAAACTCTAAAACGAGATCGCTGGCACAAAGCGTATAGCGCGTATGCGTTCCTTCTCCGGAGAAGTGAATCAAGCAATCCCCCGGGTTTTTTTTTAGACCACCCTGGTCGTTATAAGACTCAGCTATATCATGAGGTCTCAAGCACTAGGCTCATCAGAAACGAACCCGCCTTGCGAAACCAAAGGCTACTAAAAGGATCTCTTTGCACAGCAGTTTAGAAGCACATTCACAGCCTTGAGAGATCTTCGCCCAAAAGATGATGGATAAGTAGTTTACTTACGTACGCGCAACTTGCGTACGAAGAGAGGGTTAAGTTTCTCACTTGTGTGCAGAGCTATGTTGAATGCATGGCCAGTGGTCTGGTCCATAAGGGGGGTGGTTCGAGTCTCGCCGACATGACAACGTTAGAAGCAAATACAGAGCGATGAATCTTCCTCTAAACTGCTCCACTTTCCACCTTAGGCAAGGCAGAGTCACTTAACGGCACGAAGATTCCGGTCGTTGTGCATGAAGGCAGTTTAGAAGGCAATAGCAATAATTTGCTTCATCTCGCCAAAAAAGGATCACAAGGCTCTCGAAACTACCTTTGCGTAGGCGCTCTGACTACCCTTATGCTATTGCTTGTAAGATCACCCTGCTTTAGTGCTTTTTCATGGCTTTTTTTTAGCAACGTCTATGGAAGAAATAAACTCTTCCTCAGGCCGACTAATAGCAAGACGGAAATGAAGGAAGCTTGCTAAAGCTAGTATTAAAGAGTAGTTTAGAGGGCTTTAAGCAGTTGCTACTTTAAGTAGTTTAGAGGCTGAGGGAGGCCTTTAAGCAGTTGCTACTTTAAAAAGAGTAGCTAAAGCTTCGTTCCGTAGTTTAGGACTTGCGTACGTCAAAAGCAAAATGAAGGATTAAAGAAAAGGAAAAGAGCTTTTTAAAGCCGGACTTGCGTACGTTTAAAAGAGTGTAGTTTGTAGTTTGGACTTGCGTACGGCGAGCTAAGCAGATTAGAGGTGTTTTCCATAAAATATACATTACGCTAAAGCTAGGCTTTCAAAATATACATTACGGACTTGCGTACGTTTAAAAGGGTTTCGTTCCTAATCTTTGGAAGCCGGACTTGCGTACGTTAAAAAGAGTTGCCTAAAATATACATTACGGCTATCAATGTATATAGAAGGGGCTAGTTTAAAGACGGAGGAAAAGATAGAGACTTGCGTACGGTAGTTTGGAAAGGTATTTTCTAAACTACCGTACGCAAGTAGCTTTTAGAATAGGTTCTGTGAACTTGCGTACGGTGGAAAAAAGACGGACTTGCGTACGTTTAAAAGAGTTAGAGCTATTTTTTAATAAAAGAACGGACTTGCGTACGTTTAAAAGGGTTAATAGAAGACGAGGATTAAAGAAAAGAGCTGCGACAGAGTTTTAAAAGACAAGGAAAGAAAGCCAATAGCGGAATAGGTATAGGCGAGCTAAGCAGATTAGAGGTGGTTACCCACTTTTTAAAAGGGTTAGGACTTGCGTACGTTTAAAAGGGTTAAAGCCAGCGATGACCTTTAAAAGAACCTAGATCGTGAGCCAAAGAAGGAGCTAGGACTGGATTAAACAACTAGATTCGCGCCTAAACTACTTAAAAGGGCGATCTAGGTTCTTTGTACGCAAGTAAAGGCGTGAGTCGGAGCTACGTTGCTTTCGGAAACCTTTCTAAAAAAAAACCAGCAATAAATCAGGATTCTTTCTTGCTGGTCTGAGACTTGCTAGCAACGTGCGAGAACGGGGGTCAGAGGAAACCTGAGGTTGTGCGGCTTTCTAAACTACGGAAAATTGACTCGTGCGATCCAGTAGTTTAGGGGGAAACCTGAGGTTCTTTAATAGCTCCAACCTTTAGCGAAAACAAGGTCCACTATTCTACCATATGCTGGCTTTCTAAACTACGGAAAATTGACTCGTGCGTGTGTTTTCATACTAGTCTTATTTAGTTAGCTTTAAAAGTGGGTGTGTTTTAGAGCTGTTGAAAGGGTGTTAGTCTTTTTTATCGGGTCAGTCCTTTTTGCTGGTTGGTTTACGCTTACGTCAAAGGCCGACGCGACTTGTTGTTTCTTCAGTTTTTGCTGCTCGCTCATCTCTCTATCGTTCACAAGGCTTGGATGCCATCGAAGAAACAATTAGGGCTAGGGAAGAGCTTATCAAAAAAGAAGCGTGACATATGCAACTTCGCTAACGTCCTCAACGCTTTTTCCTACACCAGAACCTACCGATGACCTAATGTCTATAGCCCATTAGATAGAATAGATAGAAAGCCCAAATGCACTTCTTGTGACGAGATGAAATAGCTCGTTTCAAGGGCGATGAATAGATAGATCCAAAGTAGTTAGGGGACGCGTAGGCTACACAAGAGGGATAGCCTAACCATCATTCACCAGCTTCAGGCGTGATTCATGGACCAGCTTCTTTTTTGTGATTCATGCACCAGCTGCAGGCGTGATTAGGACATCGTCTTTTCATGTTGAAGGATAAGGGGTTCCATCCCCACTCCATGTTGGGATAGGTAGGTCGGGGCAAAAGGCTTGAAAGGCGTTAACACTACTCTTTTTTTTAAGGGTATCAGCGACTGGAGCCATTACCAGTCCTCTAATAACAAAAAGAAGACCTGTCATTCTAGTCGTCTGGCTTTTGGCAATGGAAATGGAAGCAAAGGACCTTCTATGCTTTTTCCCCGAGCTTTCTCTTCCCTAGCCCTAATTGTTTCTTCGATCTTGATTTCGCTACTATTCAAAAACACACTCCTGTCTTCTCTTCCTAAGATGGTAGGCGTGTCCATAGACGATCAAGTCTAAGATGACGGAGATAGGCCATAGTGACGACGACGAAAATATTCTTTGGTAGTAGGCATCGCTATCATGTGATTTGGCTAGGATCAAATAGCTTTACTACGATTTCGTCCTAGGCTAGTCATGGCTATAGGCGCTATAGGCCAGGATGAAATACCTTTAAGACGATTCTTGTTGCTAAAGCTAGGGTAGACTGAAAGTGGCCCATGACGCAGCTCTTAGGAACGGGAAGAAAGACGGATTAAAGAGCATTGTAGTTTAGAGCGTACGCAAGTTTTCAAAAAAAGCCTTAAAGAGCATTAAAGAAAAGAGGCTTTAAAAGGCCGAGAAAGGGAGAGGAGGCCTAAAACACACTCAGAGCACTCGACTGAAAGGAAAGGGAGGCTGGATCATAGAAGGCGACCGAGCAACAAAAAGAAGCTTCGAGTCAGAGTAGGGCCACTAGTTTGTAGTTTAGAGAGCGGCTGGGAGAGCGAAGGCAGCCAAGCCTACGGCTCTTCTCTACCTGGCTCCTAACTACTAGTTGCTTTCTAGTTGCTTTCCTAACTACTAGTAGCTTTCTAGTTCTTCTATCCTAACTACTCTCTTTTTGCTTCACTCCTTTTAGCACAACTCCTCGCTTCTTTCCAAATAAAAGACTCAAATAGCCTCCAAACTACAACTACTAGCCCACTATTCTTTGGCTCTCCCCACTCTTCGCCTCAAAACCTACTGGCTCTCCTCGCTCTTCGCCTTTATCCTTACCTACTGTTTTTTTTTAGCGTAGCAAGAAGGATCCTAGCCTACTGGAGTAGCGTAGCAAGTGTCCTGGGAGGATTCCAACTCTTCTTCCCATTAGCACAACTAGTTTACTTGGACTTCGCTTTCTATTTCTATGGGCATTCCTTTGACTTGGACTTCGCTTTCTACGGGCATTCCCATGACTCTAGAGCGCTAGGATCCTTGACTTCAAAATAGACATTACGGAGAAAAGAGAAAAGAGAAAAAAAGCGACTACTTGCGTCCTCTAAGCTACAAAAAGAAGGATCCTCGGAGGAAAAAAGCTGGGACCGTGGAAGAATGGGAGTTTTTTAGGGGTGTTATGTCCTTTTTTGCATTTTGATCCTTAGTGATCGACGTGCTTTTTTTTAGCGGCCAAGATGCAGCGACGGTTGACTTCTTTTCCTTATACGCGATTCTAGTTGGACCAACCTAGACTGACAGGCTTTCTGTAAAAAACACAACTGGACTCTTTAGCTACTGACGGCCTATACTCCTCGGTCTTTTTTTATCTAGTTCTCGTTCAAGTTGCAGTTCTCACTCTCATCCTAACCTTTTTAAAACATAGCGCGTCGCTGTCGCTATTCGACAAGAAAGACGTAACCCATGATATGCTAGTTGGTTTTAACCAACCACTATAACAAAGACTTTTTTTTTTTTGACCAACTCAAAAAAACCAGCTATTGTGGGTTAAAACTTACTAGGATCCTTCTTCTCGTTTGGGGCTTAGGCTTTAACTATAGTGACAAGAAGAGAAAGAGAATAGGTGAACAACTACAACTAGATCAGGTCTAAGGAATCGAGATCAGGTCTAAGGAAGCCTAGCCAATCGGAGAGACCACCCGAGCTCCTTCTATCAAGCAGCCCCTAAAAAAACCGTTGACTGCCGACTCCTATATGTCCTATCCACCGGATCCAAGGTAGTTTAGGAGTAGTGCTCTTTTTGTTTTTTTAGGATAGGAATAGTTTGTAGTTTGGAGCGCTCACCGGCTCTCCAGCTATTTAATAGCTGCAGAGTGCTCTTTTTTTTTAGGAATAGTTTGTAGTTTGGAGCGCTCACTGGCTCTCCAGCTATTTCATAGCTGCAGAGTGCTCTGAGTTCCCCCCACCTGAAAGATGCATGGGCCAGGCTCTCAACTTGCGTACGCAGATCAAGCCGGAACTGCACTCTCCCTCTCCAGTTTTTAGACCGATTGAAGTCGAGTGGTCGAGTCTACGTCTACAAAGGCACTGACCTCTAACTACTTTTCACCCAAGCTGGGCGGAGATCATGCCGGAACTGAACTATCCTCCCTGCACCCTGCCTAGGGCTTGTCATAAGAGGAAACGTAGTTAGGAGCACAGTGGAAAAGACAGAGACTTGCGTACGAGGAAACGTAGTTAGGAGCACAGAGAGAGGACCGAAAGGAGAAAAGAGAAGAGACAGAGAGAAGCGGGAATGCCGTTGTCGTATAGTATAGTGCTTTGATTCGTCTCAGATTTGTTGCTATCCTTTCCTTCCTTCGCCTTCACTAAAGCTAACGGAGAACCGCGCTCTATCGCCCTGGACATTTCACAAAGTGTGATTAGGTAGTTAGAAGACGCGTGTTAGCAGTCGCCTTGGGTTCCAAAGCGAAACGTTCCTGTAAGCTAGGCTCTTTCCTCACTACAAGCGCTCCCAAACTACGCTCTATGAAGGATCCTTCCTCGTACGCAAGTTCCAGCCATTCCATACTCTATGACGCTCCTCTAACTACTTTTGTTCAATCTGCGGTCCAAAGCTATCTGAAGGTAGGTCTTGAGCGCTTTTCTCCATGAATGGGGCTTTTTTTTTGAAACTTGCGTACGAAAAGGCCTAGTTTTCTTTTCCAACGCTCTATTCGCAGCAAAAAAATGTATATTTCACCCTTATTGATGTATTTTATTAGGGGTAGGGGTTCTTTCCGTCTTTTTCCCACCCTTCTCGTCTTTTCTGCTTCCAGTTTTGAGATATGCTCCGAAAGAAGAAAATAGGAAGTAGGAATATTTTTGCACCCTAGGTCTCTCGCAATGTAGCTACGCCGACAAGGTAGATTAGAGGTGTTTTTTTTAAGGAATGGAAACGTGCTAGGATCCTTCTGAAGGACTGAAAACGTGCTAGGATCCTTCTGAAGGACTGAAAACGTGCTAGGATCCTTCTGACGCCGCGTCAACTCTAGTAGGAAGTACTAGCTTTGCTTTTTCTAATGCTTTGCAAAGTCCATAGTTGCTAAAGCTAGTGGTGTTGAGAGCGCAGACCCCAGCCGAAAGGGCGAAGGACAAAGGGTAGCTACTGTTTAAAACACAATGGGTTGGGTCGGTTCATAAAGGAAGTGCAAAGAAAGCTTCGTGCCCACAACACAAAGGAAGTGCATGCAAAGAAAGCTTCTTGCCCAGAATGGACTTCAAAGAAATAGGAATCAGTAGATAAAGAGCAGCAAGGGCTTTTTTATGGTCTTTTCTCTTTTGTCTAGCGGCTATTGCATGATCTACTCAATCCTCAAAAAAAGTAGTTAGAGGGCAGGAAGAAACCTTGATCTCTCCACTAGGTGTAGTTTAGGGCAGGATTCTCAAACTGGGGTGTGTTTTAGCGCGTTGACGCAACTTTTGCGCGTAATGTATATTTTTTCTTTCGTCATATTTTTTCTGTTGACTCCTAAACTACAAAAAGCGCTTCCTTTCCTTCTTAGCGCTTTTTTAACGTACGCAAGTCCTAAACTACTAAAGCCTGTTTCTTGCTATATCTAGCTACCCTTGGCCAAAATGGTGACGACTATAGTAGTAGGCACAAACCCACAAGTAGTAGGCACTTTGCCACATGCACAAAAAATAGGCACTTTGCTACATGCACCCGTTGCAATAGAAAAGGCGAGGCCAGAGACCCAAAAAGCGTGAGCTTCGAACTTGCGTACGCAAAACTAGGATCCTTGGTCTTCCTCTGCTATAGGGACCTATGAGTCATTATTGTAGCTTTAGCAACTTCTGGTGCTATTGAGTGATGGCTATTCAATTGCGTTGCTGGCTTGTAGCTAGTTGCGGGTGCTGTAGCTCTTGTTGGTGTTGGTTCCCCACGCTAAGAGCGGGTTTAAGTATACATAGAACGTAAGAAACGTAGGCTGTAGTAGGAGGTCTAAAAGAAAGCAGCCTGTCCATCGCATCTTTCTTTGATAGCGCCTTAGGTTTTTAAAACATTGCTCCTAACTACTGCTTTCAGTAGTTTAGGAGGATTTCCCAGATAAAACAATTAGCGGATGATGGAAAATAGGATCCTAAACTACGTAAGTCTACTGTCTATAGGCGATTAGGTTTCTTCAAAGGTCAAAGAAGCGCAAGCTTCCTCAAAAACACCAGACCTAAACCAACGCACCAGCGCTGCTAAAAAAAAAACCCAGCAAGTAGCTTAGAGAACGTAGTTTAGGACCTTGTTTTCGCAAGCTATTAGTTTAGGTAGCCGGATTAAAGAAAAGCGAAGGTATAGCAAGAGTTAGGCCTTTAAATAGTGGAAAATGGCATGGACAAGAAGTTGTGCTAGACTTGCGTACGGAGTCCCTAGTCTGATCAGAAAGACTTGTCTTCTAAACTACCGACGCTAATGATCAACAGCGTCCTCTCTCTTCGGGGATAGGGTATCTGTCTACTGACGCAAGAGCCGGCTTTTCTGACCAGCCTCGTACGCGCCTAAATGTTTGGAACACAAGGCTATTTTCTCCGTACGCAAGTTCGACCTTCTTAAAAAACCAGTGAGAACCTTCTTTTCCACCTTCTTCACCAAACCAATGAAAGCGTAATGGTCAGCTAGGATCCTTATCGCTCTACTAGCTAGGCAAGAAATAGCTCCAAAAAACAGCAAGAAAGGTTGCGCATCCTATTCTTTCATACTCAAACTCAGAAAGACAGGCGCTACTCAAACCTACGGGAGTTATACGTCACTTTAGTTACCATTTGATGAAACAAGCATTATTCACCGTACGCAAGTCTAGCTGCTTTTGGGGTAGTTTACTTGCGTACGGGTAAGCTTCTTTTTTTTCAGTAGTTTGTAGTTTAGGGGTGTTATTTAAGAGGAGTTTTAGTAGTTTAGGGGGAATGTGCTACATCGAAGGTATCTGTGGAATTGGCTACATCGAGAGTATCTGTGCTATGTCCTATCTTTTCCTTTTAAAAAGCCTTGCTTTTGATTAGAACTAGGCGCAGAAGGAAAAGCAACGAATAGCCTCCAAACTACTATTCCAATCATGCCCTTTAAAGGGGTCTAGTGGTTTTGTTGAGCTAGGATAAATGAAAGCAAAACACGTTAGACTTTTCAAGCAAAACACGATCTCAGACTTTATCGTCCTATTTTGCTTTCGAGTCCTGGGCAGGGCACTGGTGGCTACTACTAGCTGCGTCAGTCACGATCTTAGACTTTTTATTCTCATCAGGAAGATTTATTCTCATCAGGAAGAAAGGGGGAAGCCATTCGGAGCTAATCATCGGACTTGCGTACGTGAAACTTGCCCTTTTCTTCGTACGCAAGTTGCATGGTGGGTCAAAGCAAAGAGATGGCTTTGCTTTGCAAAAAGTAGTTTACTTGCGTACGAGGATCCTAAGCTACAAAAAAGAGTTCAGAACATTTGCGCTTCAAGATATAGCTTCTATATTTGGAGCCAGCGCTAAAGAGTGAAAAAAGAGCAAGAAGTAGTTGTCGAACTAGGACGAGATTTCTAATTTAAAGATCAAAGGAGCTACGACAGAGGCGAGCTAAAAAGAGGTGGGAGTCAAGAAAAGAATAGTGAATTGTAATGTAATAGTATATATAAGGGCGACTACGAACAGCATAAGGGTTAAGGCATGGGTTAAAGCCAGCAAACGTTGGAGGCGTGTAGGTTCAGTGGCGGCATATGATGACCTACCGGCGTCATCGTTGTCGCGCCTGTCAAGGAAAATTCCTGTTTTCAAAAAAGGCGCTGCTCTGTACGCCAGTTTTAAAACATGACTCTTCCCGTCCTCCCTTTTCTACACTCGACTCTACTCCATCCAACTTTACGACATAGCTCCTTTTTAAATGTACATTACAGCGAAATCGCTAGCGATTTCTTGCTGGTTCAATAATTGCGATTCCTACTGTACCAAGAAAACGTTCGAGTTTCTCGGAGCATTTCCAAAGAAGGACCCAAGACAGGCAGCTTCGGGTTCGCAACATAGGTCATCCAAGGGACCCCAGTTTTTTTAGGGTCAACCCCAGGGTAAAAAGTAGCTACTCAAACTATACCGGAAGCTTTTCTAGAGCCATAGCCGCTCTGCTCAGGAAAGATATTTGGAAGATCTGCAGTAGCGTCGTTAACCCGGGAACTGAATGACATTGCGATCGACGTAACGTGCCTAGTTGGTAAGGCTTTCTTGAAGGCGGCCGCAACACACCAGCGACTCATAGGAAGGTAAGACCAGCTAAGCGCCTCTAAACTACAAAAAGGAGAACCTTCTAAACCACTTCTACTGTTTTGCAAGATTTTGGCTCCATAAAGACTTAGGCTAAGACTTTGCAGAATGAGAGAGTGTCCAGGGTCTCCGCTGGCTTTTGAGATGGTTGGTAGGCTGAGAGTGTCCCGGGTCTATGCTGGCTTTTGAGACGGTAGGTAGGCTGAGGAGGCGTATTCTAGACATGACGCCTAGCCTAACTGACAAGAAGAGCGAAAGCATATGGATTTTCTCGAACTCCATAAGAGCTTGTAATCCACGAAAGCCTTACCAACTTGATATAGACCCCACCCCTAGCTTTCACAAAGTGCTTGCCAATGGCTTCAGATCGGGGTGACACGAAAGAAGGAAGGGTGTTTTTAAAGCTCTAGGAAGACGGAGTTTTAAAACGGTTAAATACGAAGGAAGGGTGTTTTTAAAGCTCTAGCGTGGGTTAAAGACGAAATGGCTCTCCAAAGGTTTAGGGGTAATTCCTCTTTCTTTTCTAGTTCTGCTTCTTCCGCCAAAGAAAAGAAGCCAGAAAAGACTCCAAAAAAAGAAATAGCCGATTGTTTTCAGCCAACCGAGAAAGGCATGGGGGTGTGTTGCGACCGCTGCATCAAAGAGGGGACTTGTAGACTTCGGTTCGAATACGCCGATCGACCACCGCGCAATAGCTAGGTTGCTAGTTGAGTGGCCCGCCCAAGGCAAGGCTTTCTTCGAACGCAAGTTGATGCGCCATCTTCCATAGTGGCAAAGACCACTATCTAGTTTTCAAAAAAGGCGAGGTCTAAACTACAAAAAAAGAAGTTTGTGGTGATTAGGCACTGCTTGCGTTGTTGGCTGCTCTAGACGCGAAAGCAAATCCGAACTAGAAGGCGCTCTCAAACTATTTAGGACCTTTCCAACACACCGCCGCTTGACCTAACTTACAAAGACGACTGAAGGCAGGTTTCCCCGGCTATAGTGCTATAGTGTTTTTTTAGAAAGAAAATGATCCAGTTTAAAAGAGTGATAGTGAGAAGAAGGCCCCTAAATCGCTAATAGACTAGAGGTGTTTTCCATAATGCAGATCTCTCCAAAAAAACTGGCTTTCTGATCCACTTTTAAAGCCCTTACTACGAAGACAATGCAATGCTGATTTAGTACGGTTGCTCGCACCTACGACATATTGGCTATGAAGAGCCTACGCTTTGAAGATCTTTTCGTCCTCATTCTCTTGGATTTGATTTAGCGAAGGGGTGGTAAAGCTCTTGGCAAAAGCCCCACTTTGTACCAACGCTTTTTCGCAGGACCCCTAAAAACTTTTGGCAGAAGTTCTGGGCTTGCGCAAGCTTGCGCAAGCTTGCGCAAGCTTGCGCAAGCTTGCGCAAGCCGGAAAGCTTAAAAAAAAAAAAAGGCATATCAAGATGTGAGAATAGCCGGAGAGCAAAACAAGACTTTCCACCGCTAAACTACTTCGATCTGATGCGTATTGGTGCTAAAGGAAAAAGGTTAGTTGACTCCTGACAGGCTTTTGACTTGGCATGATGCATGGCTTTCAACGCGTTTTCTATCTGATGTGTTTTGGTGCTCTAAAGGAAAAACTTGCGTATGGTGAGTTTCCTTTTGAAACTCCTTCTATATACATTGTTAAAAAATGGCTCCTACTTCAGTGGCTACTCTTTAATGCTCTTTTTGGCGTACGCAAGTCTAACGGCTTTAGGCCCACGCTTTCGGCTTTCTAGGATCCTTAGCACAATATATATTTTTGCACTTTAGGCCCACGCTTTCTAAACTACTAAAGCTAGCTTCTACGTACGCAAGTAGTTGCTTTTTAAATACAAGCTTCCTAAACTACAACTACCTTGCTGGTCTTTTCTTTCTTTTTAAAAGGCAATAGGCGATCTGGGTAGTTGCTATCGCTACAAGGATCCTAGGCAAGACAGGCCCAAGAACCCAAATCCGCTATACTCAAGGGTATGTAGGCGATCCTGCTGCTCTCTAACTACTCTATACCTTAAACTTGTAGCTTCTACGGATGGGACTTTTGGTCTAGTTTAGCATTACCCATCAATACCTCTTCTAAAAGAAAGCTTCAATACCTATTCTTGTAGCTTTAGCAAGAGCTAAACTACCCTCTGGTTCTAACTCAATCTGCTTATCTTGTCTTTTAACGTACGCAAGTCGCCTATGGTTTTTTATAAAAAAAAAACACTCCACCTCCAGCTACCCTCTTCTTCTGGTTCGCCTATCGGCTCCTCCCTATAGTGCTTGTCACAGGCTCTCGTTCTCGGCTACGCTCTATTGGATTCCTATGGTCCTTGTCACGGGTTAAAAGTAGTTAGAAGCAACTACGCTCTAGGATCCTTGGCTTCTGGTCCTCTGCCAATCTTATAGGTGGAATAGGTGTTGGAATCGGGTCAAGTAGGCGAAGGTGTGCAAGCAAAGACAAGAAGCAGCGAAGGTAGCCGTAGTTTAAAAATATACATTACGGGCTAAAGAACGAAGACTTGCGTACGGTTATTTTCTCTCTTTTTAAACAGTAGCTTCTGTTCTAGGCATGAGCTTCTAAAGGTTCGGCTACAGGTGCTACTTCCTACTACTATGACGTAATGGGCTCAGTTCCTTCGTCTACTGGTCCGGAGTCGCGCTACTTTCTACGATCGACTACTATGACGTAACGGATCCAACCGAGCGTAGTTTAGAAGAAGGTAGTTGGGGTTAAATAAGGGCTAAGAGTTTAAAAGAGGTGGAGCCAGAAGAAAGGAAAGAGAGGCCTATGAGCCTATGACCTGGTCCAGACAGAAAGAGAGCAAAAAGAACGCCATGAAGAGAGCAAAGCAAGCTTTTAAAACATGTGAAGAGAGCAAAGCAAGCTACATCATGTGAAGAGAGCAAAGCAAGCTTTTAAAACATGTTGTAGTAGGAAGCGTGGAGAGATCGAAGGATGAGTAGTGGTTTTTTTTGTAGTTTAGAGCTGGATCAGATCGGAGCCTAGGCGTATCAGTTGGTAGATCAGAGGAAGAATATAGCCTACGCGAGAGTAGAAGTCACACGGACACCAGATCAAAGGAAGTCGGGGCTAATAGAGAAGCCATAGGAGAAGCAAGTAGTTTACTTGCGTCCGGAGACCTAGGACCGCTAGAGAACAGAAGGTAGGCTATTTAGTTGTTAGCTAGTAGAATAGAAAGGGAACCACAAAAGCTACAGCTACTCCGACGGGTAGCGCTACCACTACTTCTTAACTACGGTCTCCAACTATTTACTTGCCTATAGCCGATCAAAGGATGAGAACAGAAGCCGAGTCCCTAAGCAAGAAGGCAAGAAGGACAAGAGCAAGCATCATTGGAATCGTAGACTAGGCCGTTATCTCAAGGTAGCCAACACTTCCAAGGCGGGCATTACATCTTTTTCTATCTGGGAAAGGCGCATTCAGTTCACTCCACTCCAGTGCATAGGTCTGGTTTTGCTCGATAGGTAAGCAAGTCGAAAAGAGCGTTCTTACTTTGGTTTGGGGTCGTCCTTGGGTTAGGTGTCTCGGGTGAGGTGTCCCCAGTAAGCCTTGGACTAGCTCAGAATATACATTACGTCGATCTAGCCATTGCAGCGCTCTGAGTGGGCATTCTATGAACGTCAACACTTACTTCCTTCGTTAAGAAAGAAAAGAGTAAGCGCCGCTTCTTTGGAGGCCGATAGCTCTGTAGTTTAGGATCCTAAACTACGACTCTTTAATGCTTCTAGGTCTGAAATCCGGCTACCTTGGATCTCTAAGAAGGCTTTCTTGATAGGCCCAAAGTTTAGCATCAAAAAGAGGTACTTGTAGTTGGACTTGATGCGAAACTTTCTGTACCGTAGACCAGAATGAAGCTTACTTGCATAGTCTTTCTGTGATACGTCTTGCTTTCCAAGAATCCCTAGGCCCGGGGAAAGGTTAGGTTAGGCGTACGCAAGTTCTGGGTTTGAATCACCTACGTCTTTTAAAATAGCTGGAGCACATATCCCTAAAAAAAGGCGCCTAGCCTTGGCCGCAAAGAAAGAGAAGACGGGCAATACTGGTGGAAGTAGTTAGAGACAGCTACCCCTAACTACTTGATCAACAAGTGGCTTTGTCTCTAGGATTGCGCCGGGCCTTTTCCTTGTAGAAATAGGGAGCGGTATAGCAAGAAGCAAGTCTATAGACCAAGAAAGAGGAGACCAATCAGATGAGCGAGTAGCTACTGACACTGAAGCGGAGTTGGTCTCTGGTCTGGAGTTTAAAAGGCCCTGTCCTTAGGCCCGTAGGTGAGAGCGATAGTAGGAGTAGGAGTCAGAGACGGATGCTACAGGAGCCAATGGAGCCAGACCCATGGGAGAGGAAGTTTTTAAAGGAGTAGAAATGCGAGCAGGCCCGAAAAAAACCTACTGGCGATAGATAGATTGAACCTAAGCGCACATCAGCACTAGACTGGCCAAGGAAAGAAGCAACTGCTGAGAAGAGCTGGACCAGAACCAATAGCCTACTGGAAGACGATGCCAAATAATGAGACCAACTACTGGAAGAGACGATGCCAAATAGCGCCTACAAAGTAGTTTGGAGGCCGATCAGCATAAGCCTATTACTATGCTATGAAGTCAACCGTGAGCGAGAAGCATAGAAGGTAGTTTGGAAGCCGTACGCAAGTTTCAAGTATTAAAGAGTATTAGTAGTTTAGAGCATTAAAGAGCATTAAAGAGTAGCCTTTAAAAGAAGGCAGTTTGGAGGTGTTATTAAAAAAGCGCGGGTTGAGCGTACGCAAGTTGCGCAACTTGCGTACGCCAAAAAGAAAAGAGTTAAAAGAAGGTAGTTGCCTAGTAGTTTAGGAACGCACTAGCGCCGGAGTGAAAGTAGTAGTTTAGAGACCCAAAAATAGGTAGGTAGCTTGCTTTTAAAATAGGGGAGCCAACGCTAGTTGTATTTAAAAAAGCAACTACAAGTAGTGGTAATGTCTATAGTGCTTTAAAAGGAGTTTCAAAAAATAAGGAGTTGTAGTTACCAACTCATTAGGCTACAACTCCTTTCAAATAGCTCAGAGTGAAAAAAGCGCTAACTTGCGTGCGGTGTAAAGAGCCGGCGCGGGATTAAAGAAAAGAGCCAGAAAAAGTAGGGCTTTAAAAGGAGTTAAAGAAGATAGAGTTGCTAAAGCTAGGGTAGGAAGCTTTTTTTTGATGATGGAACAGATGATGGATAAGTAGTTTACTTACGTACGCGCAACTAGTAGTGGTAATGTTAATAGTGGCTTTAAGCAGCTCTTTTTGGAGGCACGAGTTAGACTTGCGTACGTTTAAAAGAGTTAGCGAAAATCTGGCGCTATATTGACACCTTCATCACAACTAGAATAGGAAAGTGGAGTGCAGTGAAGTGGTCGAAATAGTTGGAGACAGCACTGCCAAAAGAGTAGTTTGGAGGACTGCGGTCAGTAGATGAGTCCAAAGTAGCGAAGGGTAGGTAGTTGTAGTTAAGGAGTCAAATCATGAAGCAGTATACCGCGAAAAACTGGAGACAGCGAATGACTAGGAAGGTAGCCGAAGGAAGCTTTCTAAACCACTTAGCACCATCTAGGTATGATCCTAAACTACGAGCTTTTTAAAGCCTTTCAAAAACGCGGAGGCTGGGTTAGGAGTTATGGCTTTGGCGAGTTAGAAGAGGAAGGTGGATTAAAGACAAATAGCAGAGCATTAAAGAGTAGTTTAGAGGCTTTAAGTAGTTTAGGAGTCAAAAACTGGAGCTAGGGTAGTTGCTACTTTAAAAACAAGTCCTACTCTTTTTAACGTACGCAAGTCCGGCACCTTGCCATTTGCGAAGACCGGACTAAGGTCAGAGAGAGTCTACTCCATCACGCTTTTCAGATAGAGAGATGCGAACGAAAGAGAGGCCCCCTAAAGTTGACGGCGCTATTCCTTCATCAAGTAGCTAGGAAAGAGGGTTTTTTTTGCGTTGATTTCTTGCTTACTTGCGTACGGTCAGCTAGTTTTTAAAGCGAGGCTATTCTGGTCTCTGCCTGAGTCAAGATAGAAGAAAGAAGGTCCAGAGATAGAGAGAGCGTAGCAATAGAAGACAGAGACGTTCCTATCCAAGGAAAGAAAATAAGCGCGATCAACTGGACTTGCGTACGGTGAGCCAGAACATGTCTCCAAAACACACCCAACGTTGCTCTAAGTCCCAGGAAGAAAGAAGGTCCGATGAAGCGCTACTCGCCTACTGGAGTCGTATAGAAGACTCAAAGTAGTTAGAGACCTTATCAAAGAGAGAGTGAGGTCTCTAACTACTTTGAGGTGGGAACCTCAGTAGTGGGGTGTGTTGGAGATGGTGTCCCGGGTAGAGTGGGATGGCTTGGTTAAGATCAAAGCTTGTGCTTACTGATGACGCTCTTTTTGGAGATCAAAGCTTGTGCTTACTGATGGCGCGGCGGAAGGCATGAAGGCGCCTATGAGCACTAGACCAGAGAGAGCCAGAACACTTAGAGGGACTGCGACCCTTTAGAACTAGATAGAATGGTGGGAAGATGAAGCTAGTCTCGGGTTGGGCGTCAAGGGAAGGAGATGTAAGACAGGGTTTTTTTTTGCAAGTCATGTATAGATGACTGGGATTGATTTCGCAACCAGCTGAGACGTATTGCAATGCTGGCTAAAGAAATGCTGTCTAAAACACAAACACAAGAATAGAGGTCTGATTGACAGCCTGAGAAGAAGACAAGACAGGAGAAGACGCTACGCTACAGAAGGACAGGCACGACTTGCGTACGTTAAAAAGAGGTTAAGTAGATTAGAGGTTAAAAATAGTAAAATAGTCAAAAGGAAAGGAAAGGGGTCTGCTGAATAGGACAGAGAATGACATGTCAGGTGCACGAGCTACCTATGAGGTAGGGTTGGAATCGACGGTGGCTCTGTAGATAAGCTACTTGCGAGACTTCTAAGCGAGACTTCAAGTCCATAGGCTCCTCTAATCTACTGGGGCAAAGACGTAGAAAAGGTTTAGAAAGCGCGTTTGTCTTTTAGCTATAATGGCTTTAACGTTCCAGATTGGCTTTTTGCTTATTTTTTTGAACCTGAAAGAGTAGCTGAAAGAAAAGAAGTGAGTTTGACAGGTGCGCCACCATCGCGTATTGGAAACATGCGTTTTATAAACTACGCTCTCACTACTTCTTGACTTTCTCCACCACTCCACCACTAGACTACAGTACCCAAAGATCATGGCTAAAGCATTGGAGGCCAGTACTGATCCTGATCCAAGTTCTCCCCAATCGCACCGAGCTACGGAAGCTTGGGCACCAACGATAGACCTAATCGCCTAACAGTTAGGAGTAGTAGGATCCTTGGATCCTTCCCTAGGTCTCTATTATCTAGTCTTCTTTCGTTCCAGGACGTAGCCATATGCGGCGAGAATATCACGTATGCTTTCTCTAACTACTGGTGCTAGAGAGCGCCTATCACGTCCTTTTTTAGGAGTGGCTAAAACGGCGAAGCTATAGCAGATAGTAGAAGTTAGAAGCAACTAAAGATCGGGAATAGAGGCTAGGTGAGTGATCATGTAGTTCATGGCTCGAATAGCCAGATCGAAAAGGAAGCCTTTTTTTGGAGATGCATTCCCGTTGTTTTTGAGTAGGTGCTATATACCCTACTGGGTAATGTGTTGGAAAGAGAACTTGAAAGTCGCCAAGAAGCGGGATGAGTGCATTGTTTTTGCAAAGAGTAGACCTACGGAGGAAGGATCCTTGGAGCAAACTCATTGGACAAATAAGTCCACCTTTTTTATAACTACCTTGATATGCGCAGGACTTCCATACTGCCTCTACCGTTAGAAGTAGCAAGACTCTCTTACAGCGTGTCCCTCACATCTATAGCTCGACTTCGCGCATGGCTTGTCTTCGCATTACACGCTTTCCAGCTTTTGGTGGTCAATATGCACTCTGCGAAAAGACTAGGCCCGAGGTTCGCCCTTTTGTCGGCGTTTGCTTTCCTCCTGACTTGAAAGCATAGGGTAGGTAAAACTGCGCAGCTCGCTCCAACACACTCCTCTTTTTTTAGGCTTTCTAGGTCCACGTCATAGGAGCAACGAAAGAATCGCATAGTGGGTTCTACTCACTATGGAGCATAAAGGCCCCTATGATCGGTTAGCTCCGGTATAGCATTTGTTTTTTTTAGGCTAGCTTTAGGTAGAAGCTTTGCTGTATAAAAAAAGCCGTCTTTTCCACTGTGCTTAGTGAGTTGGTTAGCAAGACTTTCTTTGACTTACTTAAGGGTTGACTTAAGACCTCTGCTAAGGCCTTTTGCTTAGTGAGTTGGTTAGCAAGACTTTCTTTGACTTAAGGGTTGACTTAAGACCTCTGCTAAGGCCTTCTTTTACCGATGGGTCTTTTTTTTTTTTTTTCCTCGGAGCTACTTTTTAGGTCTTCAAACGGAAGTTTTTACTTAAGGCCTATAACCTTTAGCCCTGTCCTTTTTTTGTCCTCTAGGGGACCGGAGCTACTGTTAGCAGCTCTTTTGGCCTTCCAACGTTGGCGTTGCGTCACTAGAGTGTGTTTTTGAGCAAGGCCAAAACTGGCCTTTCTAAATGTTAGGGCAACTTTGCAAAATTCCCTGACCAGAGTTCTTTTGTTGATGTCTACCTGGGCGCTAACTAGTGAGATAGGGCCTAACATTGGAGCTATAGCTTTCTGCACTCCCCGTACGCAAGTTCTTACTCTTCCTCGAATCACTTCGCTTCCTACTCTTCCCGTACGCAAGTTCTTACTCTTCCTCGAATCACTTAGCTTCCTAGTCTTTCTTACTGTTTTTTTTTGGCTAGCTCTTGCTGTCTTGCCACCTTCTGCCGTCCGGCCCGCCGTAGGTGAGGATCCTTCTTTGCATGTGCTTTCTAAACTACGCTGTTCTTCGTACGCAAGTTCTTTCTTGAGCTGGACCAAGAACCACTAGGTAGGAAGGAAGGAAGAAAGCCACCTATCTATAGCTGGACCAAGAACCAACCACTAGGTAGGAAGGAAGAAAGCCACCTATCTCTTTAGTCGGCCCATAAGATTGAGCTGGTAGGAAGGGCTTGCGCAAGCTCCAAACTACAACTACTAAAAGTTGCGCGTACGTAAGTAAACTACTTATCCATCATCAAAAACAAGCTCCTTTCAAATAGCTCAGACTTGCGTACGTTTAAAAGGGTTAGAGGTGGAGTAGTTGCTATCGCTATAACTTTATAAAGGAGGTACAAAGGAAGCAAGGATCCTAAACTACAGAGGTGTTTTCCAAAGCCATTATTTTTTTAGAGGAAGGAGCTATGCAGCTAAAGTAGTTAGGGACTTGCGTACTTTTTGTTGAAAAGGACTTTGCTTACTTTCGCTAAGAAGGATCCTAGCTCCGACTCACACCTCTTTTCTTTAATACTTGAAAGGCTCTAGCTACGCAACTCACACCCCCGGCTACCTAAACGTTCAACGAGCTCTTATTTCACTCCTCTAAAAGCATCTTTTGACGACGCTTCATAGCTCGACCTACTAAGCTGCTGGTTTTTGAGCAAGATCGCCGTCTCTTTTCTTTAATCTCTCTTTCATCTTGATTTCCTTTTTTAAAGCCGTTGACTCACTCACTAAACCCCAATCGTTATTCCCTAAAAAAAAACCCAATCGTTTTGCGCAACTCTGTCCCCCTACCGTTTTTTTAAAAGGATCCGTCCCTAAACTACAAACTACTGTCTCCCAATTGTTTCGCGATTCCCTTGGGTCAGTGGTTGAAGTTGGCACGAACGATCTAGAATAGTTGGCCAAACACCGTACGCAAGTGAGCACCTACCCGCTATAAAAAAACTAGCCGGTCACCGCTGTTTTTATAGTAGGTGCCAAACCAAAGTATCTATGAGGCTAGAAAAAATGAGATAGGTAGGTTCTAAAAAAAGAGAGTGGTTTTCGAGTTGGATCACCGTACGCAAGTGTAGTGGACCGTGCAATGGCAAGGACTGAACCTTTCTTCCGCACTCATCTTTCAGCCTTAACTCATCTTTCAGCCTTTCGGTTCGTTAATGCTCTTTTTGTCTTTATACGCTTCAAAAGCATCACTTTGTTTTTTTTCCAATGGTTGGTCTTATCCATTCCAGCAAGAAAGAACCCATCAACTTGCGTACGAAAGAAAGAAACGTGTTTTTGGTTTATTTTTTTAGGATCCTAAGTCATGTCTATAGTCGCTTCGCTATCTGCCGTAGTTTCAGGATCAAAAGCCAGCGTAGTTTAGAAAACGTAGTTTAAGGTCCAAACGTAGTTTTCTAAACTACGCTGGTTTCTTAAAGTAGCGTCAGGTGTCTTTGTACGCAAGTTCTGGCTGACGCTCTTTAAGATTCTTTAATCCTTTTGGTTCCACCGTACGCAAGTTTACCAATGATTAGGATCCTATTTTCCATCATCCTAAACTACAAAAAAGCTACGTTAAAAAAATAGCTCTAAACTACTTTCACCGTACGCAAGTTGTTTAGGATCCTACCTATTCTTCTGTCTTGCTAGTTGGTGCTTCTACCTCTAAACTACTCTTCTTTTATCAAATAGCAAAATTCTCTTGCAAAACCTATCAGTTCTCTTTGCAAAACCTACTCTGAGAACATGTACCGAGCTTGGCTTGACTTAGAACTCAACAGAGCTCCTTTTAAAAAGGATCCTTTCCTACTTCACTAGACTAATGGCAAGAAATAGCCCAGCAAGGATCCTAAAGAAAAGGGAAGAATAGAAAGTGCTCTAACCTTTAGAAAGCGAGATAAGCGAGGAAGCCCTGAGCTAGGCCGTTTAGTGAAATCTGAAGGAAAAGCAGAAGAAGAAGGTGGAGTGAGAAGGAAACCACTGATAGAAAGGAAAGGGAAGGTAGTTGCCTAAAATATACATTACGTTGATTCAACCCTATATAAAAAGTCACTAACGTTGATTTCCCCCCGAGCGCCTATCTCAGAATGGCAAAACTTGCGTACTAAGCTACGATTCAACCCTATATCAAAAGTCACTCTTTTTATTTTTTTAATTTTATATTTTAAAAAGGCCAGTTTTAAAAGCGTTCAAAAAGCGTGAGCGTGGAAAGAAAGTGCTCCAACCTCCATAGCTATAGACATGACTTGTGTTTGCCATTGATGAAACTTCAAGCTTTAACTCTTTTTAAAGCCCTAGACCCGCGTCTGTCTGTCTATAGGAGCGATTCTCTTACCCCTTACTATGGGCCTACTAGAGCTAGGCCGTTGTTCTAAACTACGATAACGCGCTTAGCGGTCTCCCAACGCTTTTTCGATGACTCCTCTTCCCACTCTTTAAGCTGCTGAGAGAGCTCTCTAAGTCTCCAACACACCCGGGGAAAAAGCTGGGGGATAAATAAAAGCACTGTCGCTATGTCTAAAGCTTTTCCCCCCCAAGAAATCTTGGTATTCAAAGTAGCTTTTTTGATGGGAAACCCTAGACCCGGATAAATAGTGGTAGTTTAGGATCCAAACTACAAACTACGTAATGTCTATAGAAATAGAAGGGGGCGATGCAGGAAAGGTGCTGAACAAGTCTTTCGTAGAGTTAGCTCTAATAAAAGAGCTAGGTCGTTCTAGTGGTAAAGCTTGAGGCAAAGCAAATTCAGCACACCTAGGCTACGGGCTACACACCTACGCTATGTCTCCGGTGATCCTTTTTTAAGTAGGCAATCTGCTTAGTTTGGCTCCATCCCCCTAAATGTAGTTTAGAAATCATACTTCTAAACTACTCCTTAGTCTTCGTTCTTCTAGCTCCCATTGTCTATCATAGCTTTAGCAACCCTTTTTAACGTACGCAAGTCTGAGCTATTTGAAAGGAGCCTTTAGGCTTTATGGAAAAACACCTCTGTGCCACTAAACTACGAAAGGCTTCCAAACTACCGGCTACCTAGCTTTGCTTTCTGGCTTCATCATACCTCAGGAGGATCCTTGCTTGACTCGTATTTTAAAGCCAAAAGCCGTTAGAAATAGACATTACGAAGAAAGAGCATTGCTGCTTAGAAAATGTATATTTTTGCGCGTAATGTATATTTTTTATGTCGCTTTTCCTTTTTAAAAAGGGCAAAGTAGTTAGACTTGCGTACGGCGAGTGAGTTTTTACCTATGGCTGACTCTTTTCAACAAAAAGTACGTAAGTGAGTTTTTTTTTTCTTTTCTGACTTGCGTACGCTCAAAGACGCTCACTAGCTAAATCGACATTAGTTACTTTCGCCGTACGCAAGTGGGGTCTGCTTTTCCTTAGTTTCTGCGTACGCAAGTGAGTTTTTTTTTTTCATTTCTGACCGATCTCCTACTTGCGTACTTTTTGTTGACTTGCGTACAAAGAGTCGAGTTAGTTTTTCCCTGCGGACCTTCAAATTCGTCTTCTATGCCAACCCAAGAAAAAGGGTATCGCCCCTAGGATCCTTGGCTTTCGTCTTCTATCGCTCCCTTGGTTTTACTGGTTATAGCTCTTTTTTTGTGGGCTATTCTATCCTAGGATCCTTCGCTCCCCTACTCTTCTACCTGGGCGCATGATGGGTAGATAAAAGAACCCATGGATAGGCGCTGACTTGGTCTACTTTGGAGCATTCTATGCACTTATCTGTGCACTTATCTGTCTAGGGGTTTTTGGGGGGATGGGGCGCTAACTTCCGTCTCTACTTTCACCGTACGCAAGTGCTGGCCTCTCTTCTATGCGCTAGGATCCTTCTTCAAAACCAACTCTACTTTCTATTCTCCTATCTTCTATGCGCTATTCTTCAAAACCAACTCGTGGGATAGGCGACGCAGCTCCTCAGCCCTATAGTCTCTTATGGCTCTTTTTAAAACCCCAGTAGACTAGGATCCTTCTCTTCTTTCGCTCCCAAACTACCGACTGGCTATAGGTCTCTCCGTACGCAAGTTCCACAAGTCATTCTTTGCTTCTAAGCTACAAACTCCCCTTTTTTCCTGGTGGAGCGCTTCTAAACTACGCTTCCCTCCTGCGGTGTGCCCATATACTCCAGTAGGCTAACGAATAAGGCACAACACGCATACCCGACTAAGGCATCTCGTCTTCCACATACGGATAAGGCACACCACATGCTACACTACGGATAAGGCACAACACACATACCCGACTACGGCAGCTCATCCTCCACCTACGTATAAGGCACAACATACATATCCGACTACGGCATCTCATCCTCCACCTACTGATAAGGCGCAACACACATAACAGACTATAGCAACCAACGGCTAAGGTCTCTGCCCTACACACATCTAGCCTGCGATGGAACAATGGAAGGTAGAACAAAGGAAGGTAGTTTGGAACTTGCGTACGGCGTGAGTAGGTAGCCGTACGCAAGTTTCAAGTATTAAAGAGTAGTTTAGAGGTTTCAAGTAGCTCAGAGCCAGAAGAAGGAAGGTGGAACAAAGGTAGCCAGATTGTAGTTTAGAAGCGTAGTTTAGGATCCTAAACTACAGAGCTATTTTTTAACAGACTTGCGTACGTTTAAAAGGGCTAAGGTGGAACAATGGAATAGAGCTGAACCGAGTGGAAAGTACGTCACTAGTTTAAAATAGAGCGAAGAGGGGAGTGAAGCTATGAAGCTAGCCCAAGAAGCGAAGACCGGTCCAAACAAAGGAGAGAAGATAGACATCACGCCCTATACGGATAGCACGAAGATCACCCGTAGTTTAGAAGCCACCGCCACTAGGATCCTAGCTTCACTGCAGGATCCTTGCTTAGAAAAGAGATCAGTCTCTCATTCACCGTACGCAAGTGCGATCAACGGCACTAAGGAAAACAGGATCCGTAGTTTAGGAAGCTAGCCTTTTTTTTCACACCAGTTATGGCTTAGGAGATGGATTAAAGAAAAGAGTAGCAGAGTACCGAAGGGACTCGAGCTAGGGGAAGTACAGACTCACCCAATAAATCAGCGGATGCACGCGTCGTAGAAGAAAGAAAAGAACTAGTGCACACGTCTCGTAGAAGAAAGCAAAGCCACTACGCAACTAGAAGTCGGACTTGCGTACGAAGAAAGAAAGCAACCAGGCTCCCTCAGCACCTGGGCGAATATCCAGACGAAAAGAGCCGGACACAATCAACGTACGCAAGTTAGCGTTTTAGTTCGCGAAGTAGCCCCCTTTCTTTGATGAGCGTGCGTAGCGTCAGTAAGCTCCACGCTAAGACGCCCGCCCGCAGCTCGGAAAGACTGGTAGAGTCTGACGTAGTTTTTGCCCGGGGATTGGATAGGACGTAGTCTTTGCCCGGGGATTTTATAGAGATTAAAGACAAATCGGGAGATTCAGACTCTACTAGCAAAAAAAAAAACAACTAACTTCCCAATGCTTTTTCGCTTTGTGCCCCTACCCTAGTTGTAATGGGGGCTGGCGCTAACAGTTAGGATAAGCGACGTGTTCTCTAGGGAACCGGAGTTCTAGTGCTGTGCTCGAAGGAAAACAAGGATCCTTGCTTTTGTGGTCTTTTTTTTTGGAAGGCATTGTTTTCCTGGCCTTTTATAATGTGGCGTTCCAAATGTTTGGACAATGCCGATCAAGTCTAAGGTGGCGCAAAATCTATGCCATGACGAGAAAGTCTAATGTGTTTAGGCTTTCAACCTTGCAAATGACGAACTAGTCTAAGGTGGCAACACAGCAGACCAAGCCATGACGAGAGCTAGTGACGAACAACCTTGCAAATGACTAAATAGTGGATAGCAAAAGACGGGGTCTTTCTTGGCTCGAGGTTACGTTCACTCCAGTTCCGCGGTCAGGGTACTACAGGCACAGTCATGGAGAAAAAAAGAAATAAATAGGTCATTTTTATTTGTTTTCTAGTACATCATGGAGCTCTTTGGGAAATTTGCGCGGGAGTGCTTGCCTCTAAACTACCATAGTGGGCACTAAGTTTTCTAGTACATCAGTTCTTTGTTTTCTAGTAGTAGGACGCTAGCATCTGAGTGCTTCTAAGCGCTTCTAAATTGGTAGATCGGTCAGCAGGAGAAAAAGGCAGGTGTGGATAGGGCAACGTCTGAGTGGGCAGGGCTGAGGGTCTGTCAAGACCCGCGCTATGGAGGTGTAGGTTCCGCCTCTGGTCTGCTGCGGGTGAAGGATCGGAGCTAGGCAAGCCTAAAAAAAAGCCAAGGATCCTAGTGCAGACCAACGAAGGTTTGGTCTGCATACCTAGCAATGAGACGCACAATGAATGTCAGACACTGGTTGCTACGCTATCAATGACTTAGACCAAGGATCCTAGTGATGGCAGTCACGGCCGAAGTTGACTTGCGTACGGCTAAAAGTAAATTCTAGTAGTAGTTTAGACGACCGGCTGTGCCGATCTGAGCCGAGCCCTTCCTGGATTTGACGCAACAATTCAGAGCACCGCTTTTGTCTTTCTTTCCACTATCAAAATGGCTGGAACCGAGCTAGGAGTTATGGTATTTTAAAAAGCAAGAGGAAGCAACGTAGCTCTAGCTCCACACCCCCGTAGAGCGTCTCTGAGGCCACTTCTAAGCCACTTACAGCCGTAGCCGTGTTGGTGTACGAAGTCATGCTAGCAGGGACAATGACGAAAGTGGAGGAACTGCTTGCTGGTCCTTTGAGGTGGCAACAAGTCCTGGGGGAGAATGGGATGTGTTGCAGAACCCCTTTTTTGCAAGGATCCTAAAAAAAGAGGTGGCCTAACCTACTTCAGCGTTGTCAAAAGCAAGACTCGACTAGGTCAGAACTACTATGGTATAGGGAGTCGAAAGAAAGAAGAGTAGTTTAGCGGCCTGTCTCAAAAAAACAAGAGGATAGCCTTTTCATAGTAGCGCTTTCACCAGGTCCAAGGTCTTTGTTTGAGGATCCTTGCTGGGCTTTAAGTAGTTTGGACACGAGACCCACTAAACTTGCGTACGATAAGAGTAAGGTTTCTTTTTTGTGTTTTAGGCACTTCTAGCGTAGCAAGCTCAAAAACACACTCATAACCCCCTAAACTACTAAATAAACCTTTTCTTTCTTGCTGCTCAGAACCTTTAGAATAGACATTACGGCGAAAGCAAAACCGACGAAACCTAAAAAAAAAGGGCCTCAGACCTGTTGGATGGCTCTATTTTTCTAATCTTTGGAAGCGCTGGTAGCCATAAGGTGGAGTTAGAACCAGAGGTGGACACTCCAATGCGTAGCCTTCTACTTGACCATCTAGTTGTCTTTTTATCCACCGTCCCTTTTAAACGTACGCAAGTCCGTAATGTATATTTTGAAAGCCCTGAAGTCGATGGTGAGAAGGGGGCCAGATCCTTTCGCCGGAGTCATAGCTGTAGATTTAGACCGCACCTCTCTCTCGCAAGTTCCTCCTGTTCTCTGAGACGGCCTTTGGTATGTATGGATGGCTGATCTTCTTATTCATAGTAGGACCTGAAAGGTATTAAAAACAGGAAGGATCCTAGGTTCTGTGTGTTTTAGAGCCATTAGAGCTAGTTTTAAAAGCAACAAAGAAAAGAGAGAGCAAGCTGCGCCTTTCTTTTAGTGAAGACTGTTTTTTTGGGGCCTACCCCACCATAGGAATCAGTGCCTATGTCTCTTGTATATGGGTTCTACTACTATCACTCAACCAGAGATGCGAGCTACGAAGCAAGGAGTGGAGCAAAGCTTGGCCTCTCAGGCCAAGATCTCGTTCATCGTAAGCGTAGCAGTGTACCACTAGGTTGATATGCTGTGAAGCAGGGAGCCATATAGGTGAGCAAGGCCCCAGACCTGACACAAGCGCTAGTTTGCCTCTGGAAGATAGCATTCTGAAATGGATTGACTTCCTCCTTCGCTTCTAAGTAGTTAGAGGCCACACCCACCTCTCAATTTTGAGCTGAAGACAACTGGTCCAGACCTTATTCTTCGCCAGCGAGTCCTAGCGCCAGGAGTAAGTAGATTAGGGGCCTCATCCATCCCCTTTTAAACCCCGGCTCTAGCTCTAAACTACTTTTAGGATCCTTGCTTCTAGGTCTGAAATACTTCTTTAACTCGCTTGCTTTTAAAATACCATAACTCCTAACTCTTATTTAACAAAGCCATAACTCCTAACTCTTATTTAACAAACTACGGTAACCCATGAACTTGCGTACGGGTAACCCTTATTTCACTCTAAAAGAAAGCCCTAACTCTTATTTAACAAAGCCATAACTCCTAACTCACATCAGAGAAGAACCTCAATTCTCACCGAACAGGCCTGCAACGCTTTTTCGAGATAGCGCTATCTTTGAAAAACGACAAGAAAACTTGATTCGGGCATCCTATCCTGGACTTGACGGTCGTCCTTATGGTTAGCTAGGGCTTTAGTAGCCTTTAAAGAGACTTGCGTACTAAACTACAAAAAAAAGTAGTTGTAGTTTAGGAGTCGCGCAATGCTATGTCATGACTATTTCTTTTTTACTTCGCCCAAAGCTAAAGCTCTAGTCTTTCCTCCTTTCTTTGGTCTACTACGGTTGCATGGTCTTTTCCTATAACTCGCATTTGTGCTCTCAAACCACTTAGCGAACTCGCCCGAGTATGCTTTTCAAAAAAACTATGTCAATCCAAGAATATCAATGGATGGTCTGCTCTCTAACTACTTAGGAAAATAGCACGAGTGTGTTTGTGTTTTGGACCCTATGTGCTGACTGTACTTCTCGCATCTGGGATCTACTCTCTCTCTATAGGCAAAGGAACTCTTGCTTGGTTTTGGAAAGCAAGATAACAGGTTACGAAGGATGCGAAGAGAGGGTGAGAGCTATAGGCGCCCTTTTTGCAATGTAGGATAGTGTGCAATCAATGTAGGATAGAAAGGATAGGAGAGCTATAGGCCCCTTTCGCAATGGCGGGGTAATCTGATCTCTTGCTTCTCTATACGGGCCAAAGCCGGACATCATTTGTTTGTCCAAGAAAGCGAGACTTGCGTACGTTAAAAGAAGAAGGTTTGCTAAAGCTCCTTTCAAATAGCAACAAAAAGAGGATCCAAACTACAAACTACAGTAGCCACTGAAGTAGGAGCCATTAGAGCTTCTAAAAAGAGCGTCAGTCAAGTAGTTGTAGTTGTAGTTGCCTAAAATATACATTACGGCGTACGCAAGTACAACTACAACTACTAAGGTAGCTTTCTAAACCACTACGTTTAGGTAGTTTAGGATCCTAAACCACTGGTAAAGGACGATGGAAAAGAACCAACTTGCGTACGGAAAGAACGAAGGAAAATGGGAACCAATTAGAGCTATTAATAAAAACACTTACGTACTTTTTGTTGAAAGTAGACTATAGATCTAGGAAGTTGCAATGGGGTGCCTGAAGAAGTTGCAATGGAGTACCTGAAATCCCAGGACTTCTTATTCTGAGCTACTTGAAAGCCTCTAATTGGTTCCACCGCTTTTCCGCGTACGTAAGTGTTCTAAACTACTAATGCTCTATAGACAAATCCTGCGCTAGCTCTAACAGAACCTATTCTAGCGCTAATGAGTTTGCACAATACCTATTTTTGTAGCTTTAGCAAGAGCTACCTTTTCTTCTAGCTACTGGCTTGCGCAAGCTTGCGCAAGCTTGCGCAAGCTTGCGCAAGCTTGCGCAAGCTCCAAACTACAACTACTAAAAGTTGCGCGTACGTAAGTAAACTACTTATCCATCATCAAAAAACAAGCTACCTAACTCTACCTCTAACCCTGTGCTCTTTTTGAAACTCCGGCTTTCACTCTAGCTCTTCTTCAACTCTAGCCTTTTAATAACTACCTTTGCCGTACGCAAGTTTTCTATTCTTTCTTTTTAGCCCACCTCCGGTGCCCTATTCTTTTATAGACATTACAATTCACCGCTAAACTACTAAACAAGTCCAAAGACAAACCGCTGGTGGCCTTTATCTTGCCTCAATAACTATTCTTGCGCTACCTCTAACGAAGTGGAGGGTACCGAAGCTACTTAAAGCCCAGCAATCCGCGAATCTAGAAGGACCTTGTGAAAGCGCTAAAGGTTTTGAAAAGGCTCTCTTCTTGTTTTTTGAGACTGGCCGCTAAACTACCTTTTGCCTCTTTTCCTAAACTACAATGCTCTTTAATACTTGTTTTTCTTTGTCGAGTTTTTCTTTTGACAATAAAGAAAAGAAGACAGTGGAAAATAGGCTACCTCTAATGGCTTTTCGAGAGGTGGTCTGCTCCCAACTACTTATCCCAGGACCTCTAAAAAAACACCTCACTATACAAGACAAGCATTTCCCGGACTTTCGTCATTTGCCCTGGGCCCAGCATGACTTCGTACACCAAGACACGGCTACGGCTGTAATAGAAGTGGCCTCAGAGACGCTCTACGGAGGTGGGGCTAGAGCTACGTTGCTTCCTCCTTTTGAAACTCCTAGCTCGGCGTACGCAAGTCCGACCATTTTGATAGTGGAAAGAAAGACAAAAGCGGTGCTCTGAATTGTTGCGTCAATTCAAGGAAAGGCTCGGCTCATAACAACTATAGGTCTCGGGTTTTGTTTTTAAAAAAAAATAAGCGAAATCCTGGTCTGGTGGTACTTTGCCTGTTTTCTCACATGCTTCTAAACCACTTCTACAAAAAGAGGCTGGGCCTATTTCTTGCGGCTTTCTTGCTGTACCCTAGCCATACGTCGTTGAACCTAGTCTATAGTCTATAGAACTCGCTGGTCCAAACTACCGAAAGACTGCGATTTCGCTGTGACACTTTGCTCCTGTGCGAACGCGAAACCTAGATCAGGTTTTGACTTTTTAACGTACGCAAGTCCACCTCTAGTTTCACTCCAGACTCTTATTTGTAGTTTAGTACGCAAGTCCAAACTACAAACTACTAAAGCCTTGGTGACATGCGCGAAACCCAGAGTTTGACTGCAAAGCGACTATCTTTACTTCCCTATTCACATCAGCGTTTAAAAGGCGACAGGTTCTAGGTTCTATTATAGCGTAGCGTGGCCTAACTCGGAAAAAGCGTTGTAAGCAAATCAAAAGGGGTTTATCTTAGTAGTGGGTTTGCCTAGGCCGATGTCCTAGGTTCAAGCCCTAAACTACATTTCACTCCGGTTTGTCTTTCAAAAAAAAGGATTGACTCTTCTTTTGTCTTCCTAGGCTTAGCCTTTGGCTTAGCCTTTGGCTTAGCCTTTTGACTCTTTCCAACGTATATGTTCTCTCAAAGCCCTAAAAAAAGCGCTAATGGCTTTAGACCTTGGGAGACCTTCTTAGGCTTTTTTTATCAAGACTCTTTATTTGGGTTTCTGGCGCAATCAAGACTCTCTTAAGCTTTGGCTTTTTTTATGATGGGTTTTTTTTCTTTGGTCGGAACAATTAGGGCGAGGTATCTATTCTTCCATCGAAGGGAGCTCTTTTCCTGTGGGTTCGATCTTGTGGTCGGATGGGAAGGATCCTTTGCATCTCTTCTACCTCTTTTCCTTAATGCCTTCTTTTAAAGGCTACTCTTTATTACTCTTTATTACTTCTGCCTATAGTCTCGCTAGTCTCGCTTTTTCCTAGTAAGATTCCTCTCAAATCCTGTGCTCTGCTCATATGCGGTCTACGAAGGACATCACGCTGGTTTCCTTTCAAGGAGAGTGAGGGTGAGCAGTCCCTCAGTCATATGGATCGTCGCAACGAAAGAAGAATCCCAACCTTTAGGCATGACAAAAAGGGCGCCAGACTTGCGTACGTTTAAAAGGGTTGGCCCTTTTTAAAGTAGCAAGTGGCCTAGGAAAGGTTAGGATTTGGTTACAACGTTTTTCCGACTGCTTCTACGTGCGTCTGTCTAGGAAGGGTAGTCCCACGCTTTGCATTCAAACCCTCAGGTTCGCGTGGCACCGGGATTCTTTGAAACTTGCGTACGAAAAGACAAGTGTCGTTTGTCTTTCAAAAAAAAAGACAAATATAGGTATGGGATCTCTTTTTATATATTAGCCCTAGGCCCACGTCTGACTTAAGAAAGAATAGAAGAGAAGGAGCAATAGACATGACCGCAAAATAGACATTACGGGGAAAGGCTTTGATTTGGTTACAAGGTTTTTCCTACTGCTTCTACGTAGTAATGTCTAGTAAAGGTAGTCAAAAGCCAGGCTTTGCTTCCCTGAGGTTCGCGCGGCGCCAGGATTCTTTGAAACTTGCGTACGAAAAGACGAGTGTCCTTTTAAACACTGCGTGATGATTAGAAAAGACAAGTGTCCTTTTAAACACTGCGCGATGATTAGACATAGCGAGTGTCCCGCTTTTTTTGCACATAGCACTTCCCCTTTGCTCGACTATATAGGTGCCCCTAAACGAGAAGACAACGTCGACGTCTTAGGGCGGTAGGAGCCTTGGTGCAGGTGCTTTGAGTTCCTTTGATCCTACGTGCGAGAGCTCTCTTCAAGGTCAAGTCAAGGTAAAGCTGGCCCATCTAGAAAGGTAAAAGAGCTTGAATAGCGGTCATGTTGATAATTGGATCTTGCGCATTCCCCATAGTAGTTTACTCGCGGGTTACACTAAAAAATCTAGCACGAGTAGCTTCGGTACCCTCCACTTCTGTAGCTTAGAGGCAGGTCGGTCTTTTGCATGAATTGAGGCAGGTCGGTCTATGTGGTGGATCGTTCTCATCGCGTCAAGAGTTGGCCTATTCAACGCGCTACTCCAGAGTTGGCCTATTCACCGCTACAAAGGGGGCTCCGCTCCTTTTTTTTAGGGCTACTCTTCTTTTAACAATAAGCTAGCTAGGATCCTTCTCTAACTACTGCTAAAGGTTTCGCCTAAACGAACTGGGGGAGGAAAGGAAGTCGGCTAAAAGCGTTGCGAGGCCCCGATCTTATTAGGACGCTGTGTCCTAAACTACATAAAACAGAAGAGTGAGTCAGTGAAAGAGGATCGCCTATAACTAGACAAATGGAAGCGCCCGCTGATATGAAACCACTGGTGGCAACAAAAGGGCAGCTTTTAGTTGGTCTTCACAAGTAGAAATGTCCATAGAAGGTGGCCAAAACCAAATAGAAAGCAGCACTAGAAGTAGTTAGCGAAACGCGCGCTGAGGGCGAAAAGTTGACGCGCACCTTCTAAACTACTTCTAGTCTTTTTTTTTAAGCCGCTAAACTACTTATATGCTTTCTAGGACCAGCCAAGGTCGGCTGGTCGTGCGATCGCCCTAATGTCCTTTAGCGCGGCGCTGGTTGCTATCTCTGTTTTTCCGACTTAGTTGCAAAACCAGAGGTATAGACAGAAAGACTATAGCTTCTTTTAGCGCTAAAAAAAAAACGAAAGAAAAGACCTACCTCTAACTACTCTTAAGAGCTCTTGGATTGATCTGTCTTTGCGATTAAGTGGTTTAGACATCGTTGCCTCGGCACAGAAGCATCTTTGCCCGAAGTCTCATTAGCGAGGCAGAGTGGTCTATACTCCACACGCGAAATAACGTCTCATTCTTGTGGGTTTATAGCTCTAGTTGTTCAGAGAAGAAGAAGACTAGTGGTAATAAGCGGAAAAACAGAGCCGAAGCCACTCCAAGGACCGGCTCAGATCCCTAAAAAAAGCCTAGGAGCCCACCTGGAGAGAAGAGGATCAATGGCCTAGGAGCCCACCTGGTAGAGAAGAGGATCAATGAGAGTAGTTTAGAGGAAGGGTCTTCGCTATTGGTTACAGACTATGAGTAGAAAGCAAGCGGAAAAACAAAGTAGACCGCTAAAGAGTAGTTTAGAAGCCCAATCAGATGCGCCTAACTTGTGAAGACCAATCAGGTGCGCCTAATAAGACTCCATGCATAGAAGTTGGAAGGACAGACTCACCCCTAACCCTTTTAAACGTACGCAAGTCCGGCGCCGTTGTGCTAAATCGAAGTTTTCTTGCCCAGATTCAGAGTAGTAGTTTAGGAGCTTAGGTACGATTCAAGCGATTGACGCCTAGGAAAGAAAGCCACAGCAGAGGTAGTTTGGAGACATCAAGGATCCTTCAAAGGCTACTAGCAAGATGAGCGTCCACCGATTTCTTGCTGCAAAAACCATCCTTAGGCAGACTGACTTCACACATCGCTGGACACTAGTGCTTTTCTTCTATATGTTGAAGTCGCTAACTGGCTACCCCTAAACTACTCTTTATTGCGTCATTGCAGGTGCAGTCGCCATTCTCCGTACGCAAGTATTTTTTTTCAGACTTGCGTACGCCAATTCGCTACCTAAGAAAGCAATCAGGAGAAGTTCTATTGCTTCTATTAGAGGTGCGAGGATGGAAGCGCTAGTCCTGTGCTAAAACACAGAGGTGGAGGGTCCATTTTCCGGGGCTCTAAGGGTCTCTTAGCCTATGTGAGCTCTTGTGTGCATTGAGCCCGAAACGGTTGTGCCTTCGTCCTCTATTTAAAGCTTATAAGAATCTAGACTCGTATTTTTGATAGCGTACAAAGCACCGTTGCCCTCAAGCCCTATTCCCCAGTTTGTCCTTAAACTAGAGCTTCCTTTGGCTGAGCGGGAATGGTGACTTGCGTACGGCGAATGGCCAACCCAGTTGTGACAAGGCCATCGAAGAATGAGAACCCGAGGGTGAGTTAGAAATGAGGTAGCTACAATGCGGGCCTCCACAAGAGCTGTCCCAATAACATGCTCTCCAAAAAAGCAGCGCCTTCTACTCACTACTCAAGTGAAAAGAACCTAAAGAGGGGTTTTTGGGGGACTGGAATTCCACCACAAATGAGTTTAAAATACCCTCTTCGTTTAAAATACCCTCCTCATGGAAATCGAAACGAGAGTAGGGCCTTTTCTTTCTTTAGCCTTCGCACCAAAGATAAGAGATCAGCCCAGAGAGAAAAGGGGGTGGTGCAGGACCAGACATCCACTTCGGGTCTAGCCACTAGCCGGGAGAGGTGCATGCTTGTATAAAGAAAGCAGAGGTAGGCTACGTAGTAGGCAAAAAGGGGGTTTTAAAAAGCGCTAAAAATATACATTACGAAGAAAAAAAGGAGGAAGTAAGAGGTGGGCTTAATACTAAAATAGGCGAAGGTAGCCGACTTGCGTACGTAGAAAAGGTTGCTAAAGCAGTAGCCTAAAAGACAAACAAGTAGCTCAGACTTGCGTACGGTGGTGCTAGTTGCCTAAAGGCTAGGTGAGCCGCTAGGCTCTTTTTAGAAGAAGAAGGCGTGGTTGAGCGTACGCAAGTTTCAAAAAAAATATACATTACGCTCAAAAGTGGTGATAGCGTCTGTCTACAGTGGTCGACTTGACTAAAAGAAGACGAGGTATTAAATAAAAGACAAAAGAAAATAGGTAGGATCCTAAACAACTTGCGTACGGTGAAAAAGAGTGTGTTTTCTTTTTTAAGGACTTGCGTACGTTTAAAAGAGTAAGAACTGTAAGAATCACCTATGGCGGGCACTATCAAAGGTTTAGCGCGGTGCTCTTTGCACTAAATACAGGTAGCCAGAGGTAGCCGTACGCAAGTTTCAAGTGGCACAGAGGTGTTTTCCAAACTACTAAAGCTAAAGCTGTAGTTTGGGGCCAAAAGAAGCCACCAAGAATAGCCTACTGGTACCGAAAAAACACTCGAACCTTTGACGCTCGGCTCCTGCAAGCAATCCACGCACGAACTTGCGTACGCCAACTAGCAATCTACGCACGAACTTGCGTACGCCAACTAGGATGCATAGCACAAAGCCAACTAGCAATCTACGCAAGAAGAGAGGATCCTAAACTACGAGACTGGATTTCAAGCAAAGAGCTTATAGACATCTTGCCTTGCTTTTCCACTTTTTCGCGCGTAGTTTAGGATCCTATTTTCCACTGACTCCAAGCTGCGATCAGCACGTGACACTAGCTCTATACGCCCGGGGTGAGTCTTGTACCGGTTTGAAGCTTTATAGGACCATAGCACCAAGAGCGTAGTTAAGACAGCGTTCAGACAAAGAGCGTAGTTAAGACAGCGTTCAGACAACACGCAGCTTTCATGTCAACGAGGAAGACAACGCAGCGTTCAGACAAAACAAACGAGCGTAGTTAAGACAGCGTTCAGACAACGCAGCTTTCATGTCAACGAGCGTAGTTAAGACAGCGTTCAGACAACGCAGCTTTCAGATAACGAGCAAGATAACGGGCAAGACAGACAACGCAGCTTTCAAATAACGAGCGTAGTTAAGGCAGCTTTCAGACAACGAGCGTAGTTAAGACAGCGTGCTCTATCGATGGGAACGAATCGCAGGCCTTTCTCTAAAGGTTAGACCGATATCCTCTTGGAAAGCGCCTACCAAGCTGGGTAGAAAAAGTCAGCGAAAACAAGTCAACAGTTGTGGCTTTGAAAGCCGCGTAGAGGTCCTCTAACTACTGCTCATACGATAGACCGGTCGAACTGCGAGGAAGCAGCAAAAATAGGTTGCTAAAGCTATGAAAAGAAGTGAAAAGCCAGATAAGGCATCATTCTGAGCTAGCCATGTCGCACTCTTTCATTGTTTGAACCTACCACCCTTTCCTCGGTGCTAGTGCTATCAATTTGACACCATAGGGGAACCGCGCATGATAGGGGAACCACGCACTTAAAAAAGGGGAACGAAGCACCAGTAGTTTAGGGGTACCCTTAAACTACAAAAACACGCACTTAAAAAAGGGGAACGAAGCACCAGTAGTTTAGGGGAATGAAGCACGATAGGGGAACCACGCATGATAGGGGAACCACGCACGTCCTTGTCAACTTGCGTACGGTGAATGTTGGCAGTCGATGTCGCCATTACAACTCACCGTACGCAAGTAGGATTGGGGCCTAAAAGTAGCTAGAGGTACGACTAAAGTAGCTAGGGGTACGACAGTGGGGTACGCCAACTAGGTAGAACAAATAGGAGTGATAGGAAGGACTTAGAGGTACGCCTTAGAGGTACGACTTAGAGGTAGAACAAAAGGGAGTGATAGGAAGGACTCGGTCAGGTAGTCACAAACAAAACACCAAGAGCTCTAAGAAGGGGACGGAGCCCCTCAGATAGACTAGACAGCGATGCCTAAAAAAAATAGAGACATTACTACTGCGAAATCTGACGCGCATAGCTCTTTTATCTACCCTATGTCTTTGCTTCTCACTCTTTTTAACGTACGCAAGTCTAACTCTTTTCGTACGCAAGTTTAGTGGGTCTCGTGTCCAAACTACTTAAAGCCCTCTAAACTACAAACTACTGCCTCTGCGTTTTTGAAAGGCTTCAAAGCCATTAGACATTACCACTACCTCTTTTCCATTTTTTCCATTTTCCGTACGCAAGTTGGTTCCTTTTTCCACGGATTTCCATATTCCAATGATTAGGATCCTAAACTACTTTTTAATACGTCGTTAGCTCAGCAGGCTTCCAAAACCACACTTGCGTACGTGGAAAAGATGATGGAAAATAGGATCCTAAACTACCTAAGCCATTGTGGTTTAGAAAGCTTCCTTTTGTTGACTTCGGTTCTTCGTCCTTTCTTCCCATCTCCAATGCACTACGGTGGAAGGATCCTTGTTTTTCCATTATCAGGATCTCAAGATCGCCTAATCTTTTCTAAATAACGTAGCGGACTCGCTGAGGAAGAATAACGCTTTTTGTAGTTTAGGGGTAAATCACCGCCATTTCTTTCTTACACCAGTACCAGCCAAAACCATTGCTTTCTTACTCCAGTCAAAGCGATTTCTTTCTTACCCCAGTTAAAGCCATTGCTTTCTTAGACTTGTTGGGACCAGCCATCTTCAAATAGCCTACTCTTTTTTTGCACTAGAACGCCACTTTTAAAGCCCAGCAAGAAAGAAAACATAGTGGTAATGTTTATAGTGGTCGACGAGTTAAAGACGAAGGAGGCCGTAAGGTGGAGTTGCCTAAAGGCCCCTTTATAGAGAGGTCAACTAGATAGAAAGAAGACGAAGAACCGCTTTAAAACAAAGCGAGTGGAGCTAAGTGCCCAGCAAGAAAGAAAAGGTAGCCAGAGGTCGACGAGCGCGTTAGAATAGGCTCTTTAAGGAAGCCGTACGCAAGTTTCAAGTATTAAAGAGCATTAAGGAGTAGCCTTTAAAAGAAGGCATTAAGGAAAAGAGGCAGCTTGTTTTTTGATGATGGATAAGTAGTTTACTTACGTACGCGCAACTAGCGGTTTACTTCTTTGGAAAAGAGGTGGTAGTTTAAAAGGAGTTATAAAGAAAAAAAGGGAGTCAAAAGCTTTCTAAACTACTTAGAACCATCTAGGTAGGATCCTAAACTACGAGCTAACTTTCTTTCGTGATGAAGAGGTGGGCGTTTTCTTTCTTGTTTTTCAGTAATCCCCCAACTGAACTACCCTATATCTACGACTCAGAGTTTGAATCAGAGTTTGAAAGCAAGGATCCTCCCACTCTTCCAGAGAAAGAAGAATGGCTTTTGAAGGAAAAAGAAGGATCCTAAACTACGGTAGTTAGAGACTCTCATTTCAAAAAAAAACCGTCAGCTTTTTTGGAGCTAGTTGCTTTCCTTGTACGCAAGTCTGGCCTAAAAAAACACTGACTTGCGTACGCGAAATTGAACCCCTAAACTACGCTTAGGCTACCCCACCTCCTGTTTTTTTTTAGCCTCTGACGCGCGAATAGGGCCGGGCCTTCTGTAGCTTGGTCAGCCGTCTAAATAAAAGATGGCTCTTCATAACCGCTTCGTAGTGGTGCTTCTACCCCACCATAGCCTATGAAAACCTAAGATGAAAAGCTCGAGGCATTTCTTCGTACGCAAGTTATCGGGGTACCGCATATAGTGGAAGTCACTCCATATCGACTAGGCCTCGCAGCTGGCTCTAAACCCCCTACGTGCCAGCTGTAAAGGTCGCCCCTAACCTTCTATAAGACAAAGCATTACGACTACGTATTTGTCGCCGGAGCCACAGAGTTTCGCTCAAGCTTTTTTAAAGACTAGCTTCGGTTCTTTATTTACGCGAGAGGCCTATGAAGACGCTAGCGAACTCCAGTGCAGAATCAGAAAAAGGAAGGTATTCAAAAAAAGATAAGGTTCTGTTAGAGTTGTAGTTGTAAGCTTTAGCAACTTACAACTACCGATAGGCGAGTGAGGTTTTAAAAAGAGGTAGCGTAGCAAGAGCTATTTTAAAACGGAGGGTTACCCACTTCGTGTGGTTAGGCAAACTCATTAGAACTTGCGTACGAAGAAAAGAATAGAAAAGAAAATTTCTATTTTCTTTCATATTTTCTTCTAGCTTTGTAGTTTAGAAGGATCCTAAACTACATCATTGGTAGGATCCTTGTGCTGTATTATAGAAGGAGGCTTAAGTTAAAGAAGCGTAGTTAATGGCTTAGGTAGTTTAGGATCCTAAACTACATCATTGGTAGGATCCTAAACTACGAGTTGCCTAAAATATACATTACGGCTAGGAGTAAAGGAAGTGCTATGATATAGCAAACGATCTACATTGCTCTTTAAAAAGAAGCGGAAAAAAGAGAGTCTATAGTGCTTTAAAAAGTTGCGCGTACGTAAGTAAACTACTGTTCCATCATCTAAAAAACAAGTAGTTGGTAAGGAAATCGAGTCTGCTTTAAAAGTAGGTAGCCGTACGTAAGTTTCAAAAACGCAGAGGGCTTTCAAAAGTTGCGCGTACGTAAGTAAACTACTGTTCCATCATCTAAAAAACAAGTAGTGGTAAGGAAATCGATAGTGCGCTAAAAGAAAGGAGCAAGTAGTGGTAATGGCTCACGAGTCTGCGCTAAAAGAAAGGAGCAAGTAGTGGTAAGGAAATAGAGTCTGCTTTAAGTAGCTCCGTTCCTAAACTACGAGGCGTCTATCCGTCACTACAGAGGGGGTCTCTCCTGAGGGGCTAAAAAAGGGCCTGCGTGGTTGCCATTGCCCCACCGCTTGCTTATTGAATATGACGTATAGCAAGAGCCACCCTTAAGTAGCTCCGTTCCTAGAGGCGGGATGGATTGTCATTATCGACGTACGCAAGTGAAGAACCGGAATCGACGTACGCAAGTGAAGAACCGGACCCTTTGGATGGAACTGACGCAAAACTCATAGCGAGATCTCGCCAAACATTGGCCCTGTGACGCATGCGCTTCTTGGGAGTCAGCTAAGAACATCTAAGGAGATGCGCATGAAGAATCAACTACAGAGTTTAAAAGGGGCATAGAAGTCAGAGAGCGTAGGTCTGCCGGTGAATAGTTTGAATCCCGCGGTGAATAGTTTGAATCCTTTGCAATGCCAACGGTGGGAAGATGAGAGTAGAGTTCAAGCGGTAGGAGTTCGATTCCCACAAGAAGCCCCCTAGCCTACTTTTGGAGGAAAGAGTTTCACAGAGCAAGACTTGCGTACGGCGAAAGACAAAAGAGTAGGCTACGATGCGATGAAGACGTTTCCCTAAAAGAAAAGAGCGTAAGATGCGGTGTGTTGCAGATCGGGAGTGCAACAACTTTGAGACGATTCACTAACTTGCGTACGTTGATTCTTGGACTCTACTATCAACCTTTCCTAAAAAACCCGCCTCTCTTTGTACGCAAGTTAACCGGAAAAAAAAACCAACGCCGCTCCCTAACTCCACCTCTTTTCCATATTACCTCCCTTTTCCGGACCGCAAGAAAAGAAAGACGAAGAAAGATTCTCCGTACGCAAGTCTCGGCTCGCTCTTAGTGGCCCCCTTAGGGGCTTCGGCGAAGACGCGGGAAGAGGTCCTACTTCCTATAGCTATAGACAAGAAGTAGATAGGCTTGGTCTTGCCCATGTTAGTGAATAGGAAAGAAGCGCCCACGTTGGATCTCAAACCTTGTCTACGTCGGATCGGATCTCAAACCTTGTGAAGTACCCACGTTGGATCTCAAACCTTGTGTGGTTCAAAATGCATCTAGGACTCTTTAGGGCCGGGTCTTAGGTGCCCCGTAGTTAAGGATCCTTCATGTCAGCGTCAGCCGAGGTTGTAGTCAGGTAAGCCATCTATTTATCCTCCTGTAGTCAGGTAAGCCATCTATTTATCCTCCTTAGGTAGCCGTAGTTTAAAAGAGCCAGGATCTGCAGCTGGACCAAGAACCACTCGGTAGGAAGTAAGAAAGCCACCTATCTCTATTAGTCGGCAACACACCAGAAGATTGAGCTGGTAGGAAGGGCTTTCAAAAAAAGCGTGACTTGCGTACGTTTAAAGTAAGACAAGCATTAAAGAGCATGAAACTTGCGTACGAAAAGAGCTATTATATCTTATTTCCGCAACCAAAAAGGGTGTCCAAACTACTTAACAAAAACACGAACTCTTATTCCACTACAGCTACATTTTTCGCAACTTGCGTACTACAACTCTTGCCGCAACTTGCGTACGTAAACTCTAGCTCCACTTCGGACTTGCGTACGTTTAAAAATATACATTACGGGCTAAAGAAATCCACCTATCTCTTTAGTTGGCAACACACCAGAAGATTGAGCTGGTAGGCGCGCTATAGCCTTGCCTTGGTGCGCAGAAGGAGTCTTTCCAAGCTTCTGTAGCTACTAGCTATGTATCGTGGGGGAAAGAAAAAGAAAAGGATAGTGATTTCGCTTTTTTGAAGCTTGGAGCCGAGCCTAAAGGGGGTTATGAGCTACGTTGCTTTCTAAAGCGCAGAGCTAGGACCAGCAAGAAATAGGGAGGATCCTTCTAATTCTTTTTCTTTAGGATCCTTCTAATCTACTCTTTCGTCTTTCTTGCGCGCGAAAACACTATCCTTTTCTTTAGGATCCTTGTTGGATTTCTTGCTGGCTCATACGCTCTTGAATGGCTTGAAGGATCCTCCCTATTTCTTGCTCTAGCTACTTTCTTTTTTACTTTATTTTTTGCGAAAGCTTTAGCGCGCGTTTGGCTTGTTCTTTCTTGCTGTGGTCATCCGCTCTTTGACGAGAATGCGAGTAGCTAAGGATGACTCGCACTCTAGCTACTTTTGCACCTGGACGATAATGCGAGTAGCTACAGAAAGAAGCTCTTTCAACAGAGAGAGAGTCTTTCCTAAAAGAAAGCCAACTAGCGCCAAAAAGACTAGTGGCTATAGTGCCCATCCTCTCACAGGTCTAAAAAAAAACCTCCAGTAGAATACCTAAACTCTTCTTCCGTGGCGGTCATGTCTAGAGAAAAATGGAAGGAGCTACACAAGAAAAGAAAATACCTATCTCTTTTCTTTATTTCGTGTACATTCGCTGAATTGACTTGTGTTTTGGCTCAAAACCTTTAGCCGTGCGCTTACTATAGACAGCGGAGAGGAAAAAGCAAGGCTTCTATAGCTAAGGATCTCACAAGCACCGCACCAATGTATATAGGTAGCTAGGGGTCAACAGCTCTAGAGAAAAGAATTTTCTCTAGAGTCCGAATGTAGTTTAGATAGCTTCTAAACTACGGCTCTTTTCAACAAAAAGTACGCAAGTGCGTCGAAAATATACATTTTTTTTAAGGAAAAGACAAAACTTGCGTACGGAGAATGTATCACAAAAGACTAATCCCCGTACGCAAGTAGTCCCTAGTTTGCGTTCCCCGTACGCAAGTAAGCTCTCTTCTAGGCTCTCTAAAAAGAGGTAGTAGATTTGCATTGCTTTGATCGAAGGACTTTAAATAGATGATGGAAAATAGGAAAAGAGGTGGGCTTAAAAGCTTTCTAAGATAGGCGAAGAGTTGTAGATTCGCGTTCCCCTAGTTTGCGTTCCCCATCAAATAGGCTCTCTATCTAGGCTCTCTAAAAAGAGGTAGTAGATTTGCATTTGCGTTCCCAAACTACGTCGAACGGTAGTAGATTTGCGTTCCCGTAGATTTGCGTTCCCCATCAAATAGGCTCTCTAAAAAGAGGTAAAAGCTTGAAGTTTCCTAGAAGACCCGCGAATACTAATACTAATGAATAGTTAAAAAAGAAGGATCCTTGTTAGGAGCACTCCTACGCAAAAGCAAGAAACCCAGCAATGTAGGATAGTGGACCTTGTCTAAAAAAAGGATGCATTGGAGCTATGAAAAGAAACCTACCGGTGTTTTTTTAGGCGGTCAATAGACAGTAGACTTAGAAGCAAGAAAGAAAAACTTTGAACTTCGACCGGCTTCGCTTTTTCCTTACAAGAGCGAAAGCATTAACCATAAGGCTTTAAAAGGAGTGTGCAACAAAAAGGAGTTGTAGTTGTGGTTGCCTAAAATATACATTACGGCGTACGCAAGTACAACGAAAACTACCAGACTTGCGTACGTTAAAAAGAGTTGGACGCTGTAGTCCGAAATGCGCTGTTGCTAGTACCTTTTGTTCCCGTTCCCTACCCACTACTGGAGTCAAAAGAAAAGCAAAGACCTTTGCTACATGGTCAACGGGATGGGGATATGCAGCTGGACCAACCAACTCGAGCTGGACCAACCAACTCGTCAAACTTGCGTACGAAGAAAATAAGAGCGTCGTTCACCGTACGCAAGTTCGGTTCCTTAACTACCCGCCGTATAGGCCGTTCAGGCTGGGCATTTCTAAGACCTAAGGAATAAAACCACCCCACCCGACCCTCCTTTTGAAAGAGACAGAGCGACCTATACGCACGAACTTCTAGCTAACCACTACGTACGCGCGAAAGAAACTTCTAGCTAACCTATACGCACGAAAGAAACTTCTAGTTCTAGCTCCAGCTATTTCTATTTCTTCTACGCGCGAAAGAATCCTCGCCATCTATTTCTGGACCTCTCTCTTACCTCCACGCTTTTACTTTGAGACCTTTCCCCCCCGGCTGGCTAGTTGCTAGGGACCTATGGCGGCTGAGAAAAAACAGTGGATTTGTCCTATAGTTGCTATTTTTACTTAGAGCTAAAAAGAGGTAGTCGTTCTGCAGTGGAGAATAAGGCTCCGATTGGTCCTTTTATCGAGTCCTGTACCTGTCCATATACCGAGTCCTTCATGTCTTTCTGCCAAGTCTGCAAACGCCAATCTTAGCGGAATGTGTGGATGAGAGCTAGTAGTTTAGAAGTCTAACACCATCGATGTGATAATCCAAGTCTTTGCAAGCTATGAGGGCTTTAAAAGGATTTGTCTATAGATAAGAGTAAGGTATTGTGCTAAAAGAAAGCCAGAGTGAAATAAGAGTAAGGTAGCTTTCTAAACCACTTAGAATAGGTTCAATGTGGAAAAGACCAGAGCCCTAATAGATTCTTTTAGCGTACGCAAGTCTAAATAGAAGACGAGGATCCTAAACTACAGTAGTTTAGAGCCATTAGAGCTACTTGCGTACGGAGATCAGAATAAGCACAAAAGAAAAGAGCCCTTTTAGCGTACGCAAGTCTAAATAGAAGACGAGGATCCTAAACTACAGTAGTTTAGAGCCATTAGAGCGTAGTTTAGGGCGCTTTTCCTTTTTTTAGTGCAAGTTATGATGAGTCGCTATCTTCTTTTGGAGCCGTAGTTGTTGATAACGAAGTCGAAGACGGGTGAGCGATCATGCTGAAGCCAAATGTGATGGAAAAATGCCACAAAAAAAGTAGTCTTGGGCACACTGATCCACCCTACCTAGATGTATTCTCTCTGTTCTCGGCTACCCACTTCTCAATAGTTATACGTTAGGCCCCACTTCCAATCCTTACCTGAAAGCACGTATTCTCTCTGTTCTCGGCTACCAACTTCTCAATAGTTCTACGTCTCCAAAACTACTAGTTCTACGTCTCCTAAACCCTTGGAAATCGCTTCTAATAGTTTGAGAACGCCGTACGCAAGTCCACCACCTGCCGCTCTTGCTCTTAACCTTTGGAGATTGCCTCTAAAAAGAGCCCTCACTTATGCAAAGCGTTTGACCGGAACGATCGCTATTTTCTTTGCTTCGGTCCTAACCCTAGCCATACCTCCCCTAACAGCTAGAAAGTGAACCAGCGTAGTTTAGCAGCGCTGCTTGTTTTTCCTTAGCCCACCAGTGGAGCTAAGCAAGAAAGACCAGTTTTTAGTAGTTTAGAGGGCAAAAATAGCATAGTTATAGACTGTGTTTTAGAGGCGTCTAAAACTATGTATAGCCCTAAGGGAGAGCAGTATGGAAGACAGAAGGTAGAGAGGTGCAAGGATCCTAGCCAGAGAGAGGGCAGGCTAGCAGACTCGATCTTGGTTGACTAGTGAAGTGGACTGGGCTTTTGAAGGATAAGAAGCTATAGCTATGGAGGATAAAAGCCGGGAGGGTGACCGGGAACTTGCGTACGGTGATCAGCAAGACTAAGCAAGAACCTTCGCAATGAGAGACCCTTAGGTGCGACGCAAAAGAATAGCTTATTGATAGGCGAGTAGTAGTGGTTGTTGATAGCGAGTAGTCGTGGTTAGGATCCTTGATAGCGAGTACTTGCGTACGGGGAATGCCTTTTCTAAAGCCTTTAGCAAGAGCAAGCACAACTCACTCATTAGCGTAGTTTAGAAGGATCCTAGCAAAAAAAAGAAGGCTCTTTAAGCAACTTGCGTACGAAGAGTAGATTAGAAGGCGCGGAACGTTAGCAGTAGTTAGAGACAGAGATAGAGATCTTCATTACCACCTGCAGCACACACCTGCCATAATCGTACGAAGGATCCTAGGAAGAGCGTAACTCTACTCGTTCGTAGAGACCTCGCCGTACGCAAGTCTAAAACACACTACTTTTTGAACTCTTTTTTTTGAAAAGCCAAGCATTGCGTAGTTCCGGAGCGATTCGTCCTAAAAAAAGCATACGACTACTGGCTTCCACCTTCTTCTTTTGCTATTTTTCGATAGGCCTTCCTGGTCCATCAAGATCATGATGGCTTGCATCTTCTTTTTCACTTGCGTACGTTGATCTATGAACGATCGTAGAAGCACATTCAAAGTCAGAGTGAGTTCGAGAGCCAGCTTCCTTGGCATCAGTTGAGCCCCCGAGTTATGGAAATGGAAGCCGGTTGCCTAATCTTTTGGAAATGGAAGCAGGTTGCATAGAAGAGAAGATCAATAGCAGCACCTAAGAAGGAAGTTAAAGAAGCTGACCGTACACAAGAGAGACTGAAGTAGGCTATAGGAAAAGAGAGAAAGACTCCAGTAGGCTATGAAGGAAAGATTAGAGATTGCTATGCTACCACTACCACTATGGCTGCAGTCTCCTTTTTTTCCGGAAGAAAAGAATAGCCATCGAGCTTATCTCTGAACTTGCGTACGCAGAGAAGCGATGCTCAGCAGACTGTAGAAAGCTACCCTCTTGAAAGTGCGCAACATTCTAAAGGATAGATATCAGTGGAGTGGTTTAGAGCGTCAGCTAAGCTAGAGATACGAGTTGGCTTGGCTGCACACCTAGCGCGAAAAACGTTTGGTAAGGTATCGGAGAACGTTGTTTTTTAAAACCTTTTGCGCGAAACTAGAAAGCTCTGTGAGTCAGCATTATGTTATTATGAGTTAGGTGTGAATCAAATCTTTGATCCTGGCTTTCGAGTTGCGAAAAAAGAGTGAAAAAAGGGTGTGTAAACTACTTACTTGCGTACGGTTATTTTAAAAAAGAGGGAGTAGTTTAGAGGCAATAACTCATCCAGTATCCTAGGTATAAGCGAAGATCCATACTCTTTTAAACGTACGCAAGTCCGTAATGTATATTTTGAAAGCCCATGTTTTCTCCGTACGCAAGTTCTCTAAGTTGCTGCTAGGATCCTTAGCGATGGCGTAGGGTTTGGCCCAAAGCTTTCGTCATCTTTCGCTTTCTGGTCATCGTACCGTACCTGATCGTCCTGTCTCACTCTTTCATTTGGCCACTATCCACTATACCTTCCGTCATCAAAGACTACTCGATCGTCATCTTTCACTTTCTCGTCATCTTTTGCTTTCTTCTTGGAGTGGAAGTAGCCATTGTTCGTATTGGAGCGAAAGTAGCCATTGTTCGTATCTGGCAGCCGTTTGTTGCTTGACTAACGAAGGTGGTATTCTCGACCGACCTACTTTGACTATTTTTGCTCCTAAACTACCTTTACGCCTATCGGACTCTCTTGCCTAACCTATTCGGAGACTCTCTCTTAGCTATTCGGACTGCTTGGATGAGACTCTCGCTACTCCAGTGACTCTGGACTGCTATCCTCGCCAAATGAAAGAATGAAAGATTGGAACGAATCGTGATGCATCGTAGGCCTATGGTGTTTTTTTAAGGCCTTCCTTTTCATAGCTTTGAGACGCACTAGAAAGCAAGATGCACCCGCCATTGGTCTTTGAAATCCTCAGTTGCAGCGTAGTTTAGGATCCTTCTTCTTTAAAAGAAGGTCTCTCCGTACGCAAGTTAGAACTTCGACATAGCGTGTAGAGGCGCATAAGAAGAGCCTGTCGGAAAGGGTTGACTTCCAAACTACTGCGCTCGCTACCCGCGGTTATATATTAGCCTCCCTGCGTTCAGTAGTTCAGTTGTTTTGTCTATAGCTTTTCTTTTGACGGGGAGAATCGCCGCTCTTCTTAAGGTAGTGGTAATGCCTATCGTCGCCTAGCTGAACCCCCAGACACGAAGCGTTAGCTTACTCTCCTCGGTTGCTAAACGCGCGTTGCTAAAGGCGCTTAGAGGACCTTTTTGTAGTTTAGAAGTCAAAGCCCGTTTTAAAATCTTTTCTTTCGTCCTTCTTTTTTTGGTAGTGGGGATTATGTTTATAATAGTGCACAGTTGCTATTTTCTTTCTCGCTATTTTCTTTCGTAAAGGATCCTTCCTGCCATAGCTACACTCTGGCGGGCCTGTTTAAAATCATAGCTACACTCTACGCGAAAAAAAAACCCTACCTATGCCCCGGTCTTATGGAGTTGAGTTTGCGATTCATTCATCGCGGATCAAGAAGAAGGATCCTAGCGCTCTTTAAACGGGTCTATATCTATGCAATAGGGGCTATACAACGTGCACGACTCTACTGTGAGCTCGGGGTTCAGGTTACATTTCATCCCCAACCACGCCACTTTGATAGACGCACCACTATAGAGCGCTCCATGCGAAAAATGGGTGAGTGTCAAAACGAAAGAAATAGCTACGATTATTTTAGAAACCGTAGTTTAGAGCACTTTTTTTCTAAACTACGCTGGCTTTACTCCATAGCGACATTCCAACGCTTTTTCATATGAGCGACATTCCTACTACGCGCTAGATTGAACAAGGAAGTGCGCTAGATGGAAGAAGGTAACCGGAGTGTGTTGTAGCGCAACGCTCTCGAAACTTCGATTAGGTTGTTTTGACGTACGCAAGTTCGCTTTTGAAGTAGTTTAGACCTCTAAACTACTCGTAGTTTAGGGAACGCTTTGCTAGGACCAAATCCACATTCGCTATCAAGGATCCTTGTTAAAAAAGAAATCCTATGGTAAAGGCTGCGATGGTCCGTTTTCAGATCTTTCTTGCTTGTTCTCAGTTGGGAAAAGCACAGGCCCCATCTAAACCCCTTCCATTCTCATCCATTCCGCGCAAAGATCTTGAAAAGATTCCGGATAAGTGCACCAGTGGATAAGAGAATCTGAACCCACGCGCAAGTCGAAGCCAAGGAGGAGAGCAAGCTGCGATGGTGAGTCAGATTCTCAAGAATTATAGGAAGCGAGCCTACCCCACCACGGTGCTTTGGTTTCTCTCTGTCCTTGGTTCGAGAAGGAGAGGAGATAGTTCTTTTTCAGTAGTCGCTAGACGAAAGTGATGGCAAAATGTCGTGTTAATGCTTGAGCGGAGCGAGAAATGCCTGGATAGAAGTAGGATGACAAGTGTAGTTTCGTTCCGTAGTTTAGGAAGCTTTCTAAACTGTAGTTTCGGAACGAAACTACTCCTTTGTACCGTAGTGCCCACTTAGAATAGGTATTGAGATAGAATGGTTGAATCTTTCTTTCCATAGGGGTCTACGCTAGATGGGCTACGGCGAGAATCTAGGCCAAGGGGTCTACGCTAGATGGGCTACGGTGAGAATCTAGGTCTGCAGGAAGATGAGTCCAGTCCCAGTTCGGTTCACTAGGCGTAGTTTGGGAGCCACTTTGACTAAAAAAACCGCAGGTAGTTGGTCTTGGCGCAGGTCAAATGGGTTCAAGATAGCGACTTCGCTTCTAATCTAAAGAGTGGCAACGGGTGCAACCATCGGAAAAGGCTTTGATTCAGTCAAGTGGAGATCAGTGTCCAGTCGAGTAGGGCCTACCCCACCACGCAGCGTAGCTAATATAGTATAGTATTAGAGAAAAGGAAAAGAAAGGCCTTTAAATAGATGAAGAGGCTTTAAGTAGTTTAGGACTTGCGTACGTCAAAAGCAACAAAAAAGGGCACCTTTCAAGTATTTTTGTACCTTAGCTAGCACTTGCTTTTTAAATACCCCTACTTTTTTTGTAGAAAGTTGGGGTATTTAGCTTTAGTAGTTTGGAAAACACCTCTGAGCTATTTGAAAGGCTTCCTCTGCGTTCAAGAACTCAAAGGCTACCTCTAGTTTCACTACCTCGCTTTCTTTTAAAGGCGTGTGGCTCTGCTTCGGCCTGCCTTTGAAAAAAAAGCCTTGGTCTTGCTTGTTATTGTTATATTCAGTTAATTTGTTCTTCCCCCGCTAGGGTTCACTTATTTCTCCTTACCAGGAAGCGGCTAGGCTAAGAACTTGCGTACGAGGAAGCAAAGGCCGAAGAAAGACCTTCCACACGACTGCTCTTCTTTCCTGTTTGCTGTAACTGTAAACAGCCGATTTGCTTATTCAACAACTCTCTAATCAGTTTGGGCACTAGGCAGTAATAACTGGTAAGGTTAGCTAGGGCTGCCAATAGCAAAGATCGCACCCATATAGAAAACAACAACTAAGGAGAAGAAGCAAGAGCGACTTCTAAACTACTTTTAAGAACAGTTGCACCAGCTATAATTAGGAGCAAATAAAGAATTCAGTCACCAGTCTTGATTTGCTCTTTTTCTTCGGCATCGCTGGCTATTTCTGGGTGCGTTTTGCAGTAGTTTAGGAGTGCTGAGTTTGATCCTAAACTACGCTTTTGACTTGGCTCAAATCAGCTGAGTTTGATCCTAAACTACGCTTTTGACTTGGCTCAAATCTATAGTCGTTGACGCCTGTTTCTCTTTAAAGCCTCTAACCCTTTTAAACGTACGCAAGTCTGACGCCCTTTTTCTTTTTTTTCTTTATGAAAAACACCGTACGCAAGTTCGGCTACCTACGTGAATAGGACAAGAGTCGTGCATATCTATCTATAATGTACCCTTAGTTAAAAAAGAGGTGTAAAAGAAAGCAGCTTGGTTAGCGCATCTCTTTTGGGTACAGAAGGCCGTAGGTTCTCATCCAAAAAAACACCTTGAGGAGTGAGGAGCTGTCTTGTTTAGGATTCCGCGCCTTCTCTAGACATTCTCAGTCCTCATAAGGAGGGGCATCTGGCCACCTCTTAAAGGCAGTTTTGCCGGTAAGACCAGAAATTTGCCTGAGAAAGCCAGCGTAGTTTAGAAAACGTAGTTTGGACCTTGTGAATAGTAAAGCGCTAGGTATGTGCTTTAGTAGCTAGGAGGCATGAGTCGGAGCTATGAAACTTGACTGGTGACTTGTGAGCTACTTGGCTCCGGGTTAAAGAAAAGAGCGACTAGATAGATTAAGCCCTAAAAAGCTTTAGGTCGAAGATCATGGGTTTCTCTCTAGGGTTTCTCTCTAGCTAGGGAAGAGCAGTTTTTTAGCCGTGGGTTTCAAGCTCCCTTTCTCCATTTGCTTTTTTGAGCTATTTGCAGCCGTTTGTGAGCAGGTCAGGCTTGGGTTTTCATCCACCTCTTTCCGGGTGAGTGTGAGTCCAAAAAAGCGACTATGTGAGTGCAGTGCATCGAGTCGCTTATTGCCTAAAGAAAGAAAAGAGACGATGGATAAAAGCCAGACTTGCGTACGTTTAAAAGAGTCAAAACTCTGAAGAAAGCCCCCAGGTAGGTGTGATTCATAAGACCTAGCAAGTGACGGCAGCGACGGTAGCGTTAGACTTGCGTACGCCAAAAGGACGATTTGCTGGTCTTTATAGCCGTAGGTGCTTTGCCTAAAAGTGCGAGTAGGCTATTGTAATCTGGATGCTGCGCTCTTTCATCTATAGGGAAAAAAAAGAGATTGCATTGCCATTGCTCTTGCAGTTGCCATTGTTCCTCTTGCTGTTGCTTGAGATCATATACTCACGCTCTAGTCTCATCTAAAGAGAACTCTTTTCGTACGCAAGTTCGTACGCAAGTCTGCTTCCAGGCTTGGCTCTCTTCTCACATATCTGATCGACATTGGAATCGTAGGATCGCTCTGTGAGTGTTATACCTGAAATTCCACTCTCTTTCACCGTAATGTCTATTTCTGGGCTCTTTCCGGTTGACAATCGACTGAGTACTTTAGGTCTGCATCAGCTCTTTTTCACCGTACGCAAGTTGTTTAGGATCCTCTAGTTTTACGGAGCTTTAGCAAGTTACCTAAAATATACATTACGGCGTACGCAAGTACAACTCTTTTTAACGTACGCAAGTCTCTTTAAACTTACGTACGGCTACCTTATCTTTAGCTACCGGCTTCTTACTCTTTTCTTAATAGCTCGTGACGCTCGTAGTTTAGGATCCTCCCTTATCTTTATGCGGCTCATAGCTCATATCACCTACCCTAGTGTATAGCTCACCGGCTACCCTTTTAAACGTACGCAAGTCCGTGTCGTTGCTAAGGGCGAGCAAGGATCCTAGCGATGAGGTCGTTGAATCCATGAGATGGCAGCTACACACCCTCCATTCAACAGGCAATCCTTGAGAGTTTCGGGGCCAGTTTGTCTAAAGACTAGAAAAAAGCAAACTTCACTGCGAAATGTGTGTTTTTTTTTGAAACGCATTCTGCTTCCTTTTAAAGGGTCCTATTAAAGCTTTGTCTATAGAAAACCGGTCTCTGCATTCCATGATCCTTCATGACTTGCGTACGTTAAAAAAGAGACTAGGACGTGAGCTATAAAGTCAAAGGTATAGAGTGTTAAATAAGAGCTACGCGGGTGAAGAAACGTATGCAAAAATAGACATTACGGCGAGCTTAGACCGGTGTAAGTATGATGCTTTTTGGTCCAGACGACCAGAAGTTCTTAAAAGGACGGGCTATCGAAGGAAGGATCCTCCACATCAGAGCTTGGACCAGCGCGTGATCAATGACGACCAATGTATGAATTTTGGCGAACGAGAGGACATTGGTAGGTGGAGCTAAGTGAGCCAGAGGTGGAGTTGCTAACTTTAAATAGGAGTCAATCAGCTTCTTATCCCCGGCTTTAGTAGTTTAGACGACACACCCACTCTCGGTCATCTGAAATGTCATCGTTATACTCTTCGCATTCAACGTTCGTAGTTTAGGATCCTTGCACCTCTTTATTTTTAGCCTACCGGCCTTTAAAAAGCAAGATTCATTCGGCGTCTTGTTTTGATAGTCCGTAAACGCACCTCGATTCCTTCTTTCTTTCAGGAAATGCACCTCGCTTCCTTCTTTCTTTACGTTGGACAGGGCGCTCTTTAAAGGGTTTAAAAGGGTTCAAAATGCACAGTGCACAGTGAAGCTTGGCTCGTCTACTGGTCCGGAGTAAAGATCTGCGATCGAGAGCGAAGCATAGAGCAGTAGTCAGCTCAGAGGATATAGGAAGTTCTTGGTGGATTGCGTCAATAGCAAACACAAGTCATGCTGAAAGAGACCGCCGTTTAGCAAAGCAATGTAAGGAGGATCCTTCCTGTCAGAGGCCTGGAGACGGGTTTCAAAAGAAAAAGCTATGGAAGAAAGAGCTACTTTGGCGAAAATCACTATCATTTATGCTCTCTGTTAGAGGCGGGAATCTTTCTTGCTGGACTTGCGTACGTGGAGCGCTATCTTTCTTGCGTCAATCTTTCTTTTTAGTAGTTGTAGTTTGGAGCGTCTATCTTTCGTCCTAGGGCGTAGTATTCAAAAATTTTATAGATCTCAAATCAAGTAGTGTGTTTTAGAGGCACTTCGGGGAGAAGGAAAAGAGGTGGGAAAGCGCAAAGAAAAAAGCTAGAAGCTCAAAGAAAGAAAAGAGCCAGAAGAAAGTTGCTAAAGCTCCTTTCAAAAACGCAGAGTGTGTTTGTGTTTTAGCGCTGTTTGACGAGCCCGCGTAGTAATGGGTCGTTGGTTCTAAACATTGCCCCAAGATAAGCGAGATTGAGTTAGCTTTCTTTCAAAAGAAAAAGCGTGACTTGCATACGTAAAAAGCCTTATTAAAGAATCTGTTAGAGCTCTTTTTTAACAGAGGTAGCCTTTGAGTTCTTGAACGCAGAGGTAGCTTTCAAACTACAAACTACTGTAGTTGCTGTTAAAAAATAGGATAGGTTCTGTTATTTTCCATTAAATATACATTACGCTAAAGCTACCAAACTAAGGAAAAAACGGCGACTTGCGTACGTTAAAAGGTACAGTAGTTTAGGAAAAGAAGCCGCAAGTAGTTTAGAAGGATCCTAATCATTGGTAGGATCCTAAACTACGAGTTAGGTTTATCCATCTATATTAAAAAAACAAGATAAGGTTCTGTCTTTTTAGACTTGCGTACGCTAAAAGAAACTTGCGTACGCCAAAAGGTAGTTTAGGGTGCGACTTGCGTACGTTTAAAGCCTTTCAAAAACGCAGACTTGCGTACGTTTAAAAGTGGATAAGAAGTAACCTTAGTAGTTTAGAGCCATTAGTGCTTCAGCCATTAGTGTGTTGCCTGATGGTTGCTTCTAAACCACTTCTACAAAAAGAGGATCCTATTTTCTTTCGTTGGAAAAAGCCTCTAATTGTTGCCGAAATGTCTTTGGACTTGTTTAGTAGTTTAGCGGTGGTAGTTTAGGATCCTTGTAATGTATTATAGTGTCAATAACTACCCCTTTAAAACACGACTCACGACCATTCCCCAGGGTCCGAAGGTAAAGGCCGTAAAAGCTCTTCCCTTTTTAAACTCTGTCGTAGCTCAGATTGAGCTCCTTATCTTGCTTCTGACTTTTTAAAATCTAGGGTTATTTTCAAATCAGCGGTGGCCGTAATGTATATTTTAGGCTTTAGTAGTTTGGAAAACACCTTCGGTTCCCTTGGTTACAGGTTGTCGCTTAGCATCAAACCCAGGTCAAAACAACTTAGCTAGTTTCTTCCCAGGTCAAAGCAACTTAGCTAGGTTCTTCACACAAAAGCGGATGCATTGAGGAACCACCAGCCCACTCTCTACCGTAGGCAACGGATGAACCCATGGCTTGGTCATAGCGAGCACAAGCCTGCTCTTTTCTTTTTCCCCAGGCCTAAAAGCTTCGTCCTAGCGTAGGCCTAAAAGCAAGGTCACCTAAAAGCAAGGTCAATTGGAATCGATTTCGCTTGTTTTATTACAGCAAGGATCCTCATGACACCGCGCAAAACTGCACCAAGCCCTGACTCAAGTTGACTAGTGATGATGGAAAAGGAGCTACTTGAAGCCTATTTGGCTTAGGGTCACATTGAGAACGAACATAGATCCGATCCTCATTTAGCAACATAGACTCGTTAGTGATCTCGGGTGATCTCGGCTTGGTGTGGGTCTCTAGTTGATTTGCTTGATCAAGGCTGAAGACTGTTGCGTTGATTTTGACTTAGGTTAGCCTAGCACTGCTGAAGACTGTTGCGTTGATTTTGACTTAGGTTAGCCTAGCTCTGCTGAAGACTGGGGCGTTGATTTTGACTTAGGTTAGCTAGCACTATAGATAGAGACAGACGCGCTATGAAATCCAAGACCAGACCCTTACCCTTACTGCCACTCTTGTTAGAAGGATCCTTGACTACGAAGACTGGTGACTCTGATGCGTTTTGCTTTCTACCTATCACCTTTCCGTTCCCGGCTTAGGTAAAGGCTAGGCTACCTCTTTTCCATAGCTAGAAAACCCTAAGAGGTCCTTCGCTCTAGACATATTACCACTATGCAACCAAAGTTTACCACTACCACTATGCAACCAAAGTTTACCACTATGCAACCAAAGGATTCGGTCAACGCTTTTGACGACGCTCGAAAGAGCCTAGTAGCCTATCCTATAACCCTACACGGGGCTTTCAGGAGCTAGGATCCTTCCTGTTGCTTTGCTTGGAGCCGCAAAATATAGGTAGCTTTCTAAACTACTAGAATAGGTTCTTAAAGAGTCAATTAGAGCTAGGCTCAATCTGAGCTAGCGTCTGTCCTATCTAACGTCGTCTTGTCCGTGGCACATGTGTTCCATCCCAAGTTTGCTACCATCCTTACCTTATGCAACCAATTGTCCGTTTCCGTAGCGTTGCTAAAAAAAGCATTTCGTATCATCTATCAGCACCCCTCTATATTAGGCCGGGTCAATTTGCGTTGAGAGAAAGGCAAGGGGGGGCACAAAGTGAAAGCGGGGTCCTTAAAAAAAGAAGTTCACTCTGGGGTGTGTGAGTCATGCCGCTTTCTTTGACGGGTGTGGGGTGAAAGAACTCAGCTGAAGGAATAAGCCCGTACGGGTGGGGCCTCTATCTTTTCAAACATCGACTAGGCTAAAAGAGGCTTCAAAAGAAAGAGGGCGAGCGTCCACGAAAGACAAGCGAAACTATAGTTGACCTTACCGCGTCGCGTCGCTATGTCGATAGACAGAAGAAGGCCTAAGTCGCGGTTTGCTATTACCAACGCTGCACCGCTCACCGTATGCAAGTTTGGCTATGAGGATGCGCGTAAAGTCGCTCAAGCTCACACGCGTTTTTTTTTAGACATTGCGACTTGCGTACGGGGAAAAAGCCTTGGTTCTTCGAGTTAGGACAAAGGCAAAAAAGCGTTGACAAGAGTTCGAAAGGTAGCTTTCTAAACTACTAGAATAGGTTCTTAAAGAAAAGAGCTAATAGTTAGAAGAAAAGGAAGCCGGCGGTGTTTTTCATAAGGCGCAGGAGGATCCTTAGTAGTTTAGAAAAGAGTTAGCGTTTAAAAGAGAAGGAAAACAAGGCGTCGAACTCACTACTATACTCTCACTACTAGACTATAGTTGAGCTAGCGTCCTTTTCTTCGTACGCAAGTCAGTCAGAAAAGAGAAAAAAAGCAAAGCGTTGCGGTAAAGCGTTGGCACGAGGCCAACGTCGACTTGACGCCCCAGTCCTCTTCTCTTGGTCCTTGCTAATGACCCGCTCCTATTTTCTTTGAAACGCTCCACTGAGTCAATGGCTCCAAAAAACCGCGACATCGTCAATGGCTCCAAAAAACCGCGACATCGCCAATGGCTCCACGTCTCTTTTTTTTTATAGGCCACAAGCATTAAAGAAAAGAGAACGCTGGATCGAGAAAGAAGCAAGATAAGTAGATTGAGTTAGTTGCGTAGCTAGTAGCCGGAGGTTTTCAAAAACGCAGAGCCAAAACAAGCGAAGCAAAGAAGCTATGAAAAAAAAGAAGAAGACAAGAAAGGTAGCCTTTCAAAAAGCCGGTTGAGCGTACGCAAGTTGCGCAACTTGCGTACGCCAAAAAGAACCAACTTGCGTACGGAAAAAGGATCCTCAGTGGAGTATTAAAGAAGCAAGGATCCTTAGAGCTATTTTTTCACTTTTCCGCGTAATGTACATTGTAGGGTGTCCAAACTACTTTTCCACTGTAGGATTTGTCTATAGATAGAGTAGTAGTTTAGGGTTTTAAAAAGAACTTGCGTACGCCAAAAAGGTTGCTAAAGCTATGAAAAGCAAGATAAGTAGCTCACTTGCGTACGGTGGAACCAAGGATCCTAAACTACAGAGCTAGCTATTCACTCTTGTGACCCCTTTTCTTTGCGACGTTGGCGACGGCAACACACCCCCTGGCTCTATAGCGAAGCGACTTCGTTCGGCGCCTGCCCATACTAATACTATACTGAAGACCCCGGAGAAGACTAGTGACTAGTTCCGCGGTAGGCTAGGAGTCAAATCGCGTGACATGTACACCAAAAGAAGTAATCGCTAGCCGCGCCAGCAAGGGACATCTTAGAAGAACTCTTTCTTGTTATGACCGCGGCCTCCTTAAAGAAGAGTAGTCAGAACCAAGCAGTCATGCCTCGAAAGTAAATTCCCTTAGTCGGCCAGCGCTTCATATTCACCTAGCCTACTATGCAAGGAAGTTGGTTTCAGATCCGGGAGGGTGACTCTCTGCCTCTAAACTACTCCACCTCTGGTTCTAATTCGCAAAGGCCTAAGTAAAAATAGCGCGCATCAGCACCACTTCTTTTTTTAGGCCTAAGACTCAGCCTTACCAAGAAAGGGATTCGCGTAAGCACGGGGACCGAGTGCCTAGTTGCCTGCAGGGCGCTTACAAATAGTATGCCTGCTGGGTCTGCCTTACCAGTCCTCCGAGCCAAGGCCCAAAAAAGCGCCAGAAGAAGGAAAATGAAAGCTACGTGGCCCCTTCCAACCATTAGAGGTGGGTAGAAAGACTTCGATAGAGGGAGATAGACGCCTCTCCGTACAAGGCAAAAAAAAAGAAGAAGCCCTACGGGTGTGTTGCAGCCTCTAAAAAAAGCATGCAATCTTCAATATCACTCGTGCGATGTGTTGCAGGTGGAATGTAGCGACAAAAGTAGGATTCTTCAAGCTTCGACCTTTTTTTCCGCGCTTCGAGCAGCCTATAGGATCTGCGCTTTTTTTTGCGGCCCTATTTTCCTTTATTTTCCTTTAGCATCTCAGACTAAGCGAGCGCCGAAGTGCGACGTTGGAATAAGAAGAAAAGAGCTAGCGTAGTTGTAGTTTAGGAGCGACAAGCAACTAAGGATCCTAGCAAGAAGAATAGTCAGCGGTAATGCTGTGTATATAGAGAGTGCTTCGCCATTTAGGATCCTAGAAGAAGAAAGCAGAAATAGCTTAGAAGCTTGTAGAGCATAGCCTTGGCGGGTTCAAGTCCCTCCTTCCACTAGGACAAAACAAAACATCGAAAAAGTATAGGCTTTCGCTCCTAACTACTTAAAGCCCTTTGCCTGGTAAGTCCTGTCCTCTGCTCCGATTTCTAGTGATCGTAGCTGGCTTGGATATGCGCTTCAATCAGCCGCTCCTTTTCCTTAGTCTGCACTTTCTGTTCTCTATATTGCCTATGATCTTGAGACCATACCCTAAAAAAAAGCTTCGTCACTTAGGATAGGTTCTATTCGTCTCTTCTCTATCACGTCAGTCCCACTAGCAACTCTCTCCCCTTCCTAGAGTTGGTTCTCCGTACGCAAGTCTTTCTCCAAACGCTCGAACAGCAAAAAAAAAACTGGTCTGGTTTTTGCAGTTGTTAGCGGTTCGAGTGCAGACTAAGGAAAATCAGCGGTTGTGACCCGAAGTCGTGGTAGGCTCTTTCCATGGATGGTCCATATTACACGCGGGTTCTTCTCTGCGCCTCTACAAACATAGTCATCTGCTGGGAGCTTCTCTCTCTAATGGATGGTTTCTGCTCAACTCTCCTAGGTCTACAACACACCCAGTGCTAAGCCACTTTCCCGGCTTGGCTCAGATCATTCCAACTCAAGTAGGAGCTTAGGTTCAGACTAGAGACGGTAGTGGCTTTGGAAGCGTAGATCTAGTTGTGCTGGGGTTTGGTTCCCTACCTAGGCTGCTCTAAAACACAAACACACTCCTCCCCTCGGTTCGTCTGTGCACCTTGGCATATGGTAGTAGGAGCTTCGTCTACCCATACTGGAATAGCTCAGTTCGTTCTCTCTTCAAGACTTCTGCAGGGGTGTGTTGGGCGGCTCATGGCAGCATTCTTGCTCGTAATCAGGATGAAAGATCGACAGAACCATAGCGCTGCGACTGTCACGGGATTCATGGCTAGGTAGGTGTCATAGGCCTCTCTTTCGGGTCACAAATAGAATAGACAATAGAATAAGACAAGAGAGTGCGCATCTGGACTCACCCTTTTTAAGTGGCTTCTTTATTTAACTCCGATCTACTCTTTCATTCTTGCTTCGCTGCTTGCCTCTCCCGATCATTGTATGTAGCGAGTGCGATTCATTCAATATGAGATTCTCCGGATGACAGATGAGATCTCACTCTGACTGACGCAGCACTCGGCATCTTTCATTCTCCATGCCTAGGTATCAAGACAGGATCTTCGCTGCACAGATTGTCACTCTCAAGGATCCTAGAACACACCAGTAGAGCGCTAGCTTAAACGTTGGGAGTGCGGTGCGGTTCCGCCTAGATGTGTTAAGGAGAAGTAAACTGCTACTCCTGAGCCAGGCCAGGATCCATCTTATAAATCTCCGTACGCAAGTAACCGCTGGACCTATCCTATCGCTATCAATCTTAGTTACCCTTTTGCTATGCTCTGACTCCAAACTACAAACTACTATTTTTTATTAAATTTGCATAGGTATAACAGCAATAAATCAGGTAGCCGTACGCAAGTTTCAAATAGCAACAAGTAGCTCCGTTCCTAAACTACAACTACGAGGCTCCTAAACTACAAAGAAAAGAGTGAGATGATGAAAGCAAAGCGCTAGCTCTAATTGGTTCCACAGTTCTTTTTGTCCTCGCTTATTTGGCTTCTGACTCTTTTCTTTCCTCCTTTTTTTAGAGCACTTTATTTCTCCACATCTTTTAGCGCTAGCCTATCAGCCAAGGATCCTAGCAAGAAACAAGAAGGTGGGTAATAGCACCTAAAGAACGACGTATTGAATAGTCAACGTGGACTCAACGCGTCCTAGCTCTTCGTCCTGCGTCACTTGCGTACGTTGAAACCCTCTTGTTGCGGGATCTCTTATACCCGGGTCACTCCTTCACCCATAGTATTGAATAGGCGAAGGGAAGCGCTGTAGTGCCGCTTTAAACTCTAACTCTTTTCTATAGACAAACTGAATAGCGCACCAAAGAAAAGATCCTTCCTTGCCAAGATTCACAAGCGCCTTAAGTAGTTTTGCTCAGGCTTCGCCGTACGCAAGTCCGCTTTTTCGGGAAGGTCAAACCCCACTACCCCTGAACCTAAGCTCTTTCCTTTTCCTCGGTGAAGTGGGAGAAAAGCAAGCGTTGGTTGGTGCACAAAAGAGTAGTTTAGCGACGGTTCTTTCGATCCTCCCTTTTAGTAGTTAGGGGCGTCTTATAGCTCTTCAACCTGGCTCATGCCTAGACCTAGATAGAGAGACAAGCAAGGCCCATGGCTTTGTTGACTGTGGAAAAGAGCTATAGTAATCCTAGCAAAGTTGCGTCCTGGAAAGAAATAGCTCCTATATAATCTAGAATGGATAAGACATAGCTCCTATATAATCTAGAATGGATTCTTTTAGACATAGCTCCAAGCTGCGTAGTTTAGAAAGCTTAACTACTCTCTAAACTACCTTTTTTTGAAACAAGTTTCAAAAAAAAATATACATTACGCTCAACCACTCCACCTCGTCTTCTATTTAGCTCGCCTCACTTCTTTTTAACGTACGCAAGTCACGCCTCTTCAGCAGTTAGGGGTGGCCTAGATCTTTTATAGGAGCCATCTTCTACGAGCCTTAGCCCGGGCCTAGTAGATATGGTATGGTTAGGCTACCTCTTTTCCATAGCGTGGGGAAAAGAACATAGATCCTTACAAACCCGCAACGTACTCAAAATACCTTTGGCTTTCTAGTTTGGCTTAGCACAACATAGGGAATAGCTCCTTCTATAGACAATAGACAATAGACATTAGACTCGTTTAGGGACGCAGGATTGCGCTTCTATAGCTATAGAACTATAGTTAAAGGCTTTACAGCTATGGGGCCTGTGCGGAACATGTCGTCTTCGGTTCAGCACGATTTGTCTGTCGTCTCCTGACTTGATAGTCCTCCTTACGTAATGCGTTAGCCTGATAGCCCTAACAGTTGGCCTACTATGCGTGCACCGAGCTACGAAAAAAAAAGACCTGTTGTTCCCCTTAGGTGTGGGTGGCACGAAGGCACTCAAGGTCCTTATCTTTAAATGCATTTGTCGCTATCTTGTTGTCGCGATGGGGAACGGATGAATAGCCTTTCTTGGTCTTGTAGCGGTTATGTCTTACTTGGTGGGGCTATGTAGGATCTTGCGTTGGAAATAGACATTACGCTGAAAAATAAAAAAAAAAAAGGCACACTCTTTTAAAAGAGAAGAAGAGCCACGGCCTATACTTGTCATGTCAAAAGGATAGCCTGTAGTTTGTAGTTTGGAGGCGCCTGTCTATAGAAGACGTAGTAATTGAGCTAGCGGTCTATAGAAAAGACGTAGTATTCTTTTAGCGAAAGAAAAAGCCTAGGCTGGGGTGTGCTTTGGTGCTCTTTGCTTTTTTTTTCTGCCAACCATCGACTCTTCTTTTCCTAAAAAAACCAGTGACTCTTCAAAAACACACCAGTGACTCTATTCGACATAGGCTCTATCTATTCGACATAGGCTCTATTTTGCGACACATCTTGCTTAGGTTATACTTTCTTGCTTAGGTTCTACTTCTTTTCCTTTTATGGGATTTCGCTACTAGGATCCTTCCTTCGTATCTTCGCCACTATTCGTTCGTCTCTAGGAAATAAGTCACGTCTATCCCCACAAAAGCGAAAAGCTATCACATGGCCCTTTAAGGAGTCCTGATAGCTAGTTAAGGGTTGCAAAGGGTAGGTAGTCAAAAGCTCTTTGAACTGGGCTTATCGTTAGAAAAAAGCTACGCCTCCGGTCGCACGCCTACTTTTAAAGCTAGCTCAATTCACTTATTTTGCTTTTCATAGCTTTAGCAACCTATTTTTGCTGCTAATGAGTTTGCCCGTACGCAAGTTTTAAACTGCGGCTTCCAAACTACCTTTCTTGCTTGACCAAACTATTGTTATTAGCTCTTGTGGAATACTAAAAGGCTTTCGCTGGTCGTTGTAGTTTGTAGTTTGGAGCTATTTTCCCAGCTAAAGCAGCAAGAGGACAGGTCAGTAGTTAAGGAATAGGCTTCACTTTCTCCGTACGCAAGTTTTCTTTCGTCTGAGAGTAGCCTAGCCCCCTTTTCGCGCTAGCTCCTTCTTTACGCCCCCGGCTTTCACCCTTTGGATGGGTTTGTTTCATTTGAATTTCTCTGCCCTTCCACGTTTTCATTTGAATTTCTCTGCCCTTCCACGTTCCTATTATGTCCTCTTTCTCTATCTTATCAATGCTGCTACGACTAGTAGTTGTAGCATCATTGATATCCTCTTGTTATTTCTTTTATGACACCATTGGTTGTACTCTATCTCACAAGATAGGTATTACAGTAATCAAAAAATTCCTATCCTTTTTTTGAAAAGGCTTCGGTTTTCCACTCGGTCTCGTCTTCATATTCCCCATAGCTATATTGGTTGATCCCGAACTTCCAATAGCTATGGGGAATATGATGGTACCGGGTGGGGCTGAAACCACAGCTTCGCCCCTACCCCCCATCTCCAGCGATAGCAGCGGCTGGATCGAGGAATATTATCCTTCTCCAAATGGGGAAGTAATCCAGCCGAACCCCATAAGCGCCCCGGTAGCTTCCCCGGGAGCGGCTACGGAGCAACCGCAGGCGCAAGCCCCGGCCGAAGTAGCCCACCCTGCTCCTAACCGGGTGGAAGAAATTGAGGCCCTTAAATATGAGATGCACGCATTAGTAACCGAAAGGGTGGGTGAAGAATAAAAAAGACGTTTAGGTTTTCTGTACAAAAGCTCTCACAATCAGATTAAAATAAACTCTTATACAGCCAACCTTATAATGAAACAACTTGAGATTCCTGAAGAGAAGGATGTAGAGGAGGATGCGGAGGAGTGTGCGGAATATCTCCGCGATATGGCGGAAAAAATAAGAGAAGACAAGAATCTTCTAAATGATCTCATAAGATCTTACCTTCCTAAAAAATCTAGGTAGCCTACGGAGGTTCTCACATTTGAATTTCTCAGACCTTCCTCGTTCCCAAAATGGATCCTATCATGTACTTAACATTTTCAATGATTATCTCTATTTTAGGTATTCGGGGCCTCCTCCTTAATAGACGAAACATTCCAATCATGTCAATGTCAATAGAATCAATGTTATTAGCTGTGAATTCGAACTTTTTGGTCTTTTCCGTCTCTTCGGATGATATGATGGGTCAATCATTTGCTTTGTTGGTTCTCACGGTGGCTGCAGCGGAATCCGCTATTGGGTTAGCCATTTTCGTGATCACTTTCCGCGTCCGGGGGACTATTGCTGTCGAATTTCTGAATAGCATTCAAGGTTAACCCCCGTTAACCCCCCCAAAAGTCGAGCATACACGTGTTTCACTCTTTTACACTACATTCTCCCTTCCCTATAGGCGCTCTTGGGCTTAGGCCAACAGGGCTTTATAGTAGTTTAGAAGACGAGTGTGCTGTAGCGGAGTTCAAAAAGAGGAAGGAGTTTTATTGCCACCAGCTATAGCTATCTATATAGGCGAGTAGCGTAGCAAGGCCTAGGGTACACTTCTGGCATAACTAGTGAGTAGCCCTAGTAGCTAGTTATGCCAGATGTCCTAGCTTCCGGCCCCGTAAGGAAGACTATGAAGATGATAGAAAAAACTAGTCAGCCTCTAAACTTTTCTACGCCTAACCGAGCCCATGTTGCTACTAGGGATAGAAAAGTAGATTAGAGGCCTCGTCCTACTTTCCCTACCGTTTTTGGTCGTAGAGTAGTATAGGACGCCAGCTCTACGAGCCTTTGGCGCTGTAAAGGCTCCCGGCAATGTCACTAGTTTTTTCTATCATCGCCTAAGGCTTTTCTGTCGTTGCCTACTCAAAAAGCATCTTTTGTCTCGTAGTTAAGGGTAGGGGTAAGTGCAAATGCCTATCATGTTTAGGCCCTAAGGAAAGATAGCCGGTTTTTTTTGAGCATGAGCGAGGTGTTGTTTCCTTTCCTTGTTGTGTTGATCGAAAAAGCGTTGGAGCAAATCGGTAGTAGTTTACAAGACTCGTTTTTTTTGGAGACCCTTTAGAGCGTGCGCGCGTTAGCCACACTCTTTATAGCCACAAAGCAAGAAAAACGAGACCTCTAAAACACAACTACTCTTTGGTCCTTGCCTTTTGCTATAGTGCGGATCAAAAACGACGAAGTGGAGTCTTCGCTTTCCGTTTCGCTAGCTCCAAAAGAAAAGACCTGTGACGGATTTCTTTTTACTTGCGTACGATGAAGGAAAGTAGTTGTAGTTTGGAGCGCTATCTTTAATAAAATCTTTCTTGCAAAAAGTAGTTTAGAAATCAAAGCCATTTTCTTGGGTTGCTATAGTCCCCCGGACGCGGCTTATTTTTCTTCTGGGGCGATATAGGAAAGGCGCTGAAGCCGAGATCCTTCATCGTGGTTCTATAGCTATCTAAGGTGCGATTGGCTCAAAATTTCATAGTGGTAATCATGCAAAAGGACCAGACTTGCGTACGGTGAGCCAAGGTCCAAACTGCCCTTCTCTTCAGCCTTTTTTAGGGGTGCCTAGTGGTTTAGAAATGCCCCAAAAGCGCTTTTCATGTGCTTTTCCAAAAAAAAAACAGGTCATTCGCCTTACTTCCTAGCGATGACGTTCGATTGTATAAAGAGCACGATGGATAAGAGGTCTCTCAGCACGTTTCAGAAATGGAGTCAAATTGATCGGGAAAAGGGAAACCCGGCTTTTGCGGCCTTATTTGGTCTGGCGCCATTTACTCACAGTGGAAAATGGAGTTCGTTTTGCGCCGTTGTCTAAAGCTATTCTTTGCGCCTAATGTTTGAGCTTTCTTTGCCTAAACTACCGAAGCGTTGGTTTGGCAAGGCCTAAATAAGCAAGCGTCGGTTTGGCAAGGCCTCCGAAGCGTTGGTTTGGCAAGCGTGGTCAGGAGATGGGTTAGGAGTTATGGTATTTTAAAAAGCAAGCGACTTGCGTACGTTTAAAGGTAGTGGTTCCGACGCTTCCGAGTCCACTTTCGCCGTTGGTGCATAGTCGACTAATTATTTAAGGGCTTACATCGCTTCTTTTTTTTGACATGAATTCACGAGTAGGGGCTATACCTTTGCTAGAAAGTAGAGTTGGTCAGGTCTATTTCGTGAAAGGTCTGACGCAACTAGTCTATCACCACAGCGTTGCCCTTTTTAGCCCCTTCTATTCTGTGTAGTTTAGGGGCTGCTGGTCCTAAATTCTTCTTTTCTTTCTTTTGTGCCCTAAAACTACTGTCGGTTGGGGGCCCCTAAGTCAACCCTAATTATATAACCCAAGCATTTCACCGTACGCAAGTATTCTAGTCTTTAAAAAAGCTTGAGCGAAACAGAGCCACAGAGGCTCTCAACTCTTTTTTTGACTTGCGTACGGCGAATGGGTAGTGGCTTTCAAAGAAAGAAAAGAAGGTTAGTGGCAAAACGTCACAAAGAGTGAGAGCGCCCTATTTATATTCAGACCTAGTACTAGTCAAACTTTAGGAGCTATTTTCGTAGTTTAGAGCTATCAAGCGAGGCCCCTAAAACTACGCTACTTTATGCCCCCATTTCCCCGTACGCAAGTTGCCTAAAACTACGCTACGCTCGCTCTTGGTCCCGAATCAGAGCATGGTTTAGATCTCTGGCGCCAGAGATCGAAAGACTTGCGTACGGCGAAGACTTGAGATCAGGCAGTAGTTGTAGTTTAGGGGGCTTTCCCGTTCAGTTGCCGAAAGAGAGAAGTAGCCACGTTTCGTCATGAGATTGAGCATAGCGGGATTGAGAGAGAACAAGATGCTATTGGCGGCAATTCTATCTCTAGCTACTTGTGCATTAAGTTCGAAGAAGCTCTTAATCTATAATGAAGAACTTATAGTAGCTCTTTGCTTTATAGGCTTTCTCCTTCTTAGTCGGAAGAGTTTAGGCACAACTTTCCAGGCCACTCTCGACGGGAGAATGGAGGCGATTCAGGAAGAATTACAGCAATTCCTTACTCCTTTAGAAGTCCTCCTAAGGAAATCCAATGAACAAGAACGAAACCAAAGGATCAGCTTGCAAATTGGCGTAAGCGTAGTGGAATCATTACCAGCGGCACGCTCTGCGCCGAAGTGCGAAAAGACAGTGCAAGCCTTGTTATGCCTAAACCTAAATGTTAAGTCAGCAACACTTCCAAATGCCACTTCTTCCCGTCGCATACGTCTTCAGGAGGACCTAGTCACGGGGTTTCACAACGCAGTCAACGAACGATTTGGCCCAAGAAGCGAAGGGCATGAAGCCAAGGATCCTAGTGTAGACCTCATTCGAGAAGGCTTGGTGGTCTTAAGAAAAGCTCGGGTCGGAGATTCTCAATCAACTTGCGAAAGAAAGAAAAGAAACGGCCAACTCAAATTCCACTCCACTTGCGTACGTTGAATGGTAGTTGTAGTTTAGAGGGCTTTTTTTGAGTGTAGTTTTAGGAGCAAAGATGAGAACAGCAAAGGATTATGAACAAGTTTTTACGTACGCAAGTTTAAATGAGGGCCGCCCTGGTCGCCGCAGGTAGAGCTATATTAGCGGACGAACGCCTTGATTTGCTAGATTTTCGTGGCTATGAAAGACAGTAGTTGTAGTTTAGGAGAGGATTTTCCAGTTTTTTCTATGCCGCCCCTAAACTACGCCACTTTTAGGGCGGGGTTTTTTTAGGCCGTTGTTGGCGACAGCGTTGAATCAGCCCCCTTTTAACACTCGGGTGAACCTATTCCAAGACCTCGGGTTTTTTGGGGGTGGCTATAGAAAGACCAGACAACCCAGGCCTAGTGTGTATCCTCATTGGGACAACTATAAAGACCCCAACCCCGATTCGGGCAACAAGCCAAATCCCAACTTTGGCAACTGTCCCGAGTTGGGCAACCCCGAGTTGGGCAACAAGCCAAATCCCAATCCCAACTTTGGCAACTATCAACACCCTGAGTTGGGCAACAATCGCGTAGTTAAGGATCCTCCCAAACTACACGCTTTTGGGCAACAATCCCAACTTTGGCAACTATCAACACCGTACGCAAGTCGACCCCAATCCCTTGGCAACTATCAACACCCCGATTTGGGCGACAATCCCAAAGCTAAGTGGTATCTCGTATGAAAGAGCATTAGTAGTTTAGAGCGTACGCAAGTTTCAAAAAAAAGCCTTAGTAGTTTGTAGTTTAGAGTAGCCTTTAGTAGATGTAGTTTTAGAAGGCATTGTAGTTTGTAGTTTGGAGTAGCCTTTAGTAGATGTAGTTTTAGAAGGCAGTTTGGAGGCAGGCAACGTTTTGAAGGGGTTGGGTGTTATATATAAGCTAAGCCTAGCGCACGTCAAAAGAAAGCGGAGAAATGCCCTATAGGTTCTAAAAAAAGACGGTAGAGTAGTTGTAGTTTAGAAAGCATGGATTTCTTTCATAGGTCGACACTCCAATAGCCTACAATAGCTGGAGGTCTTGTCCTTTTCGGCTGGATCCAGCCCTGAAGAAGCTAGAGGGAGATGCTCTTTTTTTAGGATCCTAGGTGCTCATACACGAAGATAGAAAGTCGGCCGTCCTCAACTAGCTGTAGTTATGGAGGCTCACTTCACGGGTGTGTTGTGGAGGGAGTAGAGACGAAAAGAAAAAAAACAAGGATCCTAAACTACAACTACTTTTGGACTTGCGTACGGCGGAAAAGAGAGGGGACTTTCCATCTTGATACGTTCCCTAAGCTACTTTTAGAAAGCAATCTGAAGACTCCTTTTTTTTGTTAAGGAGTCTTCTAAACCTTTCTACGCTTGGCTCTCGCTTGCCCTTTTTTTATACAAAAGCAAAGGCTTTGCTTTTCCTTAGTACTCCATATCCAGGAAACCTTGGTGGAAAGATTCTGTGGACTTTCAAAGAGGAACAGGAGCGAAGCCTTTCTAGTATAGGCAGAAAGAGTAGTTTAGAAGCCTAATAGTAGCGCGCAGAGAACGTATGAGGAACTAGGTGCGCGCCTCGATTCAATAGGACATCTCTCGATGCGCTCCAAAAAAAGGCCTAAAAAAAACGCTATGTCTTTGATTTCAAACCACTAGCCAGCGCCAAAAAAGGCTAACATATCTCTAGATAAGAAAGAATAGCCTATTTAAAAGTGGCACGTAGTTTGAAAGCTCAATGCATCCGTCTCCTCTTTCCGTACGCAAGTCTTGTTTACGCCTAACAGTAGTTAGGGGTCAGACTTCTCCGTAATGTCTATTTTTGTGTAGGCGCTTAGGTCAAAGCCGTGAGAGATTCTGGTTCTTCTGGGGATTACATGCATAGATGGGGATGATATGATAGAAAAGGAGGATCCTTCCAAAAAAAAACAGGCGTAAGAAATATAAATAGTGCTATAGCTCATGAGTTGGGAAAGAAAGCAAGGTATAGCCACTCCCCACTTCTCTTTTTACAAGAGCGCTGAGGAGCCAAAGGCGGAAAGTAGGTAGCTTTAGAGGCGTCTTTTGAGTGGCGTAGCTTAGGGGCGTGATTCGAACTCTAAAATAACCGGCCAAAAAAAAGCGACTTGCGTACGCAGACCCAGACCTCATTGAACCCACGTAGCCCTTACTCTTTTCTTCGAGAGCGCCTCCCCCATCTCGTCTATTCTATCACAGGTTTTAAAAGTGGCTTTGGACATCGAGTAGCGCTCTTCTTTCCCCGTTTCACTCCATTTCTGATCGTCTATTGAAGTCAATGAAGTCAAATGAAGTCAAAGCCGAATAATCTCAGCGGCAGGTTTGAGCCAGACTTCTTGTAGGGCTTTTGCCACACCATGCTCAGATTCCTCTTAGCTAGGACAAAGCGTGCATAGCTCATGAGTGTGTTTTGGGAAGCAATCTCAAGAGTGAAACATGACCCACTTCTCTTTTTAGAAGAGAGCTTAGAGGAGAAGACAGTAGACCTAGCCTAAAAAAACGAAGAGTCTCTTTTTTGCAATGCACCAACCGCTTTAAAACGCTAGCTATGTTGTCGAGTAGGACTTTCAAAGTGAGTTCAACGCTTTTTCCTTCTCTAAACTACTTTCACTCTAACCCACTTTTTGATAACGGCGCCTTATGGAGAGTAGTTAAGCCTTCGGCTTCCTTTTCTTCTAGCTAGGATCCTTAGCTCAATACCTATTCTAACAGAAAGCTACCTTGTCTTCCTACTAGTTTTTTAATACCGGTTTTGCTTTGACTTGCGTACGGAGAATGAAAAAGAAGACCTTTTATCTAGCAACTATAGGCTCCACCTACCTCTTTTCCTACTACTATTTAAAGTCCTACTGGAGGGTCGAAAAAGCTCTTCGAGTTGGTCTAGTGCGGCGTGTGAGGAATTCCGTCTTTTGAAACTCTGGCGCTCCATTTGCGTCACATTACTTGTAACGGTTGGTCGTCTATTGCCGGGCCCCTATAAAGAGCGCAAGCAAAAGAAAAAGAAGACCTAGGATGAATAGCGCCCCCAAGCAAAAGGAAAAAGAAGACCAGCAGATCACAAGCAATGCGACTCATGCTTGTCCAATGTTTGAAGCTGGATGTGCTTAGAGCGAAGTGTTAGCCCTTTTTTCAGAAAGAAACAAAGGAAAACAGCGTAGCTTAGAAAAAAACTCCGTACGCAAGTTCAAAGAAAAACAGGACAACAACGCGCGGAAACTTGTTCTTGTTGGAGAGTCTCGAGATGGCTTCAACCCCCTCCCAAGCGGTCCTTCTACCTCTGCGCTTAGCCTCTAAAAAGCTTAATGATAAGCAATATGATATGAGAAGCAAAGCAAATATGAGAATAAAGAGTATTAAAGAGCATTAGTAGTTTAGAGCGTACGCAAGTTTTAAAAAAAAGCCTTAGTAGTTTAGAGCGTACGCAAGTTTTAAAAAAAAGCCTTGTAGTTTAGAGCTTGCGCAAGCTTGCGCAAGCTTGCGCAAGCCGTAGTTTAGGAGTAGCCTTTAGTAGATTAGAAGGCATTAAGGAGTAGCCACTGAAGTAGGAGGACTCTTCTTTCTCTAAACTACTAAAACCGGGGACCACGTTATAGTAGAGCGCTTACCTCGTGTCTATCGACACCACTAAGGAAAATAAGAAGGCTCGGTTTTTTTTTTGAAAAACCGACGTTCCGGCTCTAACTACTGAATCTAGGGCTTTTCCATGAATTCCCTAAGCGCAAGAAAGAGAGTTTTAAAATACCACTATGCACGAAAGAATAGCTTTTCTCTGTCTGTCTTTCCTGTAGACACTTGCAGACCGAGAATGTGAGCGCGGGAAAGAATCACTACACAAAAGACAAAAGCTATAGACATTACCGTTAAGGTAGTTTAGAAGCGCATTTGGGACCAAACCCAAGGAAAGCCACTATAGTAGCAGTAGCCAAATCTAAGGTTTTGAGGCCTCTAAACTACTAAAGGCGGGGCTCAACGAGTCTAGGGATTTCAGGTCGGAAAGTGTGCATAATGGATAGCTGGCACTGTAGTTTAGAGGCCCTACGGCTTTTTTTAAAGCAAGCTGTTTTTTTTAAAGAATGAGCCTAGTGCCTTAGGTTCTTTTAAACAGGACAGGCAAGGGTTTTGAGCTCTTCTGATTTGAGTTGCGGTTCTGTGTGGTAGTTTTGACTTGCGTACGGCGATAGCTAACTTGCGTACGCTGAAGTTTCTTGTTTTGATCACCAACTCATCGACCGAACCACCTAATAGGAGTAGGGGTAGCTCCTAAATGTTAGGAGCAAGCCTAGCGTAGTTTAGGATCCTTGTTTGACTTAGCTTCGCCGTGTGGATGATGAGTTTCTAGTTCTTTTCTTTTAAGTCAAAGAGGCTCGCTTTACTGGATTCTCTGGTAATAGCGCAAAAAGAAAAGCCGCAGACCAAAGCATTCCAAAGGTTTAGGCATCAATTGCGGGCATTCCATCGCAGTGGCTATTCTTTCGCAGTCTTCCTTTCGGCATCAAGGATCCTTGCGTCTGATCTTAGATGCTAAGCTAGATAAGTTGTGCACAGCCATTTCAAAGCTGTTTTTTAAGCGCCTTTGACTTCTACTTGCGAGAAGGAAGTCCAAGAGGGAAAAGAGACTACGAATAGGGAAAGCTCTTATCACTAGGCAAGGAGGACTGGAGAATGCGCGCATTCTTGTCTTGGGTCAAAAAAAAGGGGAAAGAGACGCTCTATGATACAAAAGACAAACCCGCCATCTAGACTACGAAATCACTTTGATCATACAAAGCATAGAAAGAATAGCCTATTGGTAAACTTTTCACTCTTTGTCTTTTGTTTCCTTTGTTTGAGACCACAAAGACCTTGTTGAATGCTGCTTGCGTCTTGGGTGCTATTCTTTACAAAGACAAACAATGAATGCTGCTTGCGTCTTGGGTGCTATTCTTTAGTAGAAGTCAAACAATGCGCGGTTTTGCGTCGTAAGTCATAAGGATCCTCAGCTGTGTCATAGAGAGGTTTTGCGTCGTTAAGTGCAAGGGAGTCATAAGGATCCTCAGCAACGTCTTCCTTTTTGTCTTTTGTATCGCTGTGTAGAACGGAAAAGGAAATGCTTGTTTTGTACCACTTGTTTTGTTTGCGTTGGCAATGATAGAAAAAGGGGGACAGGGTCAAAGAAATAGGATACTTTTTAAACACTTCTCTTCCCGTTGCTATGTTCGAGAGTCTTTCCGTTGCTATGTTCGAGTAGGCTACACGGCGACTCTATAGCCATACCTTGGTCTCTGGCTTCTTTTAAAGGCTTCCAACTGCCGCAGATCCAGCAACCTAGCATGCTTCGAATTCTTTTCGGGCCTTCCCCTTCTTCTATAGACATTCTTTTCTTTATACCTTATTTTCCTTAGATAACTCGTAGTTTGTAGTTTGGATCCTACCTATTCTGTTGCTAAACTACCTAATCTACTAACTCGCCTATCGGCGTACGCAAGTTAGCTCAATACCTATTCTTTTGCGGCTACCTTCTCTTCTTATGCCAAGACCTTAGCTAGTCACTGGATAGGAAGCGCTATCAGCACTGGATGCAGCTAGGATCCTTCTTGTTTTAACGCCAGTAGTCATCGCAAAGGTCTGTCGCTATGCTAGATTGAAAAGGCGTTGCCAAGCTTGAGCTCGCTCCACTATGTCTAAGCCCCCCCACCAAAAGACCGATTCTTATCTTATAGCAGTCACCAGCCTTCTAATCTACTCTATGGACATGGGACATCTTTCGTAGTGGGTTTCTTTTCTATTCTATAGAAGGAGCGCTTTGCTAAAGAAGGAAGGCTTTCGCCAATGTATATAGAAGGGGATAAAACGTCTATGTGAAAGAAGGTGGGTGACTTTCGTTCCTACCGGCAATAACGGGCCATTGATTTCTTGCTGGTATAAGTTTCTTGCTGGTATAAAGATAGCTCCAAAAGCTGGCGGTGTTGCCACTAAAGAAAGAAAGCGTTGGTTCAACAAAACCACCATACCCCGCCGATAGACCTAAAAATAAGGACTGGTAATTACGAAATAGGGACCTTAACGGCTTCATATTATTGTTTTTACTTTTGAAAGCGATTGAAAAAGCGTTGGTCTCCGAAACTACACGCAAGTAAACTACAAAAAACCGCGTTTGTCTATAGTAGTTACAAGGATCCTTCTAAAAAAACTATAGACAAACGCGCCGTTGCTGCCACCAATCTCTAGTAGGCTACAAGTTTCGATGCTAAAATTGATCGCTGTCTCCAAACTACGCTTCTAGCCCCTCACTATGAAGAACCTGCGCTCTAAACTACCTCAAAAAGGACATCTGGTTTTGTCTTTTTTTTAAAGCTTTATGGAGAGTAGTTAAGCCTCGTAGTTTAGGAACGGAGCTACTTGTTGCTATTTGAAACTTGCGTACGGCTACCTGGACCTACTATACTACTGACAGGTTGGAGCAATTTGCCAAAATAGCGAATTGTAATGTCTTTTCGTACGCAAGTTCGTACGCAAGTGACTTTCTTTTTTTGGCGCTTAGGACCAGATAAGGTGAATATGAAGTCAAGTGAGATGCTAAGCCCTATGCCAATCCCAATCCGAATAGACATTACGGTGAAAGGTAATTAAGACCAAAACGCAGCAAAGTAAAGATGCGACCAAACCGTATAGATATCAATGAGTTGGCTCCTTGCATAGTGAGAGTTCTTCAGCGGCCGTGGCTATCACTTGCTAGGGATAGGGGGAGTGGCTGGAGTGTGTTTTGGACCTACTATTCGCGTAATGTCTATTTTTGATGACTGCCTTCGCTTTTTTAGCCTATAGACAAAAGACAAAGCTTTTTCCCAACTTCTTGCTCTAAACTACTTTCACTCCTTTGCGCTTCATTTTCAACACCTATGGCTACCACCTTGCTTCTTTTTAATAAGAGACTGACTTCTCTTTTGATGACTGCCTTCGCTTTTTTTAGCCTATAGACAAAAGACAAAGCTTTTTCCCAACTCCAAAACACACTCCTAGCTTTAGCGTAATGTATATTTAATGGAAAATAACAGAACCTATTCTGTGTTTTAGTGGGCACTACGGTAGTTTGTAGTTTGAAAGCTACCTTCGTTTCACTCTTATTTAACTTCGTCTTTCACTCTTATTTAACGTACGCAAGTCCGGCTACCTGTGATGGCATTCTCCACCTCCGGGGCTCCAGTGTCCACCTCTAATGGCTCTTTAAGGATCCTCTATTTACTCCGGGGCTCTAGACTCTTTTAAACTACGGGGCTACCTATTTGAAACTTTGCTTTTAAGTCTTCCAAACTACGCTGGATTTCTTGCTTTTAAGTCTTCCAAACTACGCCGGATTTCTTGCTGTCTCATCCCATAGGCGAAAACCGTCTACTATCCCATAGGCGAAAACCATCTACTATGCCTAACCAAATTGCTGTGGTCCCCAAAAAACACTCCGAGAAAAGGTGGCTTGTGCGCTCAGTGGCCCGAAAGTTACACTGACCTTTTGACTAGTGCAAGGTCGACCGCTTATTTTTTCTTTAATGCCGGGTTCACGTAGCCGAATAGCCGCAAGTGACGCTGACCTTTTGACTAGTGCAAGGTCGCCCGCTTATCAAGAAATCAAGAAATGCCGGGTTCACGTAGCCGAATAGCCGAATACTTGCGTACGCCGAAAGTGACAATCGTAGTTGTAGTTTGGGGGACTTCTAAGAGGACCTTTAAAGAGCACGTAGTTTGAAAGCAAAATGCGCGGTAGTGCGTCTGTCTATAGTCTTTCGCAGGCTTGACGCTCCCTAAAGCCACCAGACCAACTCAAGAAAGAATAGCCTACTAAAACTTGCGTACAATATACATTACGGGAAATAAACCTTGACCCACTAATACGAAAGAAAAGAAGGATCCTAGGCGCTTAGGTTCAGTTTCCTAGAGGGCTTGTATATCACGCTGTTGGCTAGGATCACTTGCTAGGTCTGTGCTAAAGACGCTGTTGGCTAGGATCAAAGAGCTTTTCTTTAGGTTGGCTAGGATCAAAGAGCTTTGAACTAACTATGCTCCACCAGGCTGTTTTTTTTTTTTTAAGTCAGCTATTTTATTCCAACCGCTTGCATCAGCTTCTTTAAAGACTATCCCCTTTGTCTTTGGCGCCTCTAAACTACAAACTACTTCTTTTTTTTTTTTGGTACCTAGGGCTAGTTTACTTTTCCCTTTTCATCGGGTTTCTAGGTCTTTCTTGGGGAACTTGCGTACGTAAAAAGCTGGGGTTTTCTCCTCTACTTCTTTTGCCATATCGGTAGTTTAGGCGCAATGTGCGGTTGTCTGTGTTTTTGAGGCGCTTATCGGGGTAAAGGCAAGGGGTTCCCGCCACTACTTCCTAAAAAAAAGGACTTACTATCGGCACGTTTCCTAGCGGGTTTGTCTATCACGCTGTTGGCTAGGATCCATTTTCTTTAGGTTGGCTAGGATCGGATCAAAGGGATCTATTTTCTTTAGGGATCAATTGCTAGGATCAAAAGCCAAGGATCCTAGCTACTATGATACCGTTGACTCGCGATTCCTTAAAGAACTAGACCTACGACAGTGTTTTTTTAAGCGCTATCAATGGAGAGACTCGTAGCGCTTTTTTTACAGCAAGGATCCTGAACGACGGTTAAGGAGGTTAAGTAGGGTAGTTTGGAGGGCTGAACACTTCCTTTTCTTTTTAACGTACGCAAGTCCGTAATGTATATTTTGAAAGCCCTTTAGGCCCTAAAAAAAGCTTTAGTGAGTCGGGTAATAAAGAAAAGCAAAAAAGACAAGTGTCGCCAGAGTCAGAAGTCCTCCAAACTACGGCCAAAGGTCCTTCGTACTGGTTAATACATCTATAGCTATAGGTATTTCGACCTCACCACGGGTCCGGCTCTAACAATAGTTTGGGGAAGAATAGGCAAAAAACTGGAGCGAGAGATCCTAAATGGCCGCTCTTTCCTATTAGTGTGCTGCAGAGAGAGGTCAGCTGTCTCATTTGTGTCAGTTAGCATCCCCCCATGCCACTTCTTAACCACTCTCTGTAACGGCCGAGTTGCCCCCGAGATAGGACTCTTTGCTTTGATAGAACTAAGAAAGTCACTATGCTCCAGGCCCCAGGGCGAAGTCAGCTCTAAACTACTCTTCCAACCGCTTGCATCAGCGTACGCAAGTTCACGCCTATCCCCCTTGTCTTTGTCGCCTGTGGGGCTAGTTGTGATAGCTTTTAGGGGTGTGCTAAAGCTATCACATCAGACTCAAGCAGCGCCCTTTTAAAGGCCTCCCTTTTTACTATTCTTCCTGCTTTTGCCCTTTTTAACGTACGCAAGTCCGGCTACCTCCGTCTTTAAACTCTTATTTCACTCCTTTAGCGCTAGCTCTTTTCTTTAATCCTTGTCTTGCTTTTTATCCACCGTCTCGCCTTTGGCCCCTAGTAGCGCAAAATCTTCGATTGAGGATCCTTGCTGGAGCTAATCAAGAAAGGCTCGTATGATTTCGCGCTTTCACAATCCACTACCCGTAGTTTAGGATCCTAAACTACGCTGCGAAAACAGGTCTTTTTTACCTAGTAAGGGAGAGATCGGATCGAAACCAGGAGAAGTCCTTTATGAGGAAACCCATTACCCCAACTATCAAGATGACCACTAAACGTACGCAAGTCTGGCTTTAAACTAGCCTCCAAGGATCCTTGCTTAAAGGCCTCTTTTTTTAAGCCTCTGCGTTTTTGAAAGTCTTTAAAAAGCTCCACCTCTAAACTACTCTTTAATACTTGAAACTTGCGTACGGCTACCTTACCAACGAGCAAGTACCACGAAAAAAAACACCTAACTGTTGACCAGATCATTCTCTTTGACCGAATAGCATAGGTTTTTTCTTCTCTTACGCTTCCAAACTACAACTACCGCTTTTTGAATTGAGAGGCAAGAATAGCCAATATATAGAAGACAAACCAGGCAAAGTAGTGCGTCTGTCTATACGCCTTTCGCATCGAGGACCAGCAAGCAACTATAGGAAAAGGACCCTTGCCGAGGTCTACTAAATCGGCCGAGATCTATAGGCTCTCTAACTACTGCTAGGATCCTTGTTAAAGGATGCTGGATTTGAAAACTATCTTTCCAAAGCAAACAGCTAAACGCTTTAAAAAGGAGCTCTAACAGTTTGGTTAAGCCACAAAATCAGCCCGTACCGGGATTTCTTGCTGGAGCTATTTCTTGCAATGGTTGACCAGATCATTCTCTTTGACCGAATAGCTTAGACCTGTTTGTCTTCTATATTTAGAAGAGGGACGCAGCGAGTGAGTTGGAACTCTAAGAAAAGGATTTCGTGCTGGTGAATAAGACAAGAAGTGGCTTTCCGCGGTATGGCTGGGAGTGAGTGGGGGTGAGGATGCCTTTTCTAGATTCTTTTGGCGGAGAAATAACCAACCCTAGGTGCTGGTGCTGAGAAATCACTAGAATAACTAGACTCGCTAGCTGCGTCAGTTCCTAGTTATTCTAGAGCTAGGTTCATCTCATCTCGTTGATTGTTTTTTTAGGGTGGGATCTTTCATGTGGTCCGGTGCAATTAGGCTCATCTCTATCTTCTATCGGCTTTGGGGCCAGGATCTTAACATCTATCTCTGCACAGAAGACGAGAAGGTTCGTCTCTTTCCGATGCTTTACTTTTCTCTGGCCGAAACCATCCATCCTGCACACCCAATTGATAGTGAGGTCTTGGGTCAAGAACTTCTGATCAACTGCTTCCTCCGCCAATGTTTGCCCAGCCAATTGATCCTAAAAAAAGAGAGTCTAGTCTTCCTTACCTTCTTCGCCCTTACGGACTAAGAGGAAGACCCCCGCCTCGGGCATAACCCGAATCCCTTCATGAAAGCACTCCCTCTCTCTATGGTTCTTGCTTCTGATGATCAATAGTCTAACGCAATGCAAAAGCAGATGACCACTACTCTAATGCTTTACATGCCTGAGATCAGCTGCGGATGCCCGCCATGTGGCTAAAGAGAACTCTTTGCTTCACTCTTCTTTCTCTATACTGGCTTTGGTTTTTTTTCGAGACGAGAAAGTAGAAGTGAAACCAGTCCTTCTGACTCTTATTTCACTCCAAACTACAACTACTAAAGCCCTTCTTCTTTCTTGTTCAGGGTTCGGTACATCCAGCGCCAATGATTCGGCTCCTATCCACTCTATGGGTCCATCAGCCCATTGCTTTTCCATATTCCTAAAAAAAACCGAGTGCATAGAGTTCTTGTCCACCTCTTTTCCTTATTTCCTCTTTCACTCTAGCTCTGTAGTTTAGGATCCTTTTTTCCATCATCTTTTCCATCGTCTTTTTTCCACAAAAAAAACACAGAACCTATTCTAAAAAAAGCGCCCACCTTTTTTATAACTACCTTCTCCGTACGCAAGTTAGGCGTCTGAGTGCATAGAGTTCGCTTCTTTTGACTCTTTTAAACTATGGCTACCTTCTCCGTACGCAAGTTTGGCAACGCAGCAGTGTGTTTTAGGTAGTCCTCCCTATTTAAAACAGTGGGTCCTTTCCATCTAAAGTTCTGGGGAACGGCTTTCAAAAGAGCAGTGAATCTCCAGTGTCCATCCACAATGATCGCAGGCGCTAAGGTCCGTAGTTTAGAAGCAGAGTTATGGCCTAAAAAAAACCACCTGCCTATGTAGAACGAGATGGTTTCTTGGTTCAAACCAACGTCTCAAGTCCAGTCCACCCAAATAGCCTACTGGCGGTCAGTAGTTTAGAGGAAGAAGATAGAGCTAGCGAGACTCACCCGACTCCACTACAGATGGCCGATCTCGTCTACTTCAACATTCTAGCTATCCGTCTACTAGCCGAGCATCTCTTTGCCCAAGCCCATCTCTGGATCCACTCTAAGGTGCAGGCCGAAGACCCCTCGAAAGCATCGCGGAGAAGAAACTCTAGCTTCACCACCTACGCTATGCTTCCAACATTCGTGAGACTCAGTGCTAAGTCTTAAAAACAAAGTCGTTAGTTAGCTAGTTGTCGCTTCGTGTCAAAGTCGTTAGAAAGAAAGACCAGCAAGTTCGTGTCTGACTTATTGAAAGAAAGCTTTGGTTCAAATCCCGGAGAAAACAAAAGAAGAATGGAAAAGCAGAAGCTAAAGCTAAAAGAAAGAAAAGAGCCAAACGAGAAAAAAAGAGGTAGCCGGTTGTAGCTTTAGCAACTACCAAAGGCGAGTCAATAGAATCAGTCTATAGAAAAGAAGAAGGCCCCTAACAGCTAGAGAGAGGTGGGAGCCATAGCATAGTGAGAAGGTAGTTTGGAAGCTTGTTTTTGATGATGGAACAGACGATGGATAAGTAGTTTACTTACGTACGCGCAACTAGTGATGCTGTTAATAAACAATGTATATAGAAGGGTTTAAAAGGGTTAGAGGTGATTTTAAAAGGGTTAGAGGTAGTTTAAAAAGGGGTAGGTAGCTTTTTTTAGAATAGGAACCATGCTGAGCTAGCTTTAGTAGTTTGTAGTTTGGACTTGCGTACGGAAAAAGAGGCCTTTAAAAACCAGATAATTTAAAGAGAAAAGATAAGAATGTTGATAGTGGAGCAAACAATTGGCGGAGCTATTTTTGAATAAGGATCCTAGAAAGAAAGAGTAGTTTAGAGCTTGCGCAAGCCAGAATCCGGCTTTAACCCACGCTTGTTTTTGATGATGGATAAGTAGTTTACTTACGTACGCGCAACTTTTGAAACCCAGCACCACCTCTAATTGGTTCCACCGTCCCTTTTAAACCCTTTAAAGAGCGCTAGCTTTTTCCACCTTTAATCTACGCTATTGACTCTTTTTGAATCCTAGCTTCCTCGTAGTTTAGGGAACCGGAGCTACTTGTTGCTATTTGAAACTTGCGTACGGCTTCCAAACTACCCTCAGCCTCTGTCTTTAACTCTTTTAAAACTCCGGCTTTCTAGGATCCTTAGCACAATACCTATTTTATTTTGTGCTTCTAAACTACAACTCTTTTCGTACGCAAGTTTAGTGGGTCTCGTGTCCGGCTACCTCATCATTCTAGTCACAGGTAGTCAGTAGGATTGAAGCTAAGCTAGACAGAAGTCAAGACCCATAGTTTAAACAGGACCATCTCGCCTGCAAGAGGCCATAGTGCATGCAAATTCCGGTAGTCAAAAAAAGCAAGCAGTTAGTTATAAAGCACATCTGCCAGTTGTTGGAAAGCCGTAGACAGACCAACTAAGAGAACGTTGTCCAGGCCATATAGAAGAAGCATGAAGCTAGTCCGAACTTAGCCTAAGAAGCGAAGCAGATAGGATCCGATTTGAAAGACCTTAAAAGACTGGTTCTTTGAGGAAGCGAGGGATCCTTTCCAAGTACGAGCCCAGACTCAAGCAAACTTGCGTACGACGAGTAGTGTGTTTGTGTTTTAGAAGACGCATCCACACAACCAGAGCGGATATACTATTAGGGTTAGGTAGAAGGGCCCTTTCAAGTATTAAAGAGTAGTTTAGAGGTGTTTTCCAAAAATTCTTTAACTTGCGTACGGCAAAGAAAATAGAAAAAAGGTAGCGCTAAGGATAGGTATTGAGCTAGTTGCCAAAGGCTAGGTGAGCATATAAGTATCGGCGTACGCAAGTCTTGTTAGGTAGTTTAGAAGCAAAAGAATAGGAACCATGCTGAGCTAGCTTTAAGCAGTAGCGTAGCAAGAGGCTGAGATAAGGTAGCCTTTCGTAGTTTAGTGGCACAGAGGTGTTTTCCAAACTACTAATGTTATAAAACGAAGAACAGCATAAGGGCAAACTCATTGGCGGATTAAAGACAAACTTGCGTACGCCGAAGGTGGGAGCCTGATCAGATAGCAAAGAATAGTGAATTGTAATGTATATAGAGGAGTTTAAAAGGGTTAGGCTTTCAAAGGAGTTTAGTAGTTTAGGGACGGAATAGTGGTGCTTAGATAACCCAAGAATGAGTAAGCCTTTAGATGCGAGCAGAAGATCTGCCATAGCATAGAGAAGAGATGCGCCACTTAGGGACCTTAGGGGCAAAAAAAAACTAGTCAAAAAAAAAACAACGTGAAAGATACCCGGGCCAAGAGAATGGCTCGGAAGAAGATAGGCTGAAAGGAAAGCAAGCTGCAGAGCTCGGAACTCAGCAGACGAATCCCTTACAAGCGCAGATCAAAGATAGGCACTGAACCCAAGAGTAGTTAGAGAGCAGTTATAAAATGGATGGAACTTAGAGATCCAATCCCAACTTGCGTACGACGAGACTAGTTTTTCAATCTTTTTAGAATAGACGAAGTGCGACTGAGTCATAAGCTAGAATCAAGATAGGAGGATGCGCCTAGGACTTTATATCAGATCTCGCCTAGCCATGAGTAGAGCCGCCAGTAGGCTCCGCTACCGCTAGGATCCTTCTCGTTTTGTCAATTGGAGAAGGATTCTTGGTTTTGTGGAAAAGAGCTAGAGAGTAGTTAGAGGCGAGCCTGTAGGCGATCCTTAACTACAACTACCGGCGAACTAGAAAAAGTCTCATAACTTGCGTACGGCGATCCTTAACTACCGGCGAACTAGAAAGTCTCATAGGAGTAGGTTTCTGGCGAGAGCAATAAATCGCCTACTCGAGTTTATACGTTAAAGGGGAGCTACTAAGGAGACCAGTGTGTTGCAGATGCGCTAGGATCCTTGTTTTTTTAGCAGTAGTAGTACTAGAGTAATGATAGTGATCGAGTGAGACGAACGTAGCTAGGCTGATGACTCAAGATGTTGGATAGAGAGTAGAGCCGAGTGTAGTTTGGAAGCTCTTGCTAAAGCTACAAGAATAGGAACCATGCTGAGTAGCGTAGCAAGTTTCCTGTAGTTTAGGGACACCATAGGCTGCTCTTGAATGGCTTGAAGGATCCTTGGCTAGATCAGACAGGCACCTAGGCGAAGATGGAGAAGGTTGTAGGCTTGTCATCATCTCATTTGGTAGTCCATGAAAAGACACCACTACCTCGGGTGTGTTGCAGCCTTCGGGGAAAAGGTCAATAAGCTAAGATGAAGATGGAGGCCAGAGCTGGGGTTTATCCCCCCGGTATAGAGGATAGACGGCTATCACAGTGACAGTGGTTCGGTTCCAATCTGGTATAGAACTTGCGTACGACGAGAGCTAAGGCGAAGATGTAGTCAGTATAGATGCTTAGTCCAATCCCAGCCCTAAGTCCAAACACCTGAAGATGCCAATTTTCTTTATTTCTTATTTTCACGCTTTCAGGTGGAAGGTAGCCGTACGCAAGTTTCAAGTATTAAAGAGTAGTTTAGAGGTATTTAAAACAATAATAGGTATTGAGTTGCTAAAGCTAGGGGCTAAAGATGAAGTCAGAGCTAAAAAGAGATGGCTGAAGTCAGGTAACTTGCGTACGTAAACTCTTATTCCACTGTAGGAGTTAAATAAAGCTCCGGTAACCCTCCACTTCGTTAGAGGCATGGGTTAAAGGTACAAAGGAGCATTAAAGAGTAGTTTAGGTAGTTTAGCCGCAAAAAGAATAGGTTCAGCAGCTTGTAGTTTGGAGCCATTAGAGCTAAGGTGGAGCCAGCGCTAAAAAGAAGAAACAAAAGAGCCAGAAGACAAGATAAGCAAATTGAGTTATTAATAAACAGAGTGAAATAAGAGTCTGGGCTTTAAGTAGTTTGGACACGAGACCCACTAAACTTGCGTACGAAAAGGGTTAGAGTGAAATAAGAGTTAGACTTGCGTACGTTGAAGCCGGAGTGAAATAAGAGAAGGATAAGACGACTTCGAAGTGACGGATGAAACAAACCTTCGTATTTGGTCCTAGCAACTCCTCCTATACCTAGTGACGGATGAAACCTTCGTATTTCTTCCTAGCAACTCCTCTATACCTATAGCCACTACGGAAGACAAAGCAACTACCACTACGGAAGACAAAGCCACTACGGAGAAAGACTTGGGAGAAAGACTTGGAAGGATCCTTGGCCCTATCAAGTCGCTCCTAAATGTTGGGGGCATCCTCAGTCCTTTTTTCTGCGTACGTAAGTGACACAAATCTCTCTTCTATGGATTATCACCGGTTCCCTGATTGGCTTTCTTCCTGAACGCGCGAAAGACAAGAGCACGCCATACCAAATCAAGGCGCTATTTCTTTCTTGCTTGGTTACTTTTCTCCGTACGCAAGTCGATTAGCTATCTAAGGCATGCGCAACTATAGGCTAAGCTATAAGCTAAGGCATGCGCAACTAGGCTAAGCTAAGGCATGCGCAACTATAGGCTAAGGCATGCGCAACTAGGCTAAGGCCCTAGGGTTGTTCCCAAGTTCCATTAGAGCCCTGCCTCTAAAACTACGCTACCGAAGTGGAGGGACACTTGCGTACGTGGAAAAGAAGCTACTTGTTGCCGTCCGCCGCAGCTTTAAAAGCCAGGGGTAGGGTGCCTTGCTACGCTACTAAGGGACTGTGTGAGCTTTTCTCCACGTCCAAGTTAGGGTTCCCGTTGATTGAAGCGAAACCTAGGATTCTTCTTTTCTTCTTCTTGAAACCTAGGATTCCTCCTATGCAGAAATACGAGGCTTCCTCTAAACTACTCTTCTTCTTCTTGAGAGGTTGGCAACGAACCTTTTGAAGCGCAATCCCGTATGCCTATAATTGAGGTTCGTAACGTATGCCTATAATTGAGGTTCGCAACGAACCTTTTGAAGCGCAATCCCATCCCCAATTGTTATGCCTATTTTTTGTTTTTAGCCATGGGTATATTCGAAGGCTTGCTTCGCGCTATCCCCACCTTAGCTCGTTGAAATCTTCTCATAGACATATGACTTGTGACGGTTGGTCGTCTATATCCAAGAATTTGCTTTATTTTCACAAATCGCTTAGGGTGTGTTGTTTTAGTAGTTTAGGGCGCTAGTCTCTAAGAAAATAGCTCCTAACCTTTAGACATGACTTGTTTTTAAAAGGACTCAATCTGGCGCTGACGCATCCTAGCTCATAACCCTTTGTTATTCAAAATCGGCGTACGCAAGTCTCTTTAAAGGCGCACGCTTTTAATAAAAAATAGCTTTAACCCCTAGGGAACCGGAGCTTTAGCAACTCGTAGTTTAGGATCCTACCTAGGTGGTGCTAGTAGTTTAGAAAGCTACCTCCGGTTTTTTTATAGCCTCTTGGCGTTCTTAGGTTGCATCAGTGGTGAGAATGTCTATAGAAGCTAAACCAAAAGCTGGGGCACGGCTCGCAATAAATAAGCTCGCAATACGAAGACTAACGACCTTCATTGCCAACAGCAACGGCTCCTACGACATAGCTACAAGAGTCGCACGCGCGAATCAAGGATTGAGAAATAGCAAAGCGTTGGCAGTAGTTAAGGAAACTGCTCTAAAAAAAAGACAACCTTGGGTTGGGCAAAGTTGGCCTCCTCATTGACATTACCAAACCTTTTTGTCCTAGATTTTTCACCGCTTTCTTTTAGCGTACGCAAGTTTCTTTTAGCCTTGCTTGGAGTTTTTCCTTATTGAGCCTTGCTCTTGAGTGCGTTGTCTAGGACAAACTTGCTGTTGAGAAAGGATGAAGCTCCCTAGTAGCCGTAGCCATCCTCTAGCTGCTTTAAAAAGCGAAAGAAGAGTGAGTCAGTGAAACCAAAGTGCGTGGTTAGAGGATTTGCATTATACTTGCGTCCGAAGAAAGAAGAAGGCCCCAAGAAAAAAGACCGAAGAAGCTAGGGCTTTAAAAAGCGAAGTGGCCAAGAAGTGTCCCCGACGAAATAGACACCTCACTTTTCTTCTTTAACTGACGCTCAAGGATCCTAAGAACGGATTGCTTATTTGGTCCTATACACCTACGTCGGTCTCATGACTTTAGCAAGGGCTTTTGGAGGTTTCGTTTGCTTTTTCCTAACCGATAAGCACTAGCCTGGAGACTGAGACTCCCAAAGCGCTTGATAGAGAGGCTCCCATCCCAACCTTATACTCCCTTTTCTAACTCCACTCGGCAAAAGCAACAACTGGAGAGCGGCTTTGCTGGCGGGGAACATAGCATTCGAAGCGTTGGCTCTTTTCGTAGTTTTGGGAAGCATTGGTTCTCCTTTGTTTGACTACTCACCGGAACACGTAGTGTTTTTTTAGAGACTCCTAAACTACGCTGCGGTTCTGTGCGTTGGCTCTGTTCGTAGTTTTGGGAAGCGTTGGCTATGACGATAAAGATCACGATGACGGGGGTAGGCAAGACAATGACGAAAGTTTCGCGATTCTATCCTTTAAAATGGAACTCCTTTTAAAGCTAGCTCAATACCTAACTTCTTCTTTCCGGTGCGGCGCTAGCTCAATACCTTAACCTTACCTTGCGCTTTTACTCCTATTTAAAGCCTCTCCTTTTAAAGCTACTCAATACCTATTTTCTTTTGTATTTAAAATACCTCCTTTTAAAGCTAGCTCAATTTACTTATCTTGCTCAATACCTATTCTTGCGCTTTTCCATCAACTCCTAGCTCTTTTTAAACCCTTTAGAGAGCGCTAGCTCTAAACTACAAACTACTCTTTTGAACCTATTCTTTTGCGTCTCCTAGCTCAGCATGGTTCCTATTCTTGCGCTACCTTTAGCAACATAGCTCCTTTTAAGTAGTTTAGGCGCGAATCTACAAGAAAGATTGATGCATCCTAAACTACGCTCCACCTCACTTTCCTTCTTTTGACGTACGCAAGTGACGCTCAGCATGGTTCCTATTCTTGCGCTACCACCTATGTCCTCGTCTTGAACCTTCCTTGTGAATAGCCTTTGGCAACTGGCTTCCTTTTAAAGAAACCTACGGCTTCCTTTTAAAGAAACCTATGGCCTATGGCTTCCTCGTCTTGAACCTATGGCTTTTGTTGAACCTACGGCTTTTTACTCCAAACTACAAACTACTTAAAGCCTCCCGCTTCCTCTTCTTGCTTCGTCTACCGGCCAATAGTTGGAGGCCGCCATTGACAAGGATCCTAGGCAAGACTTCCCCTACTACAGCTAGGATGCTTCAGTCTTTCGGCGCTTTGGACCAGCGTAGTTTAGAAAGCGAAGACCTTAGGTTTCGCATTGGGTTATGCTTTCTAAACTACTTCTATAGACTTTACCATTACCACTACGGCGCTCGATTTAAAAGCACTAGCGCTATTCAAAGAAAATGGACAGTCTAGGTATCCAGGTCAAGTCCTTCCTTAGCCTTAGGAAGAAGCTTTCGAGTTTCCGCGCGCAGCATTTAGAGCTATATGAGAGCTAGCAGCTTATCTCGCCTCGGTCATGGTTAGGAGCAAAAAAGTAGCTAGAGCAAGAAAACCAGGTACCTATAGTGGAGTAGTTTAGAACTTGCGTACGAAGAAGACGCTTTTTCCACTAGTGGTGCGCCGGACTCCCTGCTGTCTGATAGCTACCTAACCGCACTAGCTTACTCGTACGCAAGTTTCAAAAAAAAGAGAGGGGCCATCAAGGGTGAGGTGGGAAAAAGTAGCAAGACCAACTAGATCGGGCAGGAAAGTAGTTTAGCGGTCAAATACCTAGCTATCAAAGACAAACAAGACCCGGTCGTGCGCTAAAGGTTTAGGTTGCAAGGACATAGTGAGCCTTAGGGCGATTCTCTATTCACCCGTGGGTTCCTTGGAAGAGGGCGCTATTATGATCTTCACAAGAAAGGGAATGTAGTTCTTCGTACGCAAGTTCCTCTATCTAGACACTCACTATAGCTAAAGATAGCTCTTTTTTTAGAGACCTTGCGAGACCGAAACCTACTGCTACCGGGTTTTTTGCACAAGACAATCGCGTGGTTTGGGAGTGGAAGGCTTTCTCCGTTCAGTCAATATCTATGCAGACTTGCGTACGCGTATCGGTCACCCCGGGCTTCCTGTCGTTAGCCGCGGCAGATGGCTAAAAGAAATGAAAGAAAGATCAATAGGATCCTTGCTTCTTCTTTGGGGTTTTTGTTAGAGGGCAAGCACAAATAAATAGCGGTAGCTTAGGATCCTTGTAATGTTCTATTGTCTATAGAAAGCGGCCCCTAAACTACAACTACCTTTTAGCAATTCACTTCGGCCTAGTATGCCTCAAACTATAAGACTAACACCGCACCTCTTAGTCGAAAAAGCGTTGGGTTACTTGCGTACGTCGAAAAATAGCTCTGGGCCCGTGCTCGTTTCAAAGCGATTCCTTCTCTTATTTAACCCCTAAACTACTAAAGCCCTTGCTTTTCTCTAGTAGCTAGCGTTCTGTCTACTTCGGGCCACTACGAGTCGTCTAAACTACTCTTTCATGCAAAAAAGAAGCGAGTTAAGTTGCTTGACCCTATAAATGACCCCAAGTTCTTCTTCTACTTGCGTACGGTGATTCTGCTAGCTCACGCTTCTAAGCTACAAAAAACTGGAAGTCCTAGGGGTCCTTGAGCAAATTTGGCGAATCAACTTCATGATCAAGCGACTGGTGTCCGACAGAGGATACAGCCCTAAAACACAACTACACAAACGCGTCCGAATAAGCAGTAGTGTGTTTGTGTTTTAGAGCTGGAAGCGTCAGAACAGCGAGTCTTACTAGCTGTTAGTCTCAAATAGCGGATCCCACTTCCCCGTACGCAAGTCTTTCATTTTGCCACAGATCTTTTTTTGGCTACCTAAATTCTTGAACAGCAAGATTCTCTTCAGTAGGTAGGTCATAAGAAACTCTAAAGAAGAGGTGGAATGGAACTTGCGTACGGAGATCCTTATCCTTATCCTTACTACTAATCAGTTGAAGGAGCTGCAGCACACCCCTACACTCTGTTTCTCATTAGAGAGCACCAAGGAAAAGACTTGCGTACGGCGATATAGGTTTCTTCCTCTTATGCCTTCAACAAGGTATCTGAAGCCACACAGGGAAAGCGGGCTTCTTAACTAACTAAATAAAGACTACAGAAAAGAAGGTAGCTTCTTGCTTACTTAGTCCTTCGGCTAAGGATTATACTATCCTTTAATATAATAGTAATTCTAGGAAGTTGAAACTCTATCGGAAGAGGTCCCGCTTCAGATGTACTCTTTTTTCTGGGCTTCATCCCGGTTTTTGAGGAACTGAGCAAATAAAAGGGGCCATGAGAACTACATAGAAGGTCTGATACCAACCATCTCCCATCATAAGTAGTAGGGCCCAACTTGAAGCAGGGACCTGGGTCGGTTGGTTATGTAGGCGCTCGCTGCAGCTTGTCAAAGAGCGCTTCACAATGGCTATGGTATGGTCAAGGGACGGGCTCGACTATTTATGGTCAAACTCAATTCTTTCTCATGTAGGCAAACTGATATTGTGGATCAGCTTAGGGGAAGGATGATATGGTAGGATGCTTGAGTAGCGCCTTTCAAATAGCAACAAGTAGCTTCTTTTCCACTGTCCCTCCACTTCTAAAGAAGCTTTAATTAGGAGTTAGGCGACAGAGTTTGTCTTTATTAAAGGTTGACTCCCTAATGTGTAATAGCCATCGTGCAGAGGAAAGAAAGACCTAATAAGGTGAAAGCCTTAGCAATGCATACCCCGAAGGCTCACTCCGGGATCCCGTAGTTTAGGAATCGTTCTAAGCCTACGACCTCGTACGCACCTAATCGTTCTAAGCCTACGACCTCTAATCTACTCTTTCCTAGTTTTCATAAAGCTATGAAAGAGTAGATTAGCGGCTGAAGATGCAAACCGCGAGTGTCAACTACAGATACAGATACAGATTCACTCGTTATGGCTTTAGGCGAAGAGTTGAGGAGAGAACTTGCGTACTTTTTGTTGAAAGAACGAGCTCACACCTATGAAACCAAGGTAGCCGTAGGTGTGGTCTAAAATATACATTACGCAGAAACAACGAGTTAGCACCGGGGGTGGAGTTAGCAAGGAGCTCACACCTATGAAACCAAGGGCGCAGAAAGAACGAGTTAGCAAGGGAGGTTAGGACGAAAGAATTTGGAAAGCAAATGCCTGGCTTTAAAACAAAGTACCACTATGAAAATCCGGAGTTAGCGAGATATTTTTGAGTCTCTAAACATTTAGCAATGAGTGGTAGTGCCGTCTCATCTCACTGCTTGGCTCCATGACGCGCTAATCCTTCCCATCATGCAAATCTCTTTGCTTTGACCTACCATGCAACTTGCGTACGAAGAAATGGACAAGTTTCACGTACGCAAGTTCGATGATTAGCTACGAAGGGCTTCCCCCTTTCTTCCTGATGAGAATCCAAAGTCTGAGATCGTGACTGACGCAGCTAAAAGAAGGATCCTTGGCTTGATTGCCAGAAAGAAGGATCCTTGCTATTCACTATTGCCAGATTTGATCCTACTTGCGTACGCCAAAAGCCTGATAGACAAACCCACCACTGGACCCCGTAGTCAATCGATCCTAGCTCAACAAACCCACCACTGGACCCCATAGTAGATCCTATATGCTCAACAAAACCACCACTGGACCCCATAGTAGATCCTAGCTCAACAAAACCACTAGACCCTTTAAAGGGCATGATTGGAATAGTAGTTTGGAGGCTATTCTAAGGCAAAGCCTAGTTCTAATGGCTTTAGCAAGGCCTTTTAAAAGGAAAAGATAGGACATAGTAGCAACGTAGCAACGCTTCGGGGAAAAGAGAGGACATAGTCACCACTATCACCGGGAAAACCTCTAGCTTTTTGAAAACCACTGGTAAAACCCACTTCCAAATAACCACCGGTGTGCTGAAAACCTCTAGCTTTTTAAACAACAAGAGCTGCTATTCGACCTATAGGTAATGTCTATTTGATGGTCCAGCGCAAATAGCTTTCTAGACATTACCACTATGAAAGAAGGATCCTAGCACGACTTCCTGTAGTGGTAGTGAGACCGGGGAGTCGATGTTCAAAAAAGGGAAGCAATCCATTCTTTCTTTGCTGGTATGATCAATTCTTCCGCAAGATAGTTCCTTAGGACGCGAAATTAGGACGCGAAAAGAGCCCTAAACTACTTAAGCGAGGCCACAACGCTTTCAAGTCAGCAGGAGCCCCCTAAACTACAACTACTCTTTGACCAGGAAAGCGTCCCATTTTTTTTTGTTTTAGAAAGCAAGACCGCAAAGCACTAGGGATTGGGGATGGCATCCCGCCAGTCAAAACCGCGCAATGAACGACGAGATATGCAATGAACGACGAGACCGAGGACCTGTAGTGGTCAGTCGCTACAAAATAACCGGGCCAGGACAAGACAAAAGCGCTCCAAAACTACCTTGCGTACGGTAGTTTAGAAAGCAAAAAAGGTGGAAAAGAGAAGGAAAATGACGTTGCTTACTTTTCACTGTGGTGAGCTTGTCGTTTTTTCTTTCTTTGGAAGCGATCCCGGCTAAAGAAGGACTGGAGAGATCACCGCAGATATAAAATGCCTCCTCGTGTCTCTATAAAAGCTAGGTGGAAACCAGAGAAGGGGGTCAATCTGACGTAGGAGATTGAGCGCTAGGAAGCCGAAGGGCTTTAGTAGTTTGTAGTTTGGACTTGCGTACGTTAAAAAAGAGCAAGGAGTTATGGTATTTTAAAAAGCAAGTGGGTAACCCTTTTAAAAAGTGGGTAAGGGGCGGTAGTGGAGGAAAAGGAACGAAAGAGTAGCTTAGAGGTGTTTTCCAAAGGCTTTAGCTTTAAGTAGCTGGAGGATCCTTAAAGAAAAGAGATTGACTCTTTCGTCGTACGCAAGTTTCTTTTTTTGGGGGTATAGTGGTAAGAGGTGGAGCCAAAGCGCGGTAGTTGCTTAGGAGGCCTGCCTGCCCATCAGAGTGACGGAAAAGACCAACCTGAGTGAGAGGCGAATGTCAACGATGCAAAAGACCACATGAGAGGTGAATGTCAACGAGAATGAGAATAGTGAAGGATCCTTGTAATGTAAGTAGAAAGTAGAGGTAGGCTGATATGCAAGGTCTTGGTAGGCTTTAAAACGGGTGAGACCGAAGAAGGCCGCTTACTGCTAATTAAGAGTATTGCCTTTTCTTTACGAAAAAAAAGCCATCGCTGAGTAGCATAAAAGATTTCTGATGAAAGAAAAGAAGACTCTTATTACCGGTCTCCAAACTAAAAAAAATAGGTTTGGGCAAGCCTCTTATTTCTTCGTACGCAAGTTCAAAGAAGTCCACCCTGTTGTCCACGCGCAACCAAACTTGCATGTCGATGAATCGATAGGTGATCTTCTTTCTACGAGCATAGATAGGAGAGCTCCGGTTCCCTAGAGACAAGCTGAGCATCAAAGAGAAGATGAGAGCTCGGACCAGAAAAGAAATAAGACTTGCGTACGGTGAAGGAGAAATGAAAACGGGCTAGAAGTCCGGTGAAGGAGAAATGAAAACACGGGCTAGAAGTCCGGTGGTAGTTAAGGGCGCCAGAGTTTAAAAGGGCAAACTTGCGTACGAACTTGCGTACGAAAAGAGCTATTTTTAAAGAAAAGGAGTTAATAAAGAGTCAGAAAAAGCGACCTAGCTACTGTTTTAAAATACGCTCTGTTTTTTAATCCATAAGAAGGAAAAGCGACCTAGCTCCTGTTTTAAAATGACGCTGACGAGACATAGGAAGGAAGCCTTTAAAGAGAGGGCTTTAAGTAGTTTGGAGGCTGGGTCAGGCCTTTAAAAACCGGTTTGTCTTTGGACTTGTTTAAAGTAGTTAGCGGTGGATGATGGAAAATAGGATCCTAAACTACGTAAGTCTACTGTGTATAGAACAAAACCTTAGCGCAAAAATAGGAAAATAGGTAGGATCCTTGTGCTCTTTTTTAACAATGATGATGGATTTTCCGTACGCAAGTTGGTGTCCAAACTACATTTTCCATCATCTTTTCCACTGTAGGAATGAAATCAAACTACACGCAACTTGCGTACGTAAACACCAACTTGCGTACGGAAAATCCATCATCTGTCTTTCAAACTACAAGGATTTGTCTATAGAAAAAATAGGGCTTAAGAAGAGTAGTTTAGAGCCATAAGAATAAGAAAAGGTAGTGGTAATGTAGGGTGTCCGAAGGAGGTGGAGTAGCCTAAGTTGCTAAAGCTAGAGTAAGAAAAACCCGGGAATTTGGTCCTAGCAAAGCACACTATGGACATTGCCGCTATGAGATCCTTTTCAAAACCAAGAGACCTGCGCCCTAAACTACAACTACTCTTTTTACTCTTTTTACCACTACGAAACTGAAAGCCAAGTCACCCCCCTATTTAAAGCCGCACGAAACACGAAACCTTCTCTTTCTTGCTGGCTACTTGTGCCTTTCTACTCATAGACAAAAGTGCTGGAGAAAAAGGAGCGTTGCTTTGGTTTTAAAAGCCAGGGAAAGACAGACTCTTAACCCACTATAGAAAGCCTAGTCACTTGATCCTAGCCAAATCGCGTGATAGACATTACCACTACGAAAGAAAATCATTTTATCCTCGAACCCTAACCAAAAGGCAAGACTCACTTAAGCACCCTTTCTACGTCCCTATAAAGTGAAAAAATAGCTTTAACCCTTATTTAACGTACGCAAGTCCGTGTAGTTGTAGTTGCTAAAGCTACAACCACAACTACAACTCCTAAACTACGACTCCCAAACTACCTTGCTACTTTCTTTGTTAAAAAATAGCTCTGGTCTTTTCCTAAACCACGTACGCAAGTTCCGTAGTTTTGAGAACCTATTCTAAAAGAAAGCTTTAAACGTACGCAAGTCGCACCTTAGGCTTCCGCTCAATCTTAGCTCTGGTCTTTCTATGCTTTCTAGCCCAAACGATTTTCGCATATGGATTTTTTTAGGCCTTGAACGCCAGAGACTGACCCAACGCTCGCTAATGTCTTGAGGCTAGGTAAGCTAGGCTAGGTAAGCTATATGCCTATTGGTGCGGTCGGTAAAGAAATGGTGGACTCGTAGTTGTAGTTTAGGAGTAGGTTTTGGCGTTGAGCTTTGCTTTCCACGTACGCAAGTGCTCTTTTTTTAGAAGACCTATAGTAGCAAGGCAAAAGGCTTAGAAACTAGTAAGCCTTTCTTCCCAGGCCTCTACTTCTTAGCCTACCTCCAGCTCTATCAACATTGACTTCATCGTACGCAAGTGGGGCGTTTTCTTTACCTTTCCCAATGTTTTGAGGCAGGAAACCTAAGTAGTTGTAGTTTAGGAGCGTTTTGCTTTCTTGCTCTTTTCTATAGACTCTATAGACAAATCCTTTGAGCTACTTGAAAGGAGTTACCTAAAATATACATTACGGCCACAACCCTACATTGTTAAAAAATAGCTCTGTAGTTTAGGATCCTTGGTTCCCTAACTACTTACTACACAGATTCTTTATTTAATTTCATTTGGCGTACGCAAGTTCCAAACTACTCCGAACGAACTCGAGGAACCTTGGGAAATAGGGACCTTTAGTTGGTGCTAATGCCGGTGTTGCTGTTGTGGAAAAAAAAACAATGTCACCTCTAAACTACAGAAAAAACTATGTCTTTCTGGTCCAAGTGGTTCATAGCGCGCATTTTCTTTCAAAACCAACTGGTCCAAGCGCGGTTCGTTCATAGTGCGAATTTTCTTTCTGACTTGCGTACGGTCTTTAAGAATAGCCCTTTAAAAAGCGCGTTTGTGAGTGTGAGAGTGCGGCTTATTTTCTTTTGTCTTTTCTAGATCTAATTGTTAGGCAAAGGAGAGTCAAAGGCTGCGTAAAAGAAGAGGTGGGAGATACTGTCCCAAACATTTGGCCATCACGCGTGCTGAGGATCCTTTCGCTTTCTCACTCTTTTCCACTGTGCAACCTTGCCTTTTTTTTCGAACCTGTAGCATAGATTTAGAAGGATCCTTGCTTTTCTTTAATTCGACAATTAGTCAAGTAGTTAGGGGCCTGCTTTAAGCGGAAGAGCTATGCCACTAAAAAAAAGATAGCTATCCATCTTTTTAAAACCACCCTAGGCAACAGTAGAATAGCTTTAGAACTTGCGTACGCCAATCCCTCTTTTTTTTCAAGACCAGCTAGAAGATTCGCACCCGGCCGGTCCACCTTCATTAAGAGAGCGCCATGGTCATCTTCTTTTGTTGCCTCCAAAAAAAGCTACAAAAAGCCTACCTTCGGGGAACTCGCGTCATCGGTTAGTTACCTGCAACAGCCCTTCTACCGTTTATGCTACGCTCGCCCTTCTACCCCAGTCTTCCATAGGAAGCTAAACGTATTTGTCTCCCCGGCATAACGGATGAATCCCGCAATGCCTACGGTGGTGTGTTGAAGATGAGATCCGTCGATAGGAGTTCTATTCCCACAAGAAGCCCCTAAACTACAACTACTTTTTGGAGGAAAGAGTTTCACGGAGCAAGAGACTTGCGTACGGCTAAAGACAAAAGAGACAAAAGAGTAGGCTACGATGCGATGAAGACGTTTCCCTAGTCCCTAAAAGAAAGGAAGATGCGGTGTGTTGCAGACCAGGAGTGCAATGAGACGAGTCACTAAGTCAACGCGAAAGAAAAGGGCGCTTAGGTCCTAGCAGAAGAAAAGGGCTATACGATGCGATGCAGATAGCTGGGATCCTAAAAATAGCTCAGATGAGCTGCTCATCGTCGGTATAAAAGAAAGAGGTTGAGAAAGAAGGATAAGAAGAAGTCACCTACCTGTTCTCCGAATCCACATTGAATAGGCTTTAGTAGTTTAGAAGGCGTATGCTAATGAATCAAGAGTGGAGGAAGAATGCGCAGGTGTGAATGGAAGAATGCGGGCCGAAGATGTGAATGAGAGATGATCTCTCACCCCTACGTCCAAAACACACACCAGCAGTAGAAAAAAAAGGAGATGGCTATTTGTCTTTATTAAAAAAGAGATAAATGAGATGCTTGGCTTATCCTTATTGCTTTGTGAGAGCAGTGGATAAGCAGGATCAGTTGACTCTTTTCCTTGGACGCTTTTTTTAGAGCTTGACTGAGATGGTTTTTTTTTAGCACTGTAGAAAAATGGGTGCGAAATAGAGCTGTGGGTCCTTGCTATTTCACATTAGCAATGACTGCTGGTTTTTGTAGCTTAGGAGCAAGCATGTCTATAGCCAGCCTTGCCCACCCACTCGGAATCTTTGGTCGGCAGGCATGTCTTTGAGCGGAGCGCTTTGCCTAAATTGAGACCAAGAAGTGAAGTTTTGGCTTTTCTTTAATCTGACTTCTTACTAATACTAAAGGTCGAAGTAGTTTAGGACACTCGCTTCCTAAACTACGGATTGAGTGAAGTCTTGATCAACGCCAACTCTTTGGCTTGTCCTTATTTGTCTTCCCCACTCGAAGGATCCTCACCTACTGGCGGTATGTTTGATATTGGAGGATTCCCCGCTATTACCTCTCCTAACCTTTTGGAGCTTCAGTCAAAAGACCCGGTATACTGTGTTGATCCGGCATGAGAAGGAGAAGTTGCCTCCAAAACACAACTACCGCTTGATCCATTTCTTTACCTTCGCCCCCCTAAGAAGTAAGAAGGAGAGACTCTCGCAAGACTCTTTGGACTAGGTGTGGATTCTAGATGTCCTTGTCCTTGGATCAAGGGTTCCGGTCTAAAAATAAGAGTATGCTTTTGCGTTTGCTTTTCTTCGCACGCAAGTTAACTCACTTTTTCGTTCGACTATAGTAATAGTAGCGGTAGCCAGATTTTCATTCGACTATAGTAGCGGTAGCCAGATTTTCATTCAACTATAGTAGTGGTAGCCAGTTTTGCGTACGCAAGTTCGAAGCGAAGAGTATAGATGTTAAAAAAGCAGCTCTCATCTAGAAATGGAAAAGCGTAGTAAAGAATAGTTTAGAAGCAAGCGTCGTTTTTGGTAGTTTAGAAGTGGCGTCAAAAAAAACCCGCGGCAGCCTAACCCCCCTTTTTAAAGCCCTTGAAAGAGCCTTTTCTGACTATAGATAGAAAGCCACACGCACTGTAGCTATAGATAGCCACACGCACTGTACTATAGATAGAATAGATAGAAAGCCACACCCACGCGGTCTTTTTTTTTTTTTTAAAACCTCTCTGGCTCTATACCTCGCTACTCGAGTGGCAGCAGATGTTTTTTAACCCCCTATTGTGAATGAAAGAAGCCCTCTTTTTTTCCACCCCCGAGGCAAAACATAGTGTAGAATGCAAGGACACCGAACTCGGACTCCGTCTCAATGAGTAGTAGTGGCGGAGCGGGCATGCCTGGAATGTCCTAACTTTTATTAGCTTCTTCGCACGCAAGTCAACAACTTTCCTTTTTTGAAACTCCTTCTCGGCGACTCTATACCCACTTTTGTCGACTCTTCTTACTCTTAGCTCTAACAGAACCTTATTTTGCTCCAGACTCGCTTGCTTTTTAAAATACCATAACTCCTCCTTCGCTTCGATTCACCTAGGTCACCTCCTCTGACTCTTAGCCCACTAATTATAACGGCTACCTCCTTCGCTTCGATTCACCTAGGTCACCTCTTAGACCAGAGGATACGCTCTCTAACTACTCCACTCTTTTCGGCACGAAAGAAAAGCTCTACTGGGTTGACCTAAGGACGCTATCCTCCTGACTCTTTATTAACTCTCGCCTCACCGGATCCTTACTGAGATCTTCTTTGCCTTCGCTCTTTGTACTGTCGAGGGTTCTTTCTCCCCATACTTAGGCCTCCCCCTCCTTCTAATATCTTTTGCCCCTAACTACTCCGCTTCTAATCTACTTTTAAGGGTCCTAGTATGCGCTCTTCACACTTCTCATTCTGATGTGAGTCCACGTGTTTTTTTAAGGGCTACTAACTCAACTGTCTCTCCGTACGCAAGTTCCATCGCAGGCTCACTAGACTTTGTCAACGGCTTTTTTTCCGCTACCCAGTCTCTTTCTAAGGGTGGACTTCGCTGCTAAAGGTAGCGCGTAGGTAGCCTTTGAGTTCTTGAACGCAGAGGTGGAGTGAGTTAGGCGCCGTAGGGAAGTCAGATGGACATTGCAAGTTTTCTTGTCAATCCCCTAACAGAACTCCTAGCTTTAGCAACTCTAACAGAACCTATCCTTAGTAGATTAGAAAGCTACCTCTGCGTTCAAGAACTCAAAGGCTTCCTTGGATAAGTTAAGTTTGAAACTCCAAGCCAATAGAAAAAAAAGGAGTATGGCTGTCTCTGCCTAAAAGAGTTAGGGCATATTCCCAAACTAGCTACTAAACTAGTCCTAGACCCGCTACTCTACTGATGCATTGCTTTTTTTTTTTTTTTGCCTCTAAAGCTATTCTACTCTTTCAGCGTACGCAAGTTTCCTGTGGATCCTAGGCTTTTACTTTCTTCGGCCTAGCTTTTCTGCGCCACTTGCGTACGGAAACCTTAGGTCTCTTCTTCCATCCTTTAGGTCCTCCCTTCTCTTCAAATGAAATCAAGTCAGAGCACAGGTCACTGCTTAAGCCCTCTTCTTCTAGCCTATAAATCAGATTGCTTCTTTTTTTTAGAGCAGGCGTGGTGTTATGTCGCCAGCTACTAGTCACTTCGCTTCGCTTTTTAAAGCCCCTTATAGCCACTAGTAGGGAGTTCAGTGGTTCGATCTTCCTATCCTCTTCAGATCATCTACAGTCTCACCAGTTTCATCGGGGGATCATCTCTTTTCTTTAATCCGGATCCAACCTCTAAGCTACTATAAAAAAGCTGAGAAATGAGAGTCAGAGGTGGACTTGCGTACGTTAAAAAGTGCGAGCCTAAAAGGATAAGCAATAGAAAGTGTAGTTTAGGAGTCACGATAGCTCGGAAGGATCCCGAGACACTACGCCGGTTTTTTTTTAGAGCAGGACAGGGAAAGCAAGGATCCTAGGACTCTAAGCCAGATTAAAGAAAAGAGATAGAGCATGCAAGCACTGCTTTTGTAGTTTAGCAGACACAGCGATAGAAGACCAAGCCTAGCTACATCTTCACCAAAATCCTAAACTGGAGTGGTTTGCTGGTGTTTTAAAAACGCTAAAGGGTCTCGCTTCGGTTGCTTGCAAAAAGAGAAGAGTGGTGTAGTTTTGTAGTTTTAGAGGTCACTTCCGACTTAGCCTAAAGACGATAGTCGATCGACGTACGCAAGTCAACAACACACCCGTGCCCCTTAAAAAGCCGAGGTTCAATAGAAGTCATTAGGACCACTAATGAACAAACCTAGCCAACCGGAGCGAGCCCATCCGCCTCTAATCTACTTTTTTAGGGTAGGCTAAAAAAATCCGAAGCATAGTAAAAAGAGCATAGCAAAAAGCCAAAGGAGTGTGTGGTGGTCAGCCTTTAGACCTAGGTTGGCAAAACGACTCCTTAGTCTTTAGATGGAAATCTAGCGCTAGATTTCCAGCGGCTACGCATCTCAGTTGTTAACTTCTTCTTCAGCGTGGACACTTTGCTTTGAGTCTGCACTTCTTCTTCAAGTCTTTATGGACAAAAGGAGTCTGAACTTCAAGTCTTTAGCGTGGACACTTTGCTTTGAGTCTGAACTTTTCAGCGTGGACACTTTGAGTCTGATTCTATGATATAGCCGCGAATCAGACTCACTAGCCGCCTAACTCTATGCCTCATAGGGGTTTGAGGCTTGGACATGTCATCAAAGCGTTGGAAAAGTGGGGTATCGAATCATTGGAAAAAGCTTTGGTTGCCGTCAGCGCGTTGCAGCTGACTAACCCTTTATACTTATTAGTAGTTTAGAGGTCTTTTTTTGCGTTGGAGCAATGTGCGCGCGAGAATCAAGGAATGAAGAAAATCCAAGCTGTCGTATCATTGGAGCCATGTGAGCGCGAGAATAAAGGAATGAAGAAAATCCAAGATGTCGTATCAACAGTTTAGAGCTCTTGTTGCTGCTCATAGGCTCTTGCTAAGAAGTGAGGTACCTTTCAAGTAGCTCAGCAGCTCTATCACGAAAAGTGGCTATGCTTAGATATTACCACTCTTAGATACTACCACTACGAAGTTCAAGGTGCCTTTTTTGCTAGGGAATCACTCTGATTGCCATTACTGTTACTGCTGCGCGGGTCTTTTCTTTCTTGGCGCCTTTTGTCTTTCTTCGTACGCAAGTTCCAAAGCTTTAGCCGTCCTCTCGAAGCCGCCCTTCCACTACCTGGAATAAGGAATAAGGGTAGTTTAGGATCCTTGGCTTTCTTGCAGTAGCTATTTGCCAGGAAGGATCCTAAACTACGCAGCTATTGTAGAGGTCGGCCTAGCCCTTTTAAACGCTGGGCCACCCACACTGTAGCCAATTTGAGAAGGTGGACGCCTTACGCAAGAAGCAGGACCTATAGCCATTACCACTACGTCAAGAAAAGGGAGAAAAGGTTGATTGACACGGGGGATTTTATATTCTAGTCTTTACGCTGCCTTGCTGTTTAAAAAGCATGCTACTTCGCTAACGCGAAAACCCCCCTACCACCTCCGCACATCCTGAGGCGACACTATTACTTTGAGATGCTCCTAAACTACGACCTCAGAGTCAGAGCGCTAGTTAGCTTCAACCTTCCTTTGACCCTTATTTAACGTACGTAAGTCTCTTTAAAGGCTACTAAAGCCCTTTTAGTGTACCGAAAACGCGTCTTTTCTTGCCCTTGTCCACCCAGTGGATTTCTCTTTCCTAACCTTTGGAGCATCCTAGCTATAGCTCTCCCAGTGCATTGCATCCTAGCTCTTTGGAAAAAACAAGGCTTTAAAAGTAGGGCGGGAAAGAAGGAGTTGAGCATCCTAAACTACGCTCCGGCAAAGAAACCAATGGGGCTCCCAAAAGCAACAACTGGAGATCAAATCCAGCAAGAAACCAATTCTATGGACAAAGGGTAAAATCCAGTCCTCCGAAAAAGACAGTGTTTTAAACAGGGTAACGCAGTTTTTGAAGCGCACCTCTTCCTAAACTGCTGAATACATTGTCTTCGCTCCACAAGCAAGACTCTAAAGCTGAGATCTAGACCCCAGGCAATACCGAAACCTAAATCTCTAAGTGTTAGGATGACAGCAGTTTAGGGGCAATACCGAAACCGGAATCTATAGGATGACAAGGATCCTAAAACTACGCGCGGAAGGATGACAACAGCGTGGAAGGTGGAAGGATGACAAGGATCCTAGCTTGGATATGCCAGTCTCCTGGGAACTTGCCGGAGAAAGGGCAGCCGAAGAAAGGTAGCCTTTAAAGAACTAAGGAGCATTAGTAGTTTAGAGCGTACGCAAGTTTCAAAAAAAAGCCTTAGTAGTTTGTAGTTTAGAGTAGCCTTTAGTAGATGTAGTTTTAGAAGGCATTGTAGTTTGTAGTTTGGAGTAGCCTTTAGTAGATGTAGTTTTAGAAGGCAGTTTGGAGGCAGAATTCCCCATTTCTTTTTTGGGTCACATTTTGGGCTCGAGGCAAGGCCTACAAGGTGTAGTGAAACTGCTCACATGAGTGGTCCATAGAGTCCGGGATGGTCTCGCTGGGTGAAGCGTAGGCCTAACCTCCTATTCACTACCATCTGGCTCCATTGACTCCCTATCAAAAAGAGAATCAAACGTTGCCTACAAAAAAACCCAATAGCTTCTTTTTATTTCAAAAAAAAAGCCGTTGGCTTCTAACTCCACCTTTTTTATAACTACCTTACCTTTACCTTTTCGCTTAGGGCCTCGAAGATCCTGCTCTAAACTACTTTAACGCCTTAGGGCTTTGCCTTCTTTTAACAGAAAAGAACCGCCAAAAAAAACCCGTCCTTGCTGCTAGTAGCTCTCTTCTTTGCCAGCTGTTGTTCTTTATTGAATGATGGGCCTCGGAAGAGTTTCTTCTTGTTCCCAAATAGGCGCTTTCTTATGGGTTTATTTTTTTAGTTCATGCGTCAGATTTCTTTTTTTAGTTCAGCTATTCTTTAAAGAGCAGCTAAGAGAAGAATTGCGAACACTTGCGTACGAAGAAAAGCGTAAGACTTTGAGACGTTCACGCTTTTTGCTTACTAGAGCCAAGGATCCTAGCCCGCGAAAGCCAGCATATGGAGGATAGTGGACCTTGTGAATAGTAAAAGCTTTAAATAGGGTGCCAGAGTGAAATAAGAGTCAGGCTTTAAGCAAGTAGTTTGGAGGTATTAAATAAAAGATTTGTCTATAGAAAATGAGTTTTTTAAAAGAGGAAAGAGCTATTAAACGAAGACTGGCGACTTGTGCGCTTTCTAGTGCTGGGCACGAAAAGAACTCCAATAAAGAGATGGGGTATAGGACCGGAAATCCATAGCAAATGTGAGAACAATTCTCAGAGAATGTCTATGTTCCAAGGCGGATGTCCCGAGATCGAAGAAGCTAGGCTCAACGTCGACAGCTAGGCTAGGGCGGACTCCTCCTAGACTCTTCGGCCTTCTTTGCGTGTCACCATTGCTTTCTTCGAAGCTAGACCTTGAGGATCTTGGCCAATATGTCGGTGATCACTTGTGGCTTTGTCTATAGTAGCGTCGGTAGTCACTATTCAGAATACGCGGGATCGGTTAGCAAGCACTTGTAGCTATCTGTCTAGCCTTTGACTGATCCAATCTCAGACCTTTCGTTATGGCTTCTTACCCAGAGAACGGCTCGAGTGGAGTTTAGAAGACGCTATTAGCCGCTTGCCATTCTGATTCGCTTGTCGCTATGTCCTTTCTTTTGCGCTGAATTGCCGCTTCCTCTTGGCCCCCCTAAATGACGAGAAGAGCCTCGTAGTTTAGGAACGGAGCTACTTAAACCCTTGAAAAAGCTAATAGACATTCTCACTACCTCACTCCCATTGGACTTTAGTGAGAACTGGGACAGCAAGAGTGGACCCCACCTGTAGGTTCTTTTCTTTGGACATCCACAAGAGCCCCCTACGCGAAGACTCCGTATCTACGAGGAGGTCAGGCTCTTTTTAACTACGGCGCCCTCAAAAAAAAAGAGATCTGATCTAGGGTTGGCTAGGTCATCTTTCTTCAGTTGACATCGCGTTATTCCCTAGTGGCGACGGCGGCTACTAGACCTAGGGGGTATGGGGTTTTTTTTAGGCATGCGCCTCGAGTAGTTGAATCGCTATAGAAAGCTAGTTGTAGCGGGTTTGTCTATCGCATGCGTGGCAGCAAAGTGGCCTCAAATGTTGGGAGCCCTAAGCGAAAAATGAAGTCAAAAAGCATTGGGAAACCTTAGCCTTAGGTAGACCTGAAGTGCGCGCTAGCAAATCCTTATGTTGGGTTTTTTTAGCCCTGACTTAACCAAAGCTAACTCAGAAAAGGTCGGCGCTTGGGCTTTAGTAGTTAGGAGTTCAAAAAGAGTCGGAGCTTCGCCTCTACTAAAACTACAAGAGACAGGCGCTATCGCACAAGTAGCAACTATGGCCAAAACCACTATGCAACCCGCCAGTAGGCTCTTTTGGCTCAATTGACTCCCTATCAAAAAGAGAATAAAACCTAGTTGCCTCCAACGGCCTTGATGCACTCGGAGTAGACCTTGACGAAGCTAGGCGCATCCCCCCTTTTTTTGCCTTGTGTAGGGCTAGCGTTGGCATGCCTCGTATAAAAAGCCGAAGACCTTTTGTTTTTAAAGACTCACACCCGTCTTTTCAGTCTTTCACGCGTTGAGTAAGAAAGCAAATGAGTGTAGCCATAGCTTTAGACGACAGATTTTCTTTGACTGGTAACCCTCGTTTCTGGCTGTGCGTGTTGAGAAAGCCCACTACTTTACTTCCTTTATACAAAAGGCTTAATAAGCGACGGAGCGCTGAGAGTAGACCTTCGCCGTACGCAAGTTGGTGATTTTGGTCCTACCTATAGCTATAGCTCGACCATAGGCTACCTAAGCAAAGACCAAAGATCGGCTCACCTAGCGCTTGACTACCGTCCCTGCTTGTTGTACCTCCCATAAATAGACCTTGCCTTTGACTAGTAGGAAAGTAGCCTTCCTCTTTCTGTTGACGTTGTTTCCTATCGCGTAGTGGTTGACGTTTCCTATCGCGTTGTGTTGGTCTTTGCAAAGAGCTATGACTCTGGCTCCAGGACAAGACTAGTAACCTTGGTCGCCGTACGCAAGTTCTTGGTGTTCGCGCCTTGGGCTCCTCTTAAGGCGTCATATAGGGCCAAGGCAAAGGGCCATTCTTTCTTTAGGGGCGTAGAGCTAGCGGTTTGATGAGGAGAGGCGCGATCCTGGCTTGCTTGGAAAGAAAAATTGCGTGGTGACCTCGCTTAGAGAATGAGGGGCTTTTTGACCAACCCTTTTTCTTACTCACGCCTTTGCCTAGCTCCACCTTTTTTTGCTGCCTCATTTTTTCCACCGTTGAGTTTGCCCATGCCTCCAAAGTTTGTAGGCTTGGCCTTAAAAAGGCCTACCAAAACCCACTCACCTCCTTTCAACAAAAAGTACGCAAGTTTTTAGTAGTTTAGAGCGATCGAGAAAAGAAAAAAAACAAACTTGCGTTATGAAGAAGAAGACCAACTTGCGTACGAAGAGCTCTTTCTTAAAAAAGTACGCAAGTCCTATTATCCATCGTCTCTTTTAAAACACTTGCGTACGGTGATCCTTATGGAGCTTTTGGACTCTTTGGAGCTTTTGGCCCCTTCTCTAGATAAACTAAAGGTAAACTTGCGTACGGTGAAGCAGGGCCCTTTAAGAAGAGGTGTGAGTTAAAAGACAAGAATAGGTTCTGTGTGTAAACTTGCGTACGGTGGAACCAAGGATCCTTAGAGCTAGCTTTCAATCGGAGGCGTAGTAGTTAGAGGCGACTATAGAGAAAGTGAACTTGCGTAAAGAAGATAAGAAGCATCTAGCTAAACTGAAGGTGAAGCAGGGCTTAAAATAGTAATAGGAAAAGAGGTAGCCTTAATAAGCAAGTAAAGAGTCATTAAACTTGCGTACGAAAAGAGCTAGAACCTCAAAAATAGAAGATAGAAGACGGTAGTTTGGAAGCTTTCTACGTAGTGCCTACCGTAGTGCCCACTTAGAATAGGTTCTGTGTGTTTTAGAGCTAAGGACACTTTAAAAGGAGGGATTAAAGAAAATAAAGAAAAGAGGTGGACTTTTTTAGCGGCCTGGACTTGCTGGTCGAGGATACGAAATGCGCGAGCAACGCTATGGGATTCGTTTGGTTGCATAACGTAAGGAAGGTAGAGAACTTGGGATGGAACATGCGCCATTGAGAACTTCAACTACCGGTTGGTCTTCTTCTTCTTTTCTATAATCTTGCACCTCTTTCGGCTTCTTTTCCTTTGTGCTCCTTTGTCTGCACTTCTTTCCTCTCGTCTTCTTTTCCTTTGTCCACACTTCTTTCGTGTCAGTTATGAGAGGGTCCTTTCTCGGTCTAAACATTGGCGGGGGGTTCTTTCCCGGTCTAAGGCGTGGAATATAGGTCGTTTCAAAAAGGGGGGAATATCTGTCGTTTCAAAAAAGGGGGGGGTTCTTTCCCGGTCTAAGGCGGTTTGATAGTGTGAATAGAAATCCTCTAGTTACCTAAAATATACATTACGGCGTACGCAAGTACAACTCCTCGTCTTTTTTTAGAAACCTTCCTATTTTCCATCGTCTTTTCATTCGATCAAGATCTACAGGCTCGGGTGCATCGACTCTACTTTTCCACCAGCTCTAAGGATCCTTGCTTCTAGGTCTGAAATCCGTTAGTTTTTTAAGGGACGCATCTATCGGCTTAGATGACCACATTCGGAGCAAAGCAAATGACGAACTGGAGGATCCTTCTAAAACACAACTACTCTTTCCTAAATAAAAACTAGTCGAACGTGTTTAAAAAGAAAGTTGGCATTGGCACTTGATGCTAGTCTAACATGGCGAGAAACTTGGCACACGATGCTAGTCTTCAGACCTAGCAGGCCTCCTTCTCATGCCTCCCCCCCTTTTTAAGCCTTTATTGCGCCTCCAACTATTAGCCTAACCCAAGCCTCTAAACTACTCTTTAATACTTGAAAGGCTACGTTGCTAGCTCTTTTTCACCGTACGCAAGTTGTTTAGGATCCTACCTATTCTTTTTGCGGCTTTCTTCGTAATGTCTATTTCTGACTCTTTTCTTTAATCCGGTGCTAACTCGTAGTTTAGGATCCTACCTATTCTAGCTCTTTCCACTCGCACCTCGTCTTCTATTTAGAGTTAGCTCTAACAGAAACTATTCTAAAAGAAAGCTTTAAACGTACGCAAGTCGCACCTTATGGCGCTAGCTACTTACTCTTTTAAACGTACGCAAGTCTGGTTTTTTTATAGCCTCGTCTTCTATTCCACCTTCTTCTTTTAACCCTTTTAAAACTCTGGCACCAGCTCCACCTTCTTTGCTTCAACTCTAGCCTCTAACCCTTATGAAAATGGCTACGCTATCGCTAGCACAATACCTATTCTAAGTGGTTTAGAAAGCTTCCTTCTTGCTTCTAGCTCCTTTTTTTAGAAACCCAATGCGTCAATCTTTCTTGCTTGATCTTTCTTTAGGAAGCTTGGCATAAAATAGGAAAAAGAAGACCTCCGCGACGAGTTTGACTTCTAATCTACTGCTTAATTCTATAGCTATAGAGTCTATGTGATTGTGATAAAGACTGTTTATCCAAATTCCCATCCGGTGTCTTGAAGTGGACCCTTTTATGACAAGGATAAGAAGATAGATACCTTTCCCACCTCCGGCCCTAACTCCACCTCTAGCTCAATACCTATTCTTGCGCTACGTCTCCTGACCCACACTCCCCGGCACCCTTCTAAGCGCCAGTTGTTGGCAACCATGTGCCGGTTGAATGCGAACTCAAAGGCGACTTGCGTACGGAGAAAGGGTTGCTTTGAGAAGCCTTGGGTTTTGTGTGTAGCAAAAAGCAGAGCGAAGGTTGCACTTGTTGCCACTAGAGTTAGGTTGCGCGGGACTGCCCTATCACTTTGCATTCCCCACTCCCGCGTATACCTTTTTTCGGGGATCCTCATTTTTTAAGAAAAAACCAGTGCACAGTGCGGGTTCACCAGTTTCAACAACCAAGACAAGACCGCGTTCAACGACTGGGCTATTATCCTATCATTCTATTAGTCTCGGGAGTAAACCCTTTTAAGGTCGAGTTAGCTTTAAGTAGTTTAGAGGCGGGAAAGGCTGAAACTCTGACCCTTTTGAAACCCTTTGTAGCGTCGTTTTAGAGCGCCCTTTTTAAAGCGAAATCCTCCTCGCCTTGAAGCAACGTAGCGATAGCTCTTTTCTTTAATCCTTAATTTGCTCCTTTTTAAAGCGCAAGGATCCTTCCATTCTGGAGTGTGGGCTAGCTTTTGCAGCTATCCGATCCGAGGCCTGCCTTTTCTCTTTCTGACCTCACCCGAGAAAGCGTTGACGTAGGTTTTTTCGATCTAGTCTTGTGTTGGACTTTGTGTGCCTATCATTTTTGAGTAATGCCACCAACGATACGCGATTCTACCTATGGTGGCATTAGAACCGCTGCTGTCCCGGGATTAGAACCGCTGCTTTCTCGGGATCTATAATCTATAGTCTAACGTCTTTACTGACTCCTGGCTTATTTTTGAACTCCTGGTTGAACTTAGGACTCTCCTGCCTCTCCTATTCTACCTTTTAAGATGTCCGCATGAGCAGAGGTTAGACCAAGTTCTCACTCCGCAGTGGAACGCTTCTCCGTATATCGTGTGGAGACGAGCTTCACTTTGGTACACGCGCAAGTCGATCAGAGCTATAATCTACGTACGCAAGTTCTCAAACTTCCTCTGAAAAGGGATGAAATATACATTACGGAAAAAACCTGATTAATAGCGAATTGTAATGTATATAGAAGCAGCCGAATAGAATAGAAGTAGAGCGAACTTGCGTACGGAGAGGCATTGAATTGCGAGACCACTAGCCTGGGTTCCCTGGAGTGGCTGTTCAAGTTATCTTTGTGCTGAGCCTGCTTCGGCGTTCTGTCTCAAGGAGAGATCCTCTGCTTGGTCTCATGGGTGATGCGTTTGTTTTGAAAGACCGGTTAGGTAGCGATTCCTAAAGGAAAAGAAGCTAAATCCCAGTAAGAACATTTGCGAGATTCATGACATAAGGATAAGCAGCAAGAAAGCAAGCAAGAGCGTTGGCCAGTGGGTTAGTAAAAGACGTAAGAAAGAAAAGAGTAAGATAGCGCTAATCCAACTCTATTTCTTGGCTTTGCTGCGAATGTGAGTAAGGTAATGGTGTCTATGGTTGATAGATGAGATCGCGCGCTTCAAAAACATCGCTTTCTAGACGTCGCTGTCTCATTCGGAGGAAAGGATTATTTCGCATTAGACTCCCACCTCCTATGAGAGTTAGCTCCGGTCAGACAATGAGACACTCTGCATTCCTAAGCTATCGTAGCGCGAAGTCGGACAAAGAAGAGCTCGCCAACAACACAGCCCTAGAAAAGATTCGCTAGCCATATAGGCAAGAATAGCTCATTCCGTTTCGCGCTCAGTCAGTAACGTCGACCTAGCTCAAGCATTAGTGTCAACTACAGAAGACGACGTCAAGGAAGAGTGTAGCCGCGTGCTGGTCTCTATGCGTAGCTTTGGGTCCGGTCAAAAGAGCGTCAGCTACGCCGAGAATCGTTCGTTTTTGAGTAGTTTAGAAGTCGCCTCAAAATAGACATTACGCTGAGCTGCCCCTTATGTTGCTGCCCGCCCCATTGAATAGTAGCCTATCTCCGTACGCAAGTTATCCGCACACTCCACCTCTAGTTTAACTACCTAGCTTTTTCATACCCCATTTCTTTCTTGCTGATTTGATCCTCCACATGGAATAGTAGCCTATCTCCGTACGCAAGTTCGCCACATTGCTCGCGTTCATGTCTTCAAAATTCCGCTCCTTATCTTTATTCCGCATCTTTATTCCGCTTTTTGGGGGGAGTAGAAAGGGGGGAAGTAGTGGTGGTGCGTCTCTGTCTCGTCTGAAGCCTATGGGTAGGTCGGACAGATGACACCAATAGGATGACATAGGCTACTGCTCAGCAAAGCACTACCGAATCGAAGGAAACCCTTAGTGGTGAATAGCTTTGGAAGTCTCCTTCAAATGTTTGGCCTTCAACTAACTCTACCTAGCTTTTAACGGCTACCTTCTCGTTGCGCAGAATAACCCTACGAGCTATACGGCGCTCATAACCCCCAGGACTATAGGCGAAACCTTCCCATTTATATATAACAGCAATGGCTAGCCCGGGTTTCCGACGTGGTTTAGGAGTCCTTCGTGTGTGAGAGGTGCACGCATAGAATAGGAATGAGCTAGCTGAGGCGCCTTCAAAACAAAAAGAGAAGAGGAAAGGGCGCAAAACTAGTCGTCTATAGAAAAGAGATAGCAACGTGTCATCCATTCTGCGTCATCCATTCTATAGACAAACGGGAAAGAAGAAGTTGTAAAGTGACGGAAGGCTGCGAAAAAAGAAAAGAAAGATGACTCGGAGAAATAAACTCCTTCTTTAGAACAGGCATTCGCTTCTTCGATTGAGAGTGCTGCTGAGCTACTTGAACTACGAGGTAGTGGGTTTGCCTATAGCTATAGTAGTAGGTACATAGGGGCCACGCCAACATATAGAAGGCACGGCTACATCTACCAAAAGCGAAAGAGCACCGGGGAATCCTTCATAGTAAAAGCGAAGCGGTAGGGATGATAGTCTTGAAGCGAAGCAATAGGGACTAGGGTCTAATAGGGATGCAATAGGGATGAGAGTCTTGAGCGATGGAGCAAAGTGAGCACAAGAAGCGCCTGTCATTCATAGGGCCAACTAACCCCCTTTAAAAAGGTCAACTTAGACCCTAGCTTTAGCAACTCTCTATAGACATCACCACTACCTCTAATTGGTTCCACCGTCTCTTATTTCACTTCCATCTTCTATTTAAAGCCCTTAACTCCTAACAGAACTCTTTTTAACGTATGCAAGTCCGGTTTTTTTATAGCCTCGTCTTCTATTCCACCGTACGCAAGTGACGCTACTTGTTGCTACTTGAAACTTGCGTACGGCTTCCAAACTACCCTAGCCTTCTTCTTTAATTACTCCTTTTCGCGCTTTATGGAGAGTAGTTAAGCCTTCGGCTACCTCTTTTCTTTAATACTTGAAACTTGCGTACGGCTACCTCCGATGCACATTCTTTCTTTTGACTGGCTCGTCTTTAAAAACAATGTTTAGAGATGCTTTGACTCCCCCTTCCCTTAGATAGAAATCTAGGTAGCTGTAGGCCCACTGTATGACGTAGGACTGGTAGGCCCCCATAAGAATGCTGTATGCTAGGTTTTTTGATAGACATTACCACAGACGTCGGAAATAGCAAGATGTTGCTCCTCGCTTATACCCGCTACGACAGCCGTCTAAACTACCTTTTCCAACGTCCATTTTAAAGCCCAGCTCTGAAGAATTCGTTCGGGGGTCCAAAACACACTCGTTCGCTATAGCACTCCGAGTAGATAGCTATCTCTAGCCAACGTCGACCAAATGACTAATAGCGATAACTAATTGTTACCGCTCCAAAAAAGGGAGGATGAGGTGGTTAAAGAGTGGGTAGTGGGTCATAGTCTAGATCGCTTCGCTTTGACTATGAAGGATTCCGGTGCTCTAAACTACCGCTTTTGGTAGACGTAGCGTGCGTGAAGCGTAGAGAGAAGAAGTCGCTATGTTTGGACGGGGAAGCATAGAGAGAAGAAGGTAGCGCGTAGTTTTGGAGTCAGAAGGTTCTTTCGCTGGTCTAGTTGGTCTCCATCGGTCTGTGAGAGAAGAAGTAGCGATGTTTGGATTTGGATCTCATGTTGGGCGTTTTTTTTTGAGGAACTTGCGTACGAAGAAAAAGTCGGTGAACGAAAGGTAGGATGCCTCTAAACTACTCTTTGACTCTAACCACGTCAGAAGGGTCAGCAAGGTAGTAGAGACTCACCCAGCAGGCTGTTTTTTTTAGATGATGGAAAATACGACCTGTCTCTGGAAGTGCAAGGAAGGTAGCCGTACGCAAGTTTCAAATAGCTCAGGGGTTTTATAGAGAGCTAGGGAAGTGCTCTCATCGGTTCTCATGAATAGGTCAGCTCTTTTTTTTCTTAGACTTGCGTACGTGGATTCGTCTTTTTGTTGCAGTGTGTTATAGCCACTGCTTTTCTTTTTCCGAAGAAGGTGTTTGTCTATAGATAAGAGATACTGCGTCTTGAGAAGGTGTTTGTCTATAGATAAGAGATGCTGCGTAGCTTCAAAGGTTAGGCAGAGAAAGGATAGCCAGCGTAGACCAACCAATTCGCCTATAGGAAGATAACTAGGGATGGATGAATCTAGAGTTTTCAAAAAGGATGCACGCAGAGATGGAAGGGATGGATGAATCTGGAGTTGCGAAGGATGCACGCAGAGATGGATGAATGGAGGCCGATAGGCAGATGCTTTCAGAGATAGGCAAAGCTCGGCCTAAACGAAGGAAAGCTAAGCCCAAGACGATATATAGGCACGAAGCGAAGTTCACTTGCGTACGGAGATTAGTTAGAGCTCCGACGACGCTGCTTTTCTTTGGGACGGCAGTGGCAGTCTGAGGGTGGAAAAGAGCTAGAACCCAGGTGCGACGCCAACAAGGATGCTTCGACTATAGCCAACAAAGATGCTCGACTAACAAGGATGCTAGACAGCCCCGTTAGTTTTTTAAGAAGTGAAGAGCAAATAGAAGCTCAAAGAAAAGAAGTGAAGAGCAAATAGAAGATCGGTCTCAGAAAAAACGTGGTGGAATACGCTCGTTCCTTGGTCTTTTTTCCTAGCAAATCTCAACTATCAAAAGACTCTACCTAGTAGCCAGCGAAAGACTCGTAGTTGTAGTTTAGGATCCTTCTCTCCAAGCCCACTATGCACAATATAGGCTCAGCAACACACCCGTGACGGGAAGTACTAGTGAAAAAGCGGTGAAAGAAAAGGCATAGGATTTTACTGGTGCTAAATCCGTCCTAACTTCCCTACCTGCCATTTAGAGCTTGGATCCCCGGATTGGCTGTTTCTCTTTTGCCAGTAGTTTAGAAACCTTGAGCTAGCCTGCTTTCAATAGGCCCGGGTCCTATTTGGTTTTATTCCGTCCCTAAACTACCTACGCCACTTCTTGTGCCAACCTTCGGTTCAGATTCTACGTGCGCTGGTTAGGCGTTGCTTTCAGTTGACCTTTTGAATGCTAATAGGTCTATATTTGAAGTTCTGTCTTATAAGGAGGTAGCTTGTATTTTTAAAAGCGACTAGTGTTTTCCATGTACGCAAGTAAAAATAAATGTTTTCCATAAAAAAGAAAGACAAGGCTAGACGAAAAGGAGGAACTTGCGTACGGGGATGCGCATTTCAACCCAGTAGACCATTACTGGCGACCTATAGAGCGCGAGACAAGCGGGACGGAGATCGAGCACAGCAATAACACACACCCGCGATCCCTTAAAAAAAAAACGGGTGGAAAGACTGGCACTTTAAAGACTCCTTTTTTAAGTGGGAGGCTGAGTCCGTAGACCACTGAAAGCGGGGCCTGGAGGTTCTGTGATCGTCATAGTCCTTCCCGAGTGTCGCGGACCGGGTAGTGGGGAAAGAGCGCCTTGGGTGTGTTGCGGATAGAGAAGACTTCACCGTACGCAAGTTCCATTGCCTGTGGTCTATATAGGCTTGACTAGCGGTAGCACTAGGGGTGTGCTGCAGACTAGCAGTCAAGCGCCGGTTTTTTTTTACCAAATCCATCCAGTAAGAAAGACAATGCACAGCGCCCAGCAAGTAAGAAATCCAACTTCTAAAACACACTACTGGCTCCTTGCCTAAAGGCTATCCGCCTCCAAAGCTACCTACTTAAAGCCCAGCAAGTCAGTCCTAACTACTTAGGCGGGTTAGGCGCTTCGGGTGCTCTTTCCCATTGCTCCACTTATGAACCATCATCCAGGTGTGTGCTACAGGACCCCTAATACCAAGCTTCCCAGGACAACCACCACTAAAAGGACTTTGCTTACTTTTGGCCGTACGCAAGTATGGTTTGACGAAACTGTTTCTTTTCTATTAATGTATATTTTTCTGACCTAGCTCTTATCCACCGTCTTGCGTACGGGAAAACGAGGTTAGTGACTTTCGCCGTACGCAAGTATGGGTTGACTCCTGGGTCTCAAAAGCGAAGTTTTGCGATCGCTCACTGCTGAAATCTTTGAAACTTGCGTACAGCAACCTATAGTTTTCGTAGTTTAAAAGTCACTAACGTCTTTTCCTTGGTAGCTAGTGAGCGTCGTCTCAAAAATATACATTACGCACAAAACTTGCGTACGTTGATTCAACCCATAGTTTTAAAAGAACCCACTCGCCGTACGCAAGTCTAAGCTGCTTAGCCCAGAGACGACAGAAAAATAACCCTCAACAAACGTGGTAGTTTAGAAAGCCGACGAAAGAACTTGCGTACAAGTATCCTTGTTTTTTTCTAACCTATTATCCTAAACTACGGTCCCTCGTTTGAAAGTCATATTTCACAAGTAGTTTAGAAGCGCCAAAAGGTGTTTCAAAAAAGCCGACGAAAGAAAAGGATCCTTGACACTACCCTCTAGCTACTTAGCCCAGAGACGACAGAAAAAGCGAAATATGCAGAAAAGAGTCCAACCATACTTGCGTACGGTGAAAACCCACTCGCCTCTAATTGCTTCCTTAATGCTCTTTAATGCTTTGCCCGTAATGTATATTAAAAAAAAAAAGAGTAGTTTAGCGTTTTTGTTTCAAAAATATACATTAATAGAAAAGAAACAGTTTCATCCAACCATACTTGCGTACGGCGAAAGTCACTAACCTCGATTTAGCTAGTGAGCGTCGTCGAAAATGCGCTTTTGAGACCCAGAGTAAAGCCGTGTTTAGAGTCTAACACTAACCTCTTTTACGCCCAGAGACAATAGAAAAAGCGCTAAAAGTGACTTGCGTACAGTGATGAAACCCGTCTTTTTTGCCACTCACCGCTTTTCTGCCCATAGGAGCTATTAGCCAAATAAGGTGATATGCGTTGTTTTTTTTTTTTGAAAGAACCGACAGATGAATGAAAGACTTAGAGTCCTGAGACGCAAGGATCCTAGCAAGACGCCGAAAAAACACCAGAAAAAGACAAATCACGTCGCAACTACTTGTAGTTGCCTAAAATATACATTACGGCGTACGCAAGTACAACTAAAAGAAAGCTAAGGCCACCTCTAAACTACTCTACTGGCTTCTGGCTCTTTTTTGAACTCCTTCGCCTATCTTAGTATTAAGCTAACTCAATCTGCTTATCTTGGCTTTGAGCGTACGCAAGTTGCGCAAGCCCGAAACTCACGTCTTCCACTACCTGACGGCGAAATCGCTCATACCACATACCTTACACTCTTTTTAACTAGGGCTACTACCCGCTGATTCACGAGATGAATCTCTCTATTCAGAAGGAACGGAATCATCTACTGGCATCTACCACCTCCTTTTAAAGCGCTATAGACTAGTCATCGAACTAGTCCTCAAGAACGAAGGATTGTCTATTCAGTATTCAGAAAGACAAAAGAAAATGGGACAGGTTAGGTTTTGAAGACTATAGATCTGAAAGCCGCGTGTAGTAATGTCTATAGTCTATAATAGACGGGGATTGCACCTAGGCCTCTATGCAACTCAACTAATCACTATGCATGAATATGAATGCTAGTTCTAGCAGCTACCTGCCCCCTTTTCCTTGAGGCCAACCGCCGCTTCCAAACTACGCTCCGCCCGCGTTGGCTTTCTAGTGCTGGTTCTTGCCGGTTTTTTATTTTTATTTATTGGAGCTCAAGGATCCTCCGCTTATCTTGCCCTAAACCTTTACAGAATTTCACTCCGTCTTTAAAAAGCTCTAACAGAACCTATTCTAGTAGATTAGAAAGCTAATGAGTTTGCCCGTACGCAAGTAACAGAATTTCACTCCTTATCTTTTAGCGTACGCAAGTTTCTTTTAGCACCTTAACTGACGCTCTAATTGGTTCCCTTTTTCCTGGGTTACACCGTACGCAAGTTCCTTCAGAACCTATTCTTGCTTCTATAAACAGTAGACTTACGTAGTTTAGGATCCTAAACTACCACCGCTAAACTACTAAACAAGTCCTAAGACGGCTCTCGTTTAGAAGACGAGCGAGGTTTCTAAACTACGCTGGTCCTAATCACTCTGCAGTCTAAAGGCGACGACATGGTGACCCTATAGACATAACCACTAGCAAGAGATAGGAAAGCGTTGGCGGATGCGCGTCGTAGTTCTTTCATTGGAACTTGCGTACGGGTAGGGCTGGCTCCGCTCAGGGATACGTGGTCATTGCATACAGAAGAGGGTGGGTGTCTTTTTGAATTGCTGCTACCTACGTCTTATCTGACTCCAAAAAAAAAAAAACACACTCCTATACTGGTGAAAGACAAACCGAGTTCAAAAATAGCTCTCTAAAGCTACCTACTTAAAGCCTTCGGCGTACGCAAGTTCCTTCCTCTTTTCTTTAATCCGGCGCTAGTGCGTTCCTAAACTACTAGGCAACTTCCTTCTTCTAACTATAGCTATTGACTCCGCCTATTTTTGCTGCTTCCTACAGCCGGCTAGGATCCTTCTTTCTTGCTTCCTCAAATGAAAGTGCAAGGCGCCGACAGATAGAGGGCAAATCCTTTGAGGTCCACTACCACTAGGACCTAATGCTATAGTCGCGTATCGTAGGAGGGGGCATGTCTATCAGATTGTTGCTTAGAGAAAAAGCTAGAGACAAGTCACCAAGCAATGGAGGTTTTACGGAAAGCAGAGTAGTGGTAATGTAGGGTGTCTGAAGCGTAGTTTAGAAGGATCCTAATCATTGGTAGGATCCTTAAGTTAGTGAGCCGAATAGAAAAGGTTTCAAAGGGTTACCCTAAACTACCATGGGTTACCGTACGCAAGTTTCAAGTATTAAAGAGCATTTAAACTTGCGTACGAAAAGAGGTGGTTTTAAAAAGCGCTAAAAATATACATTACGAAGAAACAAAAGAAGGATTAGCAAATAGCAACAAAAAGGGGTGTGCTGTTTTAAAAGAGGATTACCCGTAATGTCCATTTAAAAAGGGTTAGTTTTAAAAGCCAAGGATCCTAGTTTAAAAAAAGGACTAGCGCTAAGAGTGGAGTGCTTTAGGTTTCATCCTAAGACCCGCGAATGTATAGTTTTAAAATGAGCGATTTGCTCTTGTGCCACCACACCCCGTTCTTCTCTGGCGCCCACTCTAGACTCAAACTCGTCGACTTGCTGCGCTTTTGAAACTCCTTATCCTTACTACACGTTGTGAACATTCAAAGACCAAAGCAACGGCGTTGTCGGCGTTGACTAGACTCTTCGATACCTTCTTTATAACTAACGCCTAGCTCGTTGTTTTTTTAGGCTTGTCCTCTAAAGCTACCTACTTGATATTTCTTTTCTTTAGCGCGCTTCTGCTTTTCTATCATTGCTCTAAAGTGGCTATTCTTCATCAAGCCTCACTCTATGCATAGAGACCGGTTCCCCAGAAGGCTATAGTTGCGAATCTATCTATATCTAGCTATGAGAGCAGGTTGAAGAGATCAAGCAACAGTTAGCGAGCTCTAAAAAAAACACACCTTATTGAATAGCGCCTCATTGAATAGCGACTATAGACATGACACTCAAAGCATGACCGCTATTTTAAAGCCTCTTGAAAAAGCGTTGGTCGCACCATAGGGGAAGGATCCTAAAGAAGATTCGAAGACAATAGCCTGGAGTGCGCTCTATGGATTTCTCCTAAGCTATTTTCGCGAACTTGCGTACGGCGACCTAAGCCTACATCGTTGCCGTAACACACCGCTTGAAAGTGGAATCGACGCCCGCTTTTTTTTGGAGCAATAATCACTATGAAAGGAGTCCTAAGGGAAGTCTTTATTTCGTCTCATCACAAGGCATAGTAGCAATGGGGTCCCCCTACCCTTTCTTGATACAGGACGATATAGGTCTAGGACGACGCTTTGGTAGCGTAGCAAGTAAAAAGACTTGATCGAAAAAGGAGTGGGTTTGTCTCTAGTTGTAGGAAGTGGAGTGAAGTTCCCCGCAGGTGCATGTGGCTTTGTCAACTATAGAAGCTCGGGTTTTGTCTTGGAAATCCGCGGACGGTGTAGAATAGCTTTAGAACTTGCGTACGCAGAAATAGGGTTAAAAGAAAATAAATCCACAGACGGTGTAGATTAGAAGCTCGGGTTTGCCTTGTGTAGTTTAGAAGCGTGATTCTTTGCGCGATATAGATCAAAACCTTTGGACCGACAGTAGATTAGAAGCTCGGGTTTGCTTTGTGTAGTTTAGAAGCGTTATTTTTGGCGCGATTGAGCCTATTAGCTAACTATCCTTGACGCACGTCCTCCACTATAGAAAGATACGCTTTTCCCCGGGTAGCTTTAGCAACTCCGCGGGTGACTATCTTATACGCTACGAGGGGAGTCAACGCAAGAAGCAGCGTCTAAACAGCAGTTTGGAAGCCGTAGTTAAATAAGGGCAAGGAGGCCGTTTTAAAAGCGCTAAAAATATACATTACGAAGAAAAAAAAGAAGGAATGGACAATGGACAGTGGTTAGAGATAGAATTTTTAAGTTCTAGTGCTAAACTGGCGTGGCGATGCTTAGTAAATCTATTTTCTCAGTTCAGGCGCAAAAGAATTCGGACTTGCGTACGGAGAAAGCGCTTTTTAAAGTAGCAAGTGCTAACATCTCGAAAAGGCTTTGCTCAAGTCTCGCAAATCGCCTAGGGTAAGTCGTAGTTTGGGGGCCCTGCGCTAAAGCCAGTAGCTAGAGGTAGGTCTTTTCTTTATTTCGGGTTTTTTTTTGTAGCTAGGCGCTATCACTATCATTTAGTGGTTTAGAGGTAGCCGTACGCAAGTAAACTACTTTTCCTTAGTATTCGATTTCGGGAATCACCGGCAACCATTGGCGGCGCGATTGCGCTTTGGCCTAATAGGATACTGTAGAAAAATCAAATAGGTTGCCTCAGTTTTCCCCGCAGACTGACCCTACCATCATAGGTGGTACCTTCTTGAAAATAGCGCCTAGCCCTAAACCACGAAAGCAAAACGCGTGCATTTCACTCTTTGGGTGTGTTGCAGGCTTTCGTGCGGTTCTTACTCTAAACTACTCTATAGACAAATCCTTCTATATACATTGTTAAAAAAAAGCTCCTTAACTACAACCACTTGAAGCCTAGCTTCTTCTGACTCCCTATTTCTCCGGTGTTCGCTCTTTTTAACGTACGCAAGTCTGAGCTACTTGAAAGGCTTCCTCTAAACTACTCTCTTTAGACAAGACCTACTATAGCTATAGACATTACCACTTCTAAAACACGAACACACCCTTTTAAAACTGACGCTCAATAGTTGCAGGCTTCCAAACTACAACTACTCCTTAGCGCTTTTCCATCAACTCCTAACTCGCTTGTAGTGGTAGTTGTAGCTTTAGCAACCACAACTACCATAACTCCTTCGCCTTTTCTATTCGGCTCATCAACCTCCTTAACTATTATATTACACCTCTTTTCCATTTTCCGTACGCAAGTTGGTTCCATTTTCCACTGACTTATTTAACGTATGCAAGTCCGATTTTTTTTTAGCCTTACGGTAACCCATGGTAGTTTAGGGTAACCCTTTTTAACTCCTTCTTCTAGCAAGAGCCAAAAGAATCTTAGTATTAAACCCACCAGAGTGCTAGCTCTAAAACACACAGAACCTATTCTAAAAGCTACTTGCGTACGAAGAAAATACCTCTAATTGCTTCTAAACTACAATACTTGAAACTTACGTACGGCTACCTCCAAAGTTTGTAGCTTTAGCAACTCCCCAAGCCAACCCTCCTTGGAAAGCACCCCTTTTCTCTATGTTTTCTGCTCCGAATGCTCAAGAGTCTCTAGTAGGAGAAAGCTTCCGTACGCCGTTGCCCCAGTAGGCTACTCTGGGAGAACTGGGACGCCTGGGCAACTTTGGTTGATAGTCTCCCATGCATAGTGGTCTATGTCCCAAGTATGCAACGATCTCCCTGGCCCAGCTCTTTCTCTCTTCTCTAGAAGTGTGCGCACCAGTCTCTACTAGCCTTGGATGCAGGTGGATCAGTCTAGAGAGCCCCTAGGTGTCTCGATGCAGACGGCGTGCCCAGGTCCCCTTCCACTCCTTTTCTGAAAGCACTGATTCTCTCTACAATGGCGTCTTATTTATCTGGGCTATTTAGTCGAAAGCACTTGCGTACGCTGATTCCCCTTTTGTTGGAAGCATCAACAAAGGCATCGCGGTCTCTAACTACCTTCTCCACTCTCTAGACTAGACTATCAATGCAATGAGTGCCCATAGATAAGAAAGTAGGGATGACTCTCTATACGCTACAACCGCACAAACAAGGGTGGGGTGAGTGCCTGTAGTAGACAGATGCTTCTTAGGCCTGAGGAGTAGTTTGGAAGCTTTCTAAACTACCGTAGTGCCCACTTAGAATAGGTTCTGTGAACTTGCGTACGGTGGAAAAAAGACGATGGATAAGAAGTAGTTTAGAGCTATTTTTTAAGAGCGAAGTTGCTAAAGCTAGTTTAAAAGAGTAAAGAGCCGAAGGTGGAGCCAGTAAGGTAGTTTGGAAGCCGTACGCAAGTTTCAAGTAGCGCAGAGGGCTTTAAATAGAAGACGAGGTTTCAAGTATTAAAGAGCATTAGTAGTTTAGAGCGTACGCAAGTTTTAAAAAAAAGCCTTAAAGAGTAGCCACTGAAGTAGGAGGTGTGGTTTAAAAAGCTTTAAGTAGCTGGAGTTAATAAAGAGTTTAAAGCGCAACAAGATAAGGAAGCGCTAGAATAGGAAACATGCTGAGCTAAGATTGAGCGGAAGCCTAAGGCCTAAGGTGCGAGTTTAAAGCGCATGAATAGGTTCTAACTCTAATAGGAGGTGGGAGGAGTAGTTTGGAAGCCGGATTAAAGAACCAAGGATCCTAAACTACAGAGCTATTTTTTTATGATGGAAAATAGGACTTGCGTACGTTAAATAAGAGTGAAAGCTACGGGGGCCAGAACAAGACCGTCTGTGAATCATCAACGGATATATCTTTCATTTTTACTAGTCAACGTTGTGTGCGAGGTATTAGGTCTAGTTATGCAAAGCTCAACGCGTGTCAAAAAAGTCTTGGGTTTCCTTTGTGCAAGAGGTCTAAAACGGGAAGTCGGATAGCTAGGTATGTGTTGGCAAAGCAGTTAGAGGCGTGGTCTTCTTTCAGCCAACATTCCCCGTGTGTGAAAGAAGTGGAGTTAAGTTGCTCTTCTTTGATCACTAGCGTTAGCTCAATCCCTTAATTGCCTCCACCTCGTCTTCTATCTTTAGCCCAGCCTCTCTATAAAGGGGCCTTTAGGCAACACAAGGATCCTACTTGTTTTTAGATGATGGAACAGATGATGGATAAGTAGTTTACTTACGTACGCGCAACTATCCACCTCTGCGTTTTTGAAAGGTTCTAAAACACACTCCACCTTATACGGCTTACTCCTTTGCCCACCTTTTTTTGCTGCTACCTTACTCCACACTACTACCTCTTTTTAAACCCTGCTTTTGACTTCACTGCATGGATCTTCAACGCACCTGTTGCTTGTCCATATCTAGCTTCGAACGCACCTTTTGCCTGATACGTAGCTTTACCTGTTTTGCCTCTAAAAAAACTAGTAAGGATCTTCGAACGCACCTCTTGTAGCTCAATCTACTTATCTTGCTTCTGGCTCCCACCTCTTCTGCAGTTTAGGGGCCTCGGAAGCCTTGGTTTGTCTTGACGGTTGATAAGAAAGCGTAGTTTTGACCTCTAACTACTCATGAAGAGCGTCTTTGGATCCTTGGCTTCACTCGAAAGTCTTGCTTCACTCGCTTTTTCACCGTACGCAAGTGTCCTTTTTTCTTCTTGCTCTTGGAAGCGTTGGCTTTGTCTTGACTAGGGGCTGCGTTGGCTTCTCACTAGTAATAGGAATAGGAACAGGAAGCGTGTCCTTCTCACTAGGAATAGGAAGCGCCGGACGGTTGATAAGAAGACAAGGCTAGGAATAGGAACAGGAATAGGAGAAGCGGCGTACGGTTGATAAGAAGACAAGGCTATGAAAAAGCTAGGAAGCGCAGATTTGTCTTCTAAACTACCTTATCAACCGTCTCAAAAGCGTTGGTGGTTTTGTCTTCGTCTTGCTCGTAGTTTGGAAGCGTTGTCAAACTGGTTGGTTTTCGCGTACGCAAGTGCTCTAGCATAGGTTTTGTCGTACGCAAGTTCTAATGAGTTTGCCTATGCCTCTGCGTTTTTGAAAGGCTTCCTAAACTACAACTACGAAAGCGTTGGTTTTTGACTATGAATAGTAAGCGGGGGCTTGTCGCTGGGAATAGGGGCCATTGGCTTGTCACTAGGAATAGGGGAGAGGTAGCCTTTGAGTTCTTGAACGCAGAGGAAGCTCTTGCTAAAGCTACAAGAATAGTTATTGAGCTATTTTTGAACCGTTCTAATTAGTGCTTTAAGTAGCTAGGGGGCTTTAAATAGAAGACGGAGTTTTAAAAGGGTCAGAAGCCTTTGAGTTCTAGAACGCAGAGGTGGAGTTAGGGCCGATAGCTAAGGCGTTTGACTTTGACCTCTAAACTACTCTGCTCGAGAATAGTTGGAGAACGCAGAAAGAAAGTCGTTGGCTAACTGGTGTAGCCTTAGCGCTAGATCTCGGTTGTAGAAACCATCGTCATTCTTTTTTTAGCGGTGTTCTGGGTTCTTTCTTGCTGGTCCAAACTACCGAAAGACTGAAACATCCTAGCTCCAGATTGACGCATCCGCGCTAACGCTAAATAGTCCCGATTTCTTGCTGAATAGCTGCTAGCGCTTAAAAAACAGCTTTCTAGTGCTAGTGCTCCACTTTTTTCTACCTTTGAGAATAGCGACTATGTTTGCAATGCAGACCCACCCCCCTAAACTACCGAAAGCAACTGTCTTTCTCCCGCCACAAAGAGCGTCAGCGGGTCCTGGCTATTGACTTACGCTTAAGGCATCACAAGAAGGATGCCTATGATGATAAACCTTACGCGCTAGTCAAGAAGGATGCCTATGATGATCAACTAAGGAATATCGCTCAGAAGTCCACGGTTTTTGGGGGGGAGTGCCATAGCCGTATACAACTTCATAACAAGAGACCGCGAGTATGCTTAGGATCCTTGGACCTGCTGCTCTCTAACTACTTGATAGGATCCCCTTTCTATAGCTGCCTGATTTGGATACGGACCTAACCTCTCTAATAGCTAATAGTAGGAAGCGTCGGCCTGTTTTTAACTAACGGTTGATAAGAAGGATCCTAGGAATAAAAAAAAGAGTGGACTTGAATCAATTCGCACTACATCTCGCCATTTTTTCTCTTTTCAAACGGTACTTGCTACACTCACCAGGCCGCCTAGCCTGCACTCTTTTTTAAGAGGTTAGCCTTCTAGCTACCTTGTCGCTATCTGGATTAACCGGGGCTATGTCTAAGATACCCCAGCCGCTGCGTCTCAACACGTGGCACGTCGCCGCCGCAATAGACCCCCAGACTCAACGAGAGGAGAGAAGGACGGCACGAACTAAGGACGGTTTAGTAGAAAAGAATCGGCTATTAAAGACCCACACCCGAGACGCACATATGAGAAGCTCTAACTGCATGGAAGGATCCTAGGAAGAAGAGAGCATTCGCCGCGGAATCAAAGCCCGAGAGTAGATTAGAAGACCCACCCGCAGTAGAGAGTCAGTCAGTAGCTAGTCCAATGGCTAGAAGTGCTAGAGCAGGAGAGAATAGGGATGAATGAGGAGTGAGGAAGAGTGCAAGCAATGAAGGGGTGTGTTGTAGAGACGGGATGAGCAAGTGAGACGAGATCGGAATGGGATCATTGGTCCAGAGTCCGCGACTCACTATTTATAACTAAGATATAACAGCATCACTAGTTGTAGTTGTAGTTGCTTTTTAAATACAACTACAACTACAAGCTTCCTTTTCTTCTAACTATTCGTCTATCCCAGGATCCTTGGCTCCACTAGTTGCTGCGTACGCAAGTAAAACTACTTTTCCATCATCAAAAAACAAGCTACCTAGCGCAAAAACAATCCACTATCATCCAAGGTTTATCAAAAGGATCCTTGCTGGATTTCGCAATTCTTTAGTTAGGTTGCCTCGTGGTAGTTTCCTCCCCTCGTTGGTAAAGGTAGTTTGGAAGCCGTACGCAAGTTTCAAGTATTAAAGAAGTAGCTCCGTTCCTAAACTACGAGGATCCAAACTACAAACTACAGTAGTTTAGAGTCGTAGTTTAGGATCCAAACTACAAACTACAGAGCCATTTTTTAATAAAACTTGCGTACGAAAAAAGAAAGAGTAGTTTAGAGCGTAGATCAAGGATCCTAGTGAGAAGAAGGCCCCTAACTACTGTAGCTAGAGAGAGGTGTGTGCTGGAGCGTAGATCAGAAGAAGGGCGACTACGAACAGCATAAGGGTTGACTTGCGTACGGTGATGCTGGGGCTGAAAGAAAGTAGCAAGCATGGGCTAAGGTGGAGCCAGCGATAAAAAGTAGATTAGAAGCGGAAGTGAATTAAAGACTGAAATATACATTACGGAAAAGACGGTGGATAAAAGGTACAAAGGAGTACAGTAGTTTGTAGTTTGGAGCACAAAGGAGCATTAAAGAGTAGTTTAGAAGCCGCAAAAATAATAGGTAGGATCCAAACTACAAACTACGAGCTAAGGTGGACAAAGGAAAAGAGCTAACTTGCGTACGGTGGAGTTAGCAGCAAATAAGAGGTGGGAAGCGCTCTTGTTAGAAGACTGAGTTAGGTAGCCGTTGACAAAAGACCAGCAAATCGTCCTTTTGGCGTACGCAAGTCTAACGCTACCGTCGCTGCCGTCACTTGCTAGGTCTAGCTGTTGAACCACACCTACCTGGGGGCTTTCTTCATAATCAATAGATAGAAGAACGCGCCTGTGGCCAGTTTACTGGACTATGGGAGCTAAAAGGATGGATAGCAGGGCTGCTAGCCAACCGGGTGTTTTTTTGGGGGGGATGTAGGAATCGCAAAGGTAGCCATAAGGTAGCTTGTTTTTGATGATGGATAAGTAGTTTACTTACGTACGCGCAACTTTTAAAAGGAGTGGGGTAAGGTAGCCTTTATTTCATTCCTACAGTGGAAAAGTAGTTTACTTGCGTGATGATGGAAAATAGGACACCAACTTGCGTACGGAAAATCCATCATCTTAAAATAGATGACGAAGCCTTTAGACTTGCGTACGGGGTTTTCCAAAGCCATTAGCGACAGGGTTTTAAAAGGGTTAAAAGTGTACAAAGGAAAAGAAGCCAGACTTGCGTACGGTGATGCTGTTTTGTCTTTTTTGCTTCTAAACGACAAGGATCCTTCGGCGCACGCAAGTACCGGAGTTTTAAAAGGGTTAAGGCTTTCAAATAGCTCAGTGCGTCAGCCTTTCAAGTATTCAAGAAAAGAGGCTGGGCTAAAGAAAAAGAGGCAAGAATAGGTATAGAGTTAGCGCTTTTTTAAGTAGCAAGCGCGGGTTAAAGACTAAGGCGAGTTGTAGTTTGGAGGTAGTGGTAATGTCTATAGAGAGCTTTTAAAAGAATAAGATAAGGAACTGCAAGTTTCGCCGTACGCAAGTTTCTATAGGATGCGTTGGTTCTAAGACATTGGAAGTGGGAGCACAGGCTTGCCCTTTAAGACATTACCGAAAGCATTGGTTTGCGCGTACGCAAGTGCTCTAAAAGAAAGTTGGACTAGTAAGCATCAGTTCGTGTAGTTTCCGTTCCATAGCTTAGGAGCAGATAGCTAAAATTTACCTAGAACGCAGAAAGCAAGTAAAAGACCAAACTACGCTTCACTCCTAACCACTAGAACAGAGCCTACTAGAAAAAGCTGCACCCACCAGCAAGAAAGAAAGGAACTTGCGTACGCCGAAGGCTTAACTACTCTCCATAAAGCGCCAGACTTGCGTACGTTTAAAAGGGTGGGATGGAGAAAAAAAAGGGAGCAATGTTCCCAGCTATTTAGTAGCTAGAGGCCAGTTTTGCGTACGCAAGTTCGAAGCGTTTCAAAAAGAAGGAGAGGCACTAGAAAGCAAAGCTTGAGTAGCCTGTGATTCTAACAAGAGCGTGCTTTAGAGGACCAGCCGAGGTCGATATCTCAGGTTCATAGTGCACCAAGAATAACCGCGAAACCGCTAGCGTTTAAGGGGTCAGAAGGCTGTCTCGAGGTCCATAGTTCCGCCAGTAGGCTATTTTTCGTGGCACTCTCGAGGTCTATAGTGTGGTCGCCCCAAAAAAACGAGGTCTATAGACTATCTACCCCGGAGACACTATAGACCTCCTTTTTTTGCACACCCTTGGCGTCAGCCCAAAGCAAGCGGCCTCTTAGAGCGTCTCCCCACTAAGCTATGCCTAATGGACTCCGTCTCTCCCACTACAGACAAACTGGCGAGAGCCCACTATCATAAAGCAATCGGCCTCAATGAGCGTCTCGGCATGCAAGACGTTGCTATGCTGATCGCCGGATAAAACAATTAGCGGTAGTTTAGGATCCAAACTACAAACTACGTAAGTCTAATGTCTAGTTGTCCCAGCTACCATCGCGATTCTTTCGTATTCGTAGTAGTGGGTTTGTCTATAGAGGAACTCTCGTGCCGGGTCTCCAGTAGGCTCATTTTGGCCTAAAAAAAGCGGGATAGGCATTCGCACTTATCTACAACTTCGTCTCAACAAGAGAAAGAGCGTGACATCTTCTTTCTCTCTGTGCGTCTTCTTGCTCTCTGTGCGTGACATCTTCTTTCTCTCTGTGATATTGGTTGGTCGAGTTAAGGGCCGAAGTTGTTGAGTTAAGGGCCGAAATCTCTTTAGGATTTTCTATAGTCCAGGTGTGTGTTTGTGTTGCTGCCCACATTTTTGAGGCTAGCTCCAGACACGAAGCGCTAGGGCCTTATTGTTTGCTGCTGTACTTAGGAACGAATGTAGCCTAGCCTCCTTAACCCTACAGGTCCTGGCTGCCTACCCCCGGTCGAAGAAAAGGCGTTGGAAGCCTTATCAGTCAAAAAATGGAACGACGCCGTCTAAACTACTTTTTGTCTACTAGTCCTCCTTTTAAAAGCCTAGACCTTTAGGCCTCGATTAGCGACTTCGGTCCACCCCCTTTTTATTCCCCTGGGGTTTTTAGGCATAGTGAGAAGAAATTCGTAGCCAAAAGCAAGGCGAGGGAGTCCTTTGCTTTCCGCTGCTTTCCGCCCTTAGTCGCCATGGGGAAGTTAAGCCGCGTAGCGAACTAAGAAAGAAGTCTTCGGCCAGCTATCCACTGAATGTCTATAAGCTACGTCTATCTCTGGCTAGATCGACTGATCTTGACTATCGCTATCGTTACACTGACGCCTATGCTTTCTAGTGGCGCTATGTCGTTCCTTCTTTGTCAGTCTCACGGCGGGGCTTATTCGGAAGGCAAAAATAAGATCTTCAGGAAAGACGCTTAGACATAGCATTGGCCACAGAGGTCTATGAATGACGGCGTTCTCTTCGTAGCTAGACCTTCTTCCATAAGAGTACGTAGTGGTTTAGATCGTATGACATCGAAAAAAGCGTTGCCTAACTGACAAAAAATAAAAACCTTGGATAAGAAGGGTAGCGGTAATGTGTATAAGAACGCGACGCCGTCTAGGTTCAGTCTTAGGCCTACGTTGCTTGAAAGGACCCGAAAAAAAGAAGTGGCATATGTGCAAGAAAAGAATAGCCCAAAGACATAACCGGCAACGAGAAGAAGGATCCTAGGAAGGAAGCTCGGGTGTTTGGAAACGCTGAAAAAGCCTTAGATAAGATAGAAAGGCTCTTTCTGGTCAATCGGGGACTTGCGTACGGAGATTCGCTTTGAGTGTCATAGTGGGCTTGTAGAGAGTAGTGATTCGCGCCGGACCAAGCCTAAGGCATTCATTCTTTTTTAACTAGCTCAATCTCGCTTATCTTGCTCACTTGTGATTCGCGCGTGGAAGCTGAACTCGCAAGACCTATGCGAAGAAGATGACAATTTTGCCTTTGCTATAGCTATAGAAGAATCGGAGGATGAGATGCCTGTAGCTATAGAAGAATCGGAGGATGAGATGCATGTCGGTAGCGCCAAAACCTACGCCTTCTATGTCTTCTCGTCGCTATGTCATTCTTCGCCTTCTGGGGCTGTGTTGAGAATGTCGCTTTGTGCCTATCTTCTTTCGTAGGCGCGATGGACCAGCTTTCTAAACTACTAGAACGCCGCTAGCCAAATAAAGCCCAGCAAGAAAGAAGAAATCCAATGTAGCTCAATTTTAGCTCTGGTCTTTTCCGTAATGTATATTTTTTCCGTAGCATAGCTTTGAACCTATTCTAGCTCTACCTTATCTTGCTTTTTGAGCGTAATGTATATTTTTTTTTGAAACTTGCGTACGCTCAACCACGCTTCTAAACTACTAAAAGAAAGCCAACTTTCACCCGTAATGTATATTTTAAAAGAAAGCCAACTTTCACCCTTTTCGTACGCAAGTTTAGACAAACCCGGCTACCTTCCTCCCTTATACCTGAGTCAAATAGCTATCTATAGTTAGGACGTTAGCGTAGTGAGAGTAGGATGGGCCTAAAAAGAGTAGTTTAGACTTGCGTACGGCGAGCCAAAGACGGGCGAAAGAAAGAGTCGAGCCAAAGAGTTTCAAAAGACGGGCGAAAGTAAAGAGTCGAGCCAAAGACTTGCGTACGGCGAATAGTATAAGCGAAAGAAAGAGCTCACGAAAATGGGTAAGAAAGAAAAGCGAGGCCAGACATGAAGCCTTGCTTTTGACTGCCTTCGCCGTACGCAAGTTACCCTAGGCGACTCTGATGCAATGATGCGGCAACAAAAGAACTACCATTTGTCTTTCTTATAGCGACTTTCTTATAGCTACAGGTGCCATTCTGCTTACACGGGGGCCAAGTAGGGGTCAGTAGTTAGAGGCTCAAAAGATTCTTACGAAAGACAAGTGGCCAAAGAGTTCAGTCCTTACAGCACTCCACGGGGAGCACTCCGGAAGGATTAAGAAAATCTTGCGTTTCGTAGGCTAGGGCTTGTCCTTCTGTCTTCCCTATCGAACTCATTGCGAAAAGGGGCCTAGCTAATGATAGCGCCTCGTGGGAGCCAATAGATACGGAAAGAAGCGTTAGCGCATCGAAAAAAAGCTCCTAACCGCTAGAGTAGTTTAGGATCCTAAACTACCGCTAATTGTTTTATCCGCCACACTATCGACTACCTCCTTTTAAAGCACAGACACCCTAATGCCTTGTAGACTTACGTAGTTTGTAGTTTGGATCCTAAACTACCGCTATTTATCCGGCTACCTAACTCACACCTTCTTTTAAAGTCCACCTACGGTTCCCTTCGGCTTCGGCGTACGCAAGTTCCAAACTACGCCCCTAAACTACTTAAACCACTAGTTGCGCGTACGTAAGTAAACTACTATTCCATCATCAAAAACAAGCTTCCAAACTACAAACTACAACTACCGTCTTCGGTGTCCAAACTACCTTTTTAAAGTAGCAAGTTCTAACTCTTTTCTTTAATTGCTTATTAAGGCTACCTTCGTCGTCGGCTTCCAACTCTACCTTCGGCTTCTTACCCTTTTTAACGTACGCAAGTCTGGTGTCCAAACTACCTTTTTTAAGTAGCAAGTTCTAAAACACACTCTAAACTACTTTCACCGTACGCAAGTTGTTTAGGATCCTACCAATGATGTAGTTTAGGATCCTACCAATGATGTAGTTAAAGACCAGAGCTACAGGGGCAAACTCATTGGACAGGCGATACGAGGAGAAGGAATCCCATCCCGTTTTTAAACCAGTCCAAGCTGGGAACTTGCGTACGGTCAAGCAAGAGGAAGGGACAGACAAGAGAAAGGCCTACGAGCAAGGATCCTGCCGCTAGCATCTCATCTCTTAACCCAACCAGCGAGTCTGTGGCCATAGGTTCTATCTTAACCCAACCAGCGAGTCTGTGGCCATAGGTTGTAGATAGAGTAAGGTAGCTTTCTAAACTACCGTAGTGCCCACTAGAATAGGCATCACTTACGTACGTGGAAAAGAGCCATTCAAAAAAAAGGAGTTTAAAAGAGAGGTAAACAGCGACTTGCGTACAGAGAAAAGACATCGTCAAAAGCGACTTGCGTACGGAAAAAAGACAAGGTAAACAGCGACTTGCGTACGGAGAGAAGACAAGAGCGAAAGCAACTACTACTGGAGCGTATCAACGACTACTGGAGCGTATAGAGGGCCAGAATAAGAACCCGTTCTATTCTGACTATATGTATGGAGAGCCTCACTATCTTCTTTCTCACCAACTTGCGTACGCTGAGATAAGGCCCCAACTTGAGACCCTAGTTGGAATCCTGCCGCTCATTCTGACTAGGCAAAAAATATACATTACGGATAAAAATAGATGCTATCCTCGTACGCAAGTTAAAAAAGAACTTGCGTACGGAGATAAATAGACGTTATCCTCGTACGCAAGTTAAAAAAGAACTTGCGTACGGAGATAACTCCTCTACCTATATCAATAGCCTACCCGAGGGAAACACATCTTCACCGTAAGCGTCTCCTTTGCCTAGTCAGAGCCTTTATTCGAATCATAGCCTACTGGAAGGCAAGAAAGAAGGGCGGCACTCAAGCAAGGATCCTAGCACAAAAAACTCAAAGAATAGGACCGCCGTACGCAAGTTGGCCACTATGAAGATGAATCCAAATAAGCACTAAGATGGGCACAGGTCTCTTCGTACGCAAGTCTAACCTGAGATAGATCAGCGCTTTCCAGCAGTGGTGATCTAAGAATTCCCACTTGAAGCGTAAGCTAAGATGTGCGGGTCTCTTCGTACGCAAGTCTAACCTGAGATAGATCAGCGCTTTCCAATCCAGCAGTGGAGACCTGAAAATTCCCACCTTAATCCAAATAAGCGCTAAGATGTGCAGGTCTCTAAACTTGCGTACGAAGACCAGAAATAGATCGGCGCTTTCCAATCCATTAGTCCTTCGCTTAAAATTCCAGCAGAGACTCATGAAATTCCAGCTTGAAGCGTAAGCTAAGATGCGCAGGTCGCTAAACTTGCGTACGAAGACCAGAGCTAGATCAGCGCTTTCCACGTACGCAAGTCCAAACAGACTCATAAAATTCCTGCTTTGAAGCGATAGATATTGTGTAAGCATTCTAGCATGGGTACCCCTACCCTTTTAAAGCGGCTTTTTACTTGACTCTCTTTGCCTCCCTAGCAATGCGAAACCATGGGACCCAACTTTCGCTAACGTTTCTCGCTATGCATCGTTGGAACTTGCGTACGAAGAAGCTTGGTAAAGGAGTTCAAAAAGACGCGCGGCTTTTCCAACTTAGAGAACCAAAAAAAAACTCGGAGAACTCCTAACTACGTTGAAGGCATGCTAACGCTAACTTGCGTACGGAGAGAATAAGAGCTCTACTCTAGGCTTAGACATTACCAGTCGTCCTCAGAGAATAGGAGAGTCCCCTTTTCAATCAACAGAGCATCAATGCCTTCCTTTTCTTTGATTGAAAAGAAGAAAGCCAGAGCTTGGAGATGCTGGTCAGAATCCAGTGGAAAAAGCGGCTAGAACCTCCGAGTGGAAAAGCGGCTAGAAAACCTCCGAACTGAATGAGCCTTTTCGGTGGCTATTCTTCCCATTCTTCAGGTGGGAGCCTCAAAGGGACTAGTTGCTGCGTACGCAAGTAAACTACTTATCCATCATCTAAAAACAAGTGGTAGGCCGCGGTTATGACATCTGGTCTCGCCCAAAGGGAGCTCTGCATCTGGTGACCTAAGGCCTAAAAAAGACCACATAAGAAAACAAACAGGCCTTCTGTGGTTTCTAGCAAAAAGGAGATGGCAAGATTCACCGTACGCAAGTGAGCGTCTTTCTTCGTCTTCAACCTCTGTGGACCAGCTTAGCTTTTCTACCCCCAGGTTCTAGGAAGTCCCCCCATCACCGATCTTGGGCACATTTCTCAAAGAGCTGATGGCTTTCGGTACCTAAGGGACCTTGGTGCGATCTCTAACTACTCCTTGATAGCCCGATGAGTGCGTAACCAGACAAGAATAAGAATGCGTGGGAATCTCGACTACCATCTCCACCTTCGGTAGGTGCCGCGTACGCAAGTCAAAAAAAAAAACGACTCCTAAAGCTACCTACAAACTACGCTACGGTCCTTAACTACGCCTTACTTCCTTCTCACTTGACTGGCGCCTTCTCCGCTCCTATCCTCTCCCTTGGTCTTCGACCCGTATTGGGCTTGCTTTTTAAAATACCATAACTCCTCGCTGTGTGCTCGAGCTACTTTCAGGACCTCCCCTTTCCTACAACCCGAGTAGGCATGTCTGACAACCATTCATAGCGGCTGCGACGTATCTAGTCTATAGCGGCATCTATCGTGGATACGCTATTGGGACTCACCCGTGTATAGTCTATCTTATGCCTATCTAGTCTATCTACCTAGCCACTTCTTTTCTTTGACTTGCGTACAAGGAAAGACAGGAATTATCTGCACTTACCCTATAAGAGAGAAGAACCAAGCCTTTTTTTAGAACCAACCAAATAATAAAACAAAGGTCTGGAGAGGTTAAAGTAGTTAGAGGCAAGAGCAAAAGTGAACCGAGACAAAGAGTGAAAGAAGAACCTAAACTTGGAGAATGACCCACACAGAGAAGAAGAACGCTGATCCGTGTAGCCTACGGAAGGAAGTGACTACACCCTTTTCTTAGCAAGCCAAGAAGCCAACGGACAGTGGAAAAGAAGCAAGCCAAGAAGCCAAGTGACTACACCCTTTTCTTAGCAAGCCAAAAACAAGGGAAAGAGCCCACTTGTTGGCGATCCAAACCAAAGAACCTAATTGACTCTAGGACCTTACACCTTAGAGAACCAAAGGTGCTATAGACAAAGAGAAAGATGATAACCTAGTAGTTTGGGACTAGAGCCAAGAACAAAAGGCGGAGAGTAGTTAGAGCTTCGTTTCACTAGGCGCAACTTTCTTTTCACCGACCAGAGTTCAACTTCCACCTGTTTTGACTCAGGTTAGGCTTTCGCGCCTTCATCTTATATGGCTACTGGCTACGACCAGCTAAGCGCTGATAGTTGGTCATAAAAGGCAGCTAGCCTTTAAAACTCTACCTATGCCCCCTCGCTCCTGTCTGACCTCCTTGACTGATTCATTCACTGGCTCCGACCTACTACCTTGGATGCCTACACTTCGACTTCTAAACCTTCGCATCTTCTTTCTGGTTGCGTTGGTGTCCCCTAAACTACTTTTCACTAAAGCCAATTGTTCGGGACAATACCAGGCCCCCTTTTTGTCCTCTAAAAATAAGAAGGATCCTAAACTACCTAACAAGAGTAGTGGTCATGTCTATAGCTATAGGTTGTGGCGGATCACAGCACTAGAAAGGTAGCCGTACGTAAGTTTAAAGAGACTTGCGTACGTTTAAAAGAGTTAAAGGGCTCCACTTGCTTTTAAAATACCATAACTCCTAAAGTTAGAGAGTTTAGACTTGCGTACAGGGAAAGGAGTTTGAGTGACTTTGTCTATAGGCGACCTTTACTCTTTCTCTTTAGCAACATAGCTCCAGTCTTGCCTTGTATTAGGTTGAGGACAATTCTTATCTTGTGCTTATGTTTAGAGTCTATGAATTGTGATTCGCAGGTCCTCTACTAAAGCAGCGGGAGGTAAAAGCTGCTCCAATGGCATTCTCTCCCACCACTTGTCTGGGAAGGTGTCGAGCGAGTGGTACCTATGAAATTCTAGTACAGAGGATCCTTTGAATGGATCACAACCTAATCTCCTATTGCTAGGATCCTTGGCCTTCTCAGGACTGCGCTCTTCTTTCTAACATTGGATCTCCGTACGCAAGTCAGGTTGACCTACGTCTTTTTCGGTGGATAGACAAACTTGCGTACTTTTTGTTGAAAGCGCCCACTTTTCTTTGATTTCTTTTTGGAAGTCCTCCTTTCGCCATAGCATGCTAAATGATCGGGGTTCTCAAACACACCAGCGCCTTGCTTTTTCCTTGCTATGACCAAGAATAGCCTACCTACTGTTTAAAAGGCCTCTAACTACCCTCTTTTCTTTCACCCAGCGGTTCGCTCCTTTGACTCTCTATGGCGCATGTCTTTCGAGGCTCTATAGCACATAGGGTCGCGAGTCTTAGATTAGACACGATTCACCGGTGACTGGCGGAAGTCGCGTGTCCTGTGCGCCACTATTTTCGTTGACAACTGCCGTATTCCTTACTCTTTGAAACTCTCCAAAGAAGGAGCTTGCTACGCTAGTGTTGACTGGAGCCCTATAGTATAGCGCTTGCATCTCTTAGCTTCTTTTTAAAGGGCCTATAGTCTAGTGCTTGCATCTCTGAGCTTCCTTCCCAAGGACCTGACCTACCTACCCAAAGGAACCTAAGGCCCAGCTTCGCTTCGGAGATCCTTCCATATTCTCTTCTGCTTCTTTTTTTGATGGGGTGCCTAAGGTATAGTGGCGCATCGGCTAGCCATCCTAATCTTCACTGGTGGCGTCTGTCTACTGATTCATTCACATTACCGCATTCCTCGATCTAGTTGCATAGTTGATTCATTCACATTACCGCATTCCTCAACACAGACCTAGTTGCATAGTCTTGTGTAGGAGAGGTCCTCGTTTTAGAGCAGCGGAGGTAGATTGGAGGCTTTGTCCAGACCCCGCATTCTTTTCGCTCTCAGCAGAAGTGAGATCCTTGGGCCACGATGGCTCCCCTATCCTATCTTGAAGACTTCAGTCCTTTGTGGCAGCGGGTAGATTGGAGGACACCCTTTTGTCTTTGCAATAATTGGCGCATTCTAGGGGTGAAACCTATGAAGACTACGCCTTCTAAAGCTATTCTACAACTCCCGATTCCCCTTTTCTAAAAGTAGTTAGAGGACAGGTCAGTCTATATAGCGCTCTAGGAGTTCCGAAAAGCAAGAGACAAAAGAAAAAAAGCTACTTGCGTTATGAAAGAAAAGAAGGCAGAGTGCGATTGGATGTAGAAGCTTTGTAGAGGCAGTCTTTAAAAAGGCGATGATCAGCGTACGCAAGTGGTTTTTAAAACTGGAAGCTCTCGTGTTATTTTTAAAACAGGATGCTCGGTAGCTGGTTTTTAAAACTGGAAGCTCATGCGGTACGGCGGTAGCTGGTCCGAGAGTCTGAATGCATAGATGTAGATCCTCCAGGGCTGTGCTGCAGATGCATGAAGGAATCTTGCTCTTCGTTCTAAACCTCACTTCCTTTCATTTGAGGAGTCATGTAGATCATTCTCTTTCTATGCGCTCGCGGGATCGAGGCAACCATAGGGGGGCCACCAAGGCTTCTTCTCATAGGGGACCGCCAAGCTGTCCACCTACGGTTCTAACTCCTTACCTCCTTTTAACGTACGCAAGTGACGCTCAAAAGGCTCCAATGATTAGGATCTTTCTAAACTACGTGGTTTAGAAAGCTACCACCTCTCTCTAGCTGTTAGGGGCCTTCTTCTGGCTGACGCTCTGACAGAACCTATTCTTGTCGCAGCTTCATACCACCTCCGTTTTTTTCCTTTGTCTTTTTAACGTACGCAAGTCCGGATTTTTATCCACCGCTAAACTACTCCGCGTACGTAAGTGTTCTTTAATGCTATTTCTTCCCGTACGCAAGTTAAAAAATAGCTCTTTTCTTTTTGGCGTACGCAAGTCTAACGGCTACCTCTGCGTTCAAGAACTCAAAGGCTACCTTTCGCTCTCGTAGTTGCCTCTCCCCCCCCAAAAACCCATCATCCCGTCTTTCACTCAATTCCAGAGCGGCTATTGGCCACAATTCAACCCTTTTTTTAGCACCTTGGTGCCAAAATGTTCTGCGACGCTAGCTACTCGTGTAAGAGAGCTATCGACTGAAGAAGGGGGGTTAGGAGACCTTTCATTAGCCTTAGAATTCTCGTTTTCAAAGTCTCGCTCCGTGCAGCGCATCTAGGAGAAGCTTTTTCTAACAAGAGCGGCAAGACGGGAGAGTGAATCGCGCAGCGTCTAGTAGCCTAAGAAATGAGAACTTGCGTACGGGGAGTTCGAGATCCTGCGAAATCATCCATTCTGCCCTCTAAACTACCTTGCTGCTCCTTCTTGCTGCTCCCAACCTCACTGTTAAATAAAACATAGCTCAACGCGCGTGAACTAGGCGAAGATAGACAAACTATCTTCTTTGGCAAGGAACTCGCTCGGGAGCTCTTCTTTCTTGACTTTGGTTTGGCCGGGTCAGCGAGTGGTGTCTGGTTGTTTTTTTTTAAGCTTAGCAACGCCCTTATCAATAGGCAGAAGTCCATGCGGGAATCCATCTAAAAACCCACTCTAAGGAAATTCTTCTACAAGAACCTTAAGCGATAGCAACGTAGTCTAGAGGTGCGAAACCTGACCTATATATTCGTACGCTATCAAATAGAGACAAGACGCGTCAAGAGAGTGAGTCGCCCTGTAGCTGCGGCAACAGCGTCGCGAAAAATAGACATTACGCGGAAAAAGCAACGCTTCCAAACTACGTGAATGAAAACTGGCGTTGCGTTGACTTGTCCAAAGCTTATGGAAAGTGGAGCACTAGAGTAGCTAAAAAAACAACAGGCTTTCGTGCTTTTTTCGAGTTGGCCAACCCGTGCTACTTGCGTACGGAGAGATGCGCTCAAAAGAAAGCTAATTCCTTCTCACGCCTGTGGAAAAAGCGGCTCTAAACTACGATACCTGGGACTACCTCACAGCATCATCAAGCACAACGGAAAAGACCTAAACCTCTGCTTTCACTGACACTGACACGGGGACAAAAATACCAAAGATCGCCTATAGAAAGGAAAGAGAAAGAGGATCACCTATTGATTCATCGCCATGCAAGTTTGGTTGCGCCTGGACAGAGTGGACTTCGTAGTTTAGAACTTGCGTACGAAGAAATAAGAGGCTTGCCCAAACCTATTTTTTTTAGTTTGGAGACCGGTAATAAGAGTCTTCTTTTCTTTCATCAGAAATCTTTTACGCATTGAGCTTTTAAAGACCAACTCCACTCAGCGATGGTGCTTTTCAAAAAAGAAAAGGCAATACGAAAACGAAAGCAGTAAGCGCCCGGTTCTTCGGTCTCACCCGTTTTAAAGCCTATCAAGACCATAAAAGGAAAAGGCGAGTATTGGGAAAAGAGACAAGAAGTAGTTGTAGTTTGGAGACGTCTTTTGCTTTTCCATACAACCGACCTACCTAAATTTCGATCTTGCCACTGGGCCCCTACGACGCCTTCCAAAGTTTAGACCAATTCAGATTCCAGATGCGGGCTTCTAGTGGTAACGCCTTTAGCCGTTGGAGCGTTGGGTGGTCTAACCTTTGATCAAAGAGGAGAGGACCAGATGAAGATGAAGAGAGCGATGAGTTCTTTTTGTTGCTTTTCGCGTGCCATCTGCGACAGGTCTTTTTTAAAAAAAAACTAGCCAAAACGCATCTGTAGGCCTAGTGCGTTCCAAAGCTACCCCAACGCTTTTTCAGCGGAAGAGCTTCAGTTCCCCAAAGGATTCTTGCGTTCTATTTAAAGCCCGGGCCTATGACATGCATTCAGACAGTGTTGGTCTGAAATTATTGATCACCAGGAGGATCTTCGTACGCAAGTCTTGAGATACAGGGCTAGGTACGAAGGTCGCGGGTTTGGACCACAAGAGCTACTATGCACGCTACGCCCCTAAACTACTTTTACTGGATCTGGTCAAATAGACATTACGGCGAAAGTCAGACCTTTCATGCGTCTTCTAACTACTTTTTACTACTTGCGTACGGAGATCAGACCTAAAAGAGACCCACTCATAGCGGGATCTCATCATCAAAAGCTAGCCGATAGGAGATGTTCGAAGGATCCTTGCTTTGCTTCTAAACTACGGCCCCGATGCATACTCGTTCAGAAAGCAGAAAAGAAAAACAAGGACAATGGCGTCTTTGAAAAGGGAGGACACCTATGGTTGGTCAGACATTTCAAAGCGCTAGTAGGTCTTGGCTTTGAAAAGAAAAACAAAGCCCTGTTTTGATTAAGTTCTTAGGTATGAAACGTAGCGTAGGTCATCAAGTGGAGCCAAGTTTAGAAGGCTTTTAAATGCTTTGAAGCTAGACTCTTACTACTCTCTATCTATCTATATATATTTCACAAACCACCGCCTATATACTAGGTGTTGGCGCTGTCTAATCTACTCTTTCTACGTACGCAAGTTCTAGGTGTGTGTTTTGTTTTTGTTTCTTCGTACGCAAGTTGGTCTTGGTCTTGTTGGGCTTATATATTTAGACGCTGTTTTAAAAGATGTATGAATACAAGTGGACCTTAATCACCCCTTTGCATTTCTCCGTACGCAAGTCTTCGCTTCGGTGGGCACCCAGGAGTCCCATGACCTGGTCCAGAAGATGGGCGATATTAGGTCTCTCACAAGGCAGGGTAGTTGTTTTTGCCTTTTGTCTATAGTAGGTAGTAGGTGCGGGTGTGTTTTGGCACTACGAAGTTAGAGCAGGTGACTTATCTAACGGTGACTTATCTAAAATAGACGTAAAGGCTAGTCGACTAAACCTAAACCTAAACCTAAGACTGACTGACTTCTTTGATACTGGGTGCTTAGGCTTAAAAAAACGCGAGTAGTAAGGAAAAGCAACACCTTTGCTATAAGGAAAATCGCGGACAATGAACGAACGCTAGCCGTTGGTGGAAAAAGCTAGCTTTCTTTTAGTAGTTTAGAAGCGTGGTTGAGCGTACGCAAGTTTCAAAAAACAAAATATACATTACGCTCAAAAAGCAAGATAAGTAGAACCTTTTGAGCTAAGGTGGTTAAAAAAGAGCGTGCACGGCTACGGGTAATGTTTATAGCGACGACCTAGGTAGCCTATTCAGCGGAAAAAGATCGAAGAAGCATTGGAGTGTGCTTTCAAACCAAAGGCGAACGCTGCATTTAGGGTCTAAACCGTGGAATGTCTAGCTCAAAACTTCGAGTAAAAAAAGAAATCAAAGCATTTTCTTTCTAGCAAGAAATCAGGTAGCCGTACGTAAGTTTCAAGTAGCGCAGAGGGAGGATCCTTAAAGAAAAGGGGTGGCTTGTCCTTATCTGTGTGTTTTAGAGCTATTTTTTAAGAAAAGAGATCTGCAGAGAAATTCAAAATAAAAATAGGGCTTTTGGCCTTATTACGTTGCGGGATATCAACATGATGTGACGCCCCGTAAAACAGCTTTAAACACTTGCGTACGCTGAAAGGATCCTTTTAAAAAGAGCGATAAGAGGATAACAAAAATACTAGCAGCAGAGAAGCAACCCTAAGGCTAGAAAAAGAAAAGAACAGGCGTAAGGCTAGAAAAAGAAAAGATTTGATCTTACAGGCGTATTTCATGGCATGATCCCGCGGTTAAAGCCATAGGAAGCCTTAGCTGGTAGAGAGGTAGCTTGTATTAAAAAAAGCAACTTTTTTTAGGAGTAGCGATAGCAAGCCGGTCTACCTTACCTTTCTTTCTTGCCGGGTCTTCGGTAGGTCCCCCAGGTTTCGTGTTCGGTCGTGTTCGGTTTTAAAAGTGCAGGTTTCGGTCCCAGGTTTCGTGCAGGTTTCGGTCCCATCATGACAGGAAGGGACCTTAGGGGCGCACAAGAGGTCCGGTAAGAAGAGCCCTGTAGAGTATCTTGTCTCTTTTCTATCGATATAGAGAGCGCTCACATACCACTGCTTTTTGCAGCTTAGAAGCAACCATCTCTTTTCCTAAGAGGTTTAGCAAGTTGGATGCTTAAAAGGATAAGGAGAAGAGATTGGCGCCCGAGTCTGGCGTTGAAAGGGGAAGTCAGTAGAAAGAAGATAAAGAAGATTGGGAAGTTGATAATGGAGACCTACTGATGAAAGCCTAGTGTTGAACGTTCGCAGCAAAGAGGAATCCCACTTTTCATAGTGAGCCTACCTTTCTAAGACGTGAAAGCTACGGGGATCCTAGTAGTGATAATGTCTAGTGGAGCATCTTTTAAAGAAGTGTCGAAAAAGCAATAGCTGGAGGATCCTTAAAAGAGTTTAAAGAGCATGAAACTTGCGTACGAAAAGAGCTAACCTATTCTTTACAAGTCGCAAAGGAAAGAGGAATTCTACTGGCGCATAATTAGGCTTTTGGCAGTTTCCTAGGTGCTGTAATTAGGCTTTTGGCAGTTTACTAGGTTTTCTTTTGGCGCATAATTAGGCTTTCAGCAGTTTCCTTGGGCTTTTGAAATCGATACTATCTTTAATAGATATAGGCATTAGCTCACGCTTTTAGCGCTAGGGAACTTGCTTAAGCTACTCAGAATGATGCCTAGGATCCTTCTAAACTACTGCTTCTCCTAACTCTAACCGACGGCGAGCGAAGACCAGTTTCATCCTCCCATACTTGCGTACGGCCAAAACTCACTCTCCTCCTTTCCCCGTACGCAAGTCGGAGCCATCGCAAAACAAAAAAAACAAACTTGCGTACGTTGAGTCAGACCATAGGCCAAAGTCACTAATGTCTTTTCCGCGTACGTAAGTGTCCCCGTACGTAAGTTGGAGCGTCTTTTAGTTGCTTCGCTACAACCATCAGGGAGCTCAGAAAAGTGAAATATGCAGAAACTGTAGTTTAGGAAAAGCAGACCATACTTGCGTACGGCGAAAGTTGCTAAAGCTCCTTTAAGAAGAGGGCACTAGTTGTACTTGCGTACGCCGTAATGTATATTTTAGGCAACTACAAGTGGGCTTAATAAAAAGAAAAGAGGATCCTAGGCTCTTGTTGGAAGAAGCGCAAGATAAGTCAGAAAAACAGCTTGAAACACTTGCGTACGCTGAAAGGATCCTAACAAAGATTGGGAGCGAAAAGAGGAAAACAATACTACTAGCTAATAGCTAAGCAACCTTCTTTAGACATTACCGCAGGACGAAAGGTTTAGCACATAGCTCTTAGCCTCCTCAGTTTTATTTCTTGCTTCTTTTGCTTTCTAAACTACGCTTGTCGTCGCTCATCGAGAGTCCTAACAATAATCTTTTGGAAGCCAGAACCTAAGAGCAAGTAGAGAGACGGGTAGTTGTAGTTAAGGATCCTAGGAAGCCAATAGAAGGTAGCAATAGAAGGTAGCACAAGATTCTGTTAGGAAGCCAAAGGGTGTTTTCCATAAAGTTTTTTAACAGAGTTTCGCGGCTACCTCCTTATGCGCCAGAAGAATAGCCTACTAGTAGGTGCAGGTTAGGCCGTACTACCTCTAGGCATTACCACTAGCAAATAGGCATTACCACTGGCAAACCTTTGCTATGGGTTCCGGCGCCTTCGTTACAACTAGGCCCTTACTGCTCGCTAAGAAAAGGTGACTAGTTGAGCTAGCGTCCTAATGCGTTCCTACTGTGGTGAAGGTGACTAGTTGAGCTAGCGTCCTAATGCGTTCCTACTATGGTGTATGATGCGCGATGCGATAAGACATATCCATAAGGAAGAGTCTACTGGTGTGCGCGGCTTTCTATCTATACTAAGGAACGCTATTTTTGGGCTATACAGACAGTAGCTTTGGAAGGCTATTTTTTGGGACTTTCTATAAGCACTAAGGAACGCTATTGTTAGGGACGGGTTAGTCCTTATAGTAGGTTCGGCGACTCGGTTCCTTCCCTTATTAACTACGGTAGCTTGTTTTTGATGATGGATAAGTAGTTTACTTACGTACGCGCAACTTTTTATGGCTTAGGAGCCCTCGCCATGTTTTCTTTTTTCCTTTGGCGGGTAACATTTCTTTCTCTTTGCTTTGCTTGGTCTTGTGTCGGTTTTTTTAGAAGGGGTATAGGTAAACTGTTCACATTAGAGGTCCTAGGTCCAATGGCCTGTCCTAAGAAGTGGCGTAGAGTCCGACTTGCGTACGATGATCTCGCTGCAGCACATCCGTGTGAAGCGTATACCTTACCTTTACTACCACTACCACGGTGGTTCCCCTTCAAAATCCCAAACTCAAGACCTGAGCCTGAGCTTTTGGCAAACGGCTCTCTGAAAGGTTTGATGTTGCTTCTATCAAGAAAGAGTCTTCTAGCAAGATCTCAGCTTTCAGCGCTTATTTTGTCTTTCAATCTGAAAGTCCCCCTAACTGTTAGGCCTTAGCTTCTTCTTCTAAACTACACTCAGACTCAGAAGGGTAGCTGTGTTTTGTCTGATCTTTGTCTATAGCGAAAACCTGCAACACACCCCCATCTCTAGAGTTAGCGCCTTTAGGCCTCTTAACTCCTTTCCTGGGCTTTTAAATAGCAGCTCGACTCGAGATGAGGGTTGGTTCGAACCTGGTTATTTCCGAAGGCGTGTTCCAGTCCCGATCCAGCAGTAGTTAGAACACCTCTCTTTCCAGCGAGAACTCCTACCCTTCTGGTTCTTAGTACTTTAGTCTTTTTAGGAAAGCTTGCGTTGAGTGCATTTTGCCGAGCAATAAATGATGGCTAAAGAAATGCTGTGATAGAGGAGATTTGCGATTATGAACCGCTAACGAGAACCACTGAGTAATGAGAAGAGAACCGCGCTTTTGAAGAGTAACGAGAACCCCGCTTTGAGTAAGGAGAACCACATCACTATTGCATATTTACTTTGCACCAGTTCGCCCTACATAGGTTAGGTCACAGGGGCATCTTCTTTCGCTTTTAAAAGTACAGGCTATTTCTTGGGTCATACTGCTTCCTATAGCCCCTTATCCACCGATCTAGGCGCTTATTAAAGAAACCTGAAACTTTTCCTCTACGCCTGTGCCGTCCTCTACGCTCGCTGACGCCCTTCTTTCCAACCCCCTGTTTTAAATAGCTCTAACAGATTCCACCTTAGCTTATTCACAAGGATCCTTCTAGTTGTTAGAAAGCTACCTTATCTAGCTCTTTTCCCTATACCGGCTACCTTGGATCTCTAACAAGGCTTTCTTGATAGGCCTATTGTCAAGTCCAACTAAACGACGCGAAACTTTCACCGTAGTCCCACGGAGAAAAATGAGGCTATGCTTTTTCGTTTGAATCACCGTACGCAAGTAAAAAAAACAAGGTAGGATCGCATATCCCTAAAAGTAGCTAGAGAAAAAAAACACGGTCCCTCCTTTTTAAAGTCATAGAAAAAGCGCCAAAAGTTGTTTAAAAGACGACAGAAAATTAGCCGACGAAAGAGACGATGGATAAGTAGTTTAGGATCCTTGTTTTTTTTCTCGCCTCTAAAACTACTCTGCGTACGCAAGTTAGCCCAGAGCCTATATAAAAAATATACATTACGCGCAAAACTTGCGTACGTGGAATCAACCCATAGTTTTCAAAAAGACCCACTAACCTCTTTTTAGCCCCTAATCAAGTAGTTTAGCGACAGAAAAAGTGCAAAAGCTGCGTCAGCCTATAGACCAAAACCCACTCAACTCTTTGCCGCTAAACTACAAAAAGCGTCGTAGCAAAAGTGTAAAATGGAAGACGAGTACACTTATAGCTTCTACGGATGGGACTTTTGGTCTAGTTTAGTACGCCTCCTTTGAAGACGAAGGATCCTTGGGCTATTCTACTCTACGTATCTTGCTGGGATTGAACCCTTGGGTGAATATGTCTAAGGCTCAACTACCCCTTTTTTGGGGTACGCGCTAAATGTTTAGGCCAATAAATGGTTGCTCGCTCTATACAAGAAGGACCAAAACACACTCCTTTTAAAGCCTTTAGTAGTTTGTAGTTTGGACACCCTACATTACCACTACTCTCTTTAAAGGCTCCTGGCCCTTATTTAACGTACGCAAGTCTGTTAAAAAATCACTCGTAGTTTAGGATCCTACCACACTTGCGTACTTTTTGTTGAAAATAGGATCCTAAACTACGAGCTTTTTAAAAGAGTCGGAGCTATTTCTTTACTTCTTTTTGCTAGCGGTGTTTAAAACGAGCCTCTTTTTCCGCGTAATGTCTATTTTCCGCGTACGCAAGTCGCTAGTCCTTCTTTTTTAATAACGCGCTCGCCTAGCCTTTTGGCAATCCTTCGCCTTTCCTCCTTCTTTGCTAGTCCTTCTTTTTTAATAACTTCCGCTAAACTACCGCTATCGCTCGCTAACTCCACCCCTAAACTACTTAAACTACCACCTCTGCTTTCCTTATCCTTAATCTCGGCTCGCTAGCTCCAAACTACAAACTACGCTCTTTTTGAACGTACGCAAGTCCGTAATGTATATTTTTAAAGCTAACTCGTAGTTTAGGATCCTACCTATTCTGTTGCTAAACTACCTTCTGCGTACGCAAGTTTTCTTCTGATCTTTAATCAGCGTACGCAAGTCCTACCCCCTTGCTAAAGCTATCCACCTCTAAGCTACTCTTTAATGCTCTTTAATCCCTACGGCTTCCTCCGGTGTCCTTCGTCCACCTAGTCTTTCTTGTATGTGCGACGACATCGCGGAAGAGAATCTCCCAGCCCTTTCGCCTGCTGTGTGGTAAATGAGAAGCCCCCCATCAAGAACTATCGTCGAGATGTGGACACTTCCAGATATGCTGTGAGAAGAGAAGGGAGAATGGATGTTCCAGATGCTGTGTGAGAAGAGAGAATGGCTGTTCCAGATGCTGTGAGAAGAGAGAGCTGACCCAATAGTTGGAAGTGCTGTGCGTATGTTTAGCATACTAAGAAAGTGCTGTGCATATATTTAGCATACGTTGGGAGACCAAACTCTGCTTATGATGCCAAACGTTTGAGCGCTATAGCTAGATCCAGAAAAAAAACCACTCACGTCCTTCTTTTTGTCCGAGGCAAAGAAGAGCTTTAAAAGGAGGACAGCCACAAGTTCCTTGCCTTTAAAAAGGATCCTTCTTGACGGACCTGGTAGATGATTGGCCCCTGGTCGAGTCTTTAAAAAAGGTCTTCTCCTAAGAGTGACGTCGAGCACGAAGCAAGGCGAATAGTGAAGTGGAATGTGCTTCCATTCCTAGCTCCACCGTACGCAAGTTCGGCTACCTGCTGGTCGAGTCTTTAAAAGACGACTAGTAGGACGATTCTCTCTTAGTAGCCTAAAAAAAGGAGAACGAGAGAAAGAAGGCGAAATCCGTAGTTTTGGACACCGCATTTAGACTTTGGCTAGACTCATTCGTGTATGCACTTGCCTTTCAAGCCCCTATAGCCCATTCCCCTATCCGCACTTGAGTCTGGTTGACAAAAGACAAAGAGCGAAGGCAAGGCGAACAAGGCGAAGCAGTAGAGTAGCAGTAGAGTAGTTTAGAGGACGTCCTTCGCCGTAATGTATATTATCGGTTGCTTTTTTAAATACCCACCTACGGCTTCTTTTTATCTAGTCCACCCCCGGTTCCCTTGCGGCTTCTGATAGCTTTAGCAACCTTTGTCTTTAACTCGCCTAAAATATACATTACGGCCTAACTCCACCTTCGGCGTAATGTCTATTTCTGATAGCTTTAGCAACCTTTTTGCTACCTCTTTTCTTTATTCTTTTTATCTAGCCCACCTTCAGCTTTTTACTCACTTTTGGCGCTTCTTTTTTAAGTTAGACGACGCTCTAAACTACTAAAAAGCTAAATCGAGGTTAGTTACTTTTTGAAAACTATAGTTCGACTCCTAAACTACGGTCTCAAAAGCGCATTTTGTTTTTGTTGCAGTGAGCGAAAACAAAAACAAAGGAAAATGGGAAACTTGCGTACGAAAAATAGTGACTTTCACCGTACGCAAGTATGGGTCGCTTTTCCTTAGTTTCTGCATATCTCGCTTTCTGAGCTCTTATCCACCGTCCTAGCTACTAATTAAAGGAAAAGATGCGAGTGAGTTTTTCCCTATGGCTCACCTTATTCATCTCACTTCGGGGCATCCAGTCTAAGAGTTGCATTCGGGGGCATCAGCGCTTTTTTCCACCTATGCTTCACTGTACGCAAGTTAGACTCTCATCTCAGAAAGATAGGTAGCGCAACAAGATAAGGTTCTGTTAGAGCTAGCTTTCTAAGCGCTTAGAGGCGCGCGTTTATAGAAGACGAAGTCAAATAGGAGGTGGAAGCAAAATAAGGTTCTGTGTGTAAACTTGCGTACGTGGAAAAGAGCTATTATATCTTATTTCCGCAACCAAAAAGGGTGTCCTTTTAACAGCTACTTAACAGCTACAAACTACTAACAGCTACAAACTACTTTTCCACGTACGCAAGTGTAGGATTTTTCTATAGTGAAGGGTTTAAAAGAGTTAGAGTTGAAGCCTTTAAAGAGACTTGCGTACGTTAAAAAAGAGTAGTAGTTTGTAGTTTGGAGGTAGCTTGTTTTTGATGATGGAACAGATGATGGATAAGTAGTTTACTTACGTACGCGCAACTAGTGGAGTTGCTAAAGCTAGGCTAAGGGCGCTCTTTAAAGGGTTTAAAAGGGTTAGAGGCGTGACTTGCGTACGTAGAAAGGAAATCGCCTATTTCGGTCGTCCTGCTCACCTGAGCCCCTAGCTAACCGGCCTTGCTATTTGGAAAGGCCGCCTAAGAGAACAAGGCTTTTAAAAAAAAGGAGGACTATCAACTAGTACAGTAGGTTAAGGCGCCGCTACTCGGCTATGGTAGTGGTTATGCCGCGCGCTAGCTATTTAGGGGGGGTAGGTTCAAAAAAGCGTTGGTTACTTGCCACACTTCGTAGTGATAATAGGAAAGCGTCGGTGAGCAGCAACTTCCGACCCTTTTCGTCGGCATACATAGCCTTTCGCTAGCTACGCGTCCTCTACGTTTAGGAACGGGCTACTTCATAGCTTTAGCGCGCGATTCTTTGCGAGCAGCCTGAGTGGCTCCAGCACACTACTAGTACAAAAGAGGATCGCCGTACGCAAGTAAAAGAAAAGAACCTAGTGCAACCGGAAAAAAAACAAGCTGCCATACACGTTCTACGTTCATTACGTTCTACGTTCATTTGAGCACATGGCCACTTTTTTAAAAGAGCTTGACCTTAGACCTAAAAAGGAGGACCGGTATGAGAGTCCGGCGCGTCATTGATGGCAATGTCTATAATGAGTAGGTCTTGTCGCACTCAGTCAATCACCGTACGCAAGTCCGTCCTTTACTCACACCTTCTTCTTCTGATAGCTTTAGCAACCCTTTCGGCGTACGCAAGTTCTTTTGAAAACCCTAAACTACTACTTTTTTAAAAACTACTTCTATATACAGCGGAAATAAGATATAATGGCTCTTTTCTTTAAGGCTCTTTTGTCCTACCTATTCTAAAAGCTAGAAGAAAATACCTAGCGCTTTTTTAACTCCGGTTACCCGTAATGTATATTTTTAAAAACGTGGGTTTACTCTTCTTTCTTCCTTATTCTATCTCAAAGAACCTATTCTTTTGCTTCTTCTGTTCTATACACATTACCACTACTCCGTTTTTTTCCTTTGTCTTTTCGTACGCAAGTTTGTACGCAAGTTGCTTTTCTTTCATTGTTTACCGGCTTCTTTTCCTTACTACGCTTTAGCAATCTTTAAAGGCTACCTTCTTTTGACGTACGCAAGTGACGCTCCTTTACTCACTATTTATAACGGCGCTAAAACACACTCTTTTTCACCGTACGCAAGTTGTTTAGGATCCTACCACACTTGCGTACGTGGAAAATAGGATCCTAAACTACAAAGCTACTTGCGTACGAAGAAAATACCTCTGTGCCACTTGAAACTTACGTACGGCTACCAGCACGTAGTTTGAAAGCAAAACGCATTTTAGTCCCACACCACGCAAGAAAGACAAGGGCGCTTTTCCGCTGTATATGGAAGGGTTTAAAACTTGCGTACGGGCAAACTCAATCAGTTTAGAAGCGCGGTGCAAAAAATAAAGCAAGATGATCGCCGGAAAAAAAACAAGCTGCCATACACGTTCTACGTTCATGTCTATATAAGAGTCGAAAAAGCGTTGCCTCTACTACGGGAGGATCGAAGGCTGTGCCGACAGAGCAGACTATATCGGAAAGCCTTGCTTTTGATTCGTAAGCGTTTTTTCCCTCCACTCGGAAGCATTGGTTGACCTCGGGGGTTCACACGGTAGTTTTGGAAGCGCTTGGTGTGTTTTTGACCTTGGATAAGGATAACCACTACAGCCGGTAAAGCAGTCCGCTCTTTACTAGGATCCTTCTGATCGCCATCGCTTCTGGCTAGAACTATAGCTGCGGCTGAGTGTCACATGATGAATAGATCCAAGGATCCTCCTGTTAAACCCTTCCATCGCCGTTAAATAAAACGTAGCTACAGCAAGGAAAAGTAGTTGTAGTTTAGGAGCATCCTAAGCTATAACTACGCTCCAATTGTTTCGCTCGCCTTTTTCTTTCTCTCTGAGCAGCTGCGCATCTAAGTACCCAAAACTTCTGATCCCATTTCTAATCGCTTGACTTTCACTTCACCAGGCTTGCGCAAAGAAAGGACAACCTATACCACTATGAAAAGAGAGGAAGGCCGAGCCAATAGCTATTCCCACCACTACCTACACCTGTGGAATGCTTCTAGATCCATTCATCCTATACTCTATCACGTGCCGCATCGCTTGCTAATCTATGAATATGAATAAGAAGCTCGCTCATCTCTCTCTATGGAGCACTGAAGGCAACCCCCACTACTAAAGACTCTATAAGAGGAGACGGACAAGACAGAGGTACGCTGGGAGAGGGCATGTCATTGCACAGCTTGTAGAGAGATGCGCAGTCCATCGGTTTTTGAACTCTCACTCTAGAACAGAATAGCCTACAAATTTGGAGGTGTCCTTAACTACGAACTCTCACTCTCGAACAGAAGAATAGCCTACAAATTTGGAGGTGTCAATAGCCTACAAATTAGGAGGTGTCATCGGTTTGAATCCAGTTCTTCTAGTGTGCTGCAGACTATGTCATTTGAAAGTGGATGGAAAAAGCGAGCCGCTAGTAAGCAAGGTAGAAGCGCCTTCATTAAAGAAGAAGAAGCGGGACGGTGGATAAGAAGCTCGCATAGGTGCACAGGATCAGCGCCTTACCTTAGCTTACCTTAGAAAGAAGAAGAAGCGGGACGGTGGATAAGAAGCTCTTTTTTTTAGGCGCACACTCGGCCCGAAGCGCCTTCAAAAGAAGAAGCGGGACGGTGGATAAGAAGCTCGAATAGGTGCACACCCGGGTCTTTTAAAACTTGCGTACGGGGATCAGCGCCTTACCTTAGAAAGAAGAAGACAGCCGCTAACCTACTGGCGGAAAGCAAAACCCGTGACTCTGGGCCACAAGGATCCTTTTTAAACTACTGGAGGTGCTGTTCTTTGGGACTTGCGTACAATATACATTACGGGAAAAGATATGAGGTAGCCTTCTATATACATTGGAGGTAGAAGCTAAAGGTAGGTTCTTTGCGAAGGGAAAAGAGATGAGGTGACCTTTCGTAGTTTAGTGGCACAGAGGTAGCGCAGCAAGAATCGGTATTGAGCTAACTTGCGTACGCCAAAGGCGAGTGAAAATAGCGTAGATTAGAAGAAAGTAGTTGCCTAAAATATACATTACGGCTAGTAGTTTAGAAAGCCGTTATCAATTTTGTTAGGGCTAGAGGTGTTGCTAAAGCGACAAACTTTGGACTTGCGTACGGCGTGGGTTAATGGAGTTAGCGCTAGTTGCTACGCTACAAGTGGTAGTTGCCTAGAAGAGTGAGAAGGATCCTAAAACACAGGTCGATTTCCTTGTACGCAACTTGCGTACGTTAAAAAATGTCTATTTTTTTTAGTTTAGAGCGTCTTTTAGTTGCTTCGCTACAACCATCAGGGAGCTCAGAAAAATATACATTACGCGAAATATGCAGAAACTGTAGTTTAGGAAAAACAACCCATTCACCCTTCTTTCTATACGTCGGCCTAGTTTCTATACGTCGGCCTAGCAGCCTAGTAGTCTAAGGGGTTCGGTCGCGGCCAAACAGGCCTCTCTCTTTAGCGATCGGAAAGAGTCCTCCTCCAGCTCCAGTAAGCGGGTTTTGTCCTCTCTTCTCGTCGTCTTGAGAAGAAAAAGAAAAACAAGCTTCTTTTCCTCAATCTCAAAGACCGGGGGCCTACTGCATTCTCCATCCTCTCCAACTTAGCTCCACTTGCTTCTTCTTTTTTGCTCTCTTAGTTGGTCTGCGAGAGGGTATCTGCATTGCATGTCAAGGCTAGCTATGGGTTGGGTCTCTTAGTCGGGGAGCTGCATTGTATGTCAAGGCTAGCTAGGGGTTGAGTCTCTTAGTCGGGTAGCTGCATTGCGTGGCAAGGCTAGCTAGGGGTATCGAGTTTGTCTTAGCTAGGGGTAGTTACTTTGTCTTAGCTAGGGGTATCGAGTTTGTCTATAGTAGCCGAGTGACAAGGCGCTTGGATTTGAGATCAAACACAACGCTTTTTCCAAGGCTTAAAAAAAACACCCGGGTAGGTAGCTTTAGAAAGCACTCTTTTGATAACCCGGGCTATCAAAGAAGAACCCGCGGGTCCTTCCTTCTTTGGTTGAAAGCGAAAACCTATTCACGTAACGTTAAGGGGTCTGCCTTATCTAGGTGCAGGTTGTGTTTTTTTTTTGTCGCGAATCTGGTAGCTAGTCCTCCTTCTATATACAGCGGAAAAGCAACACACTCCTACGACTTTCCCTATAGTTCCTCATTGTCGTGTAGCTAGTCCTCCTTCTATATACAGCGGAAAAGCAACACACTCCTATGACTTTCCCTTTTCCTTTGTCCTCAAATGTTTGTTTTTTTTTAGAGTGTTCGGCAAAGAAAAGAACTGATTGGTCCTAGGTTCCTGGTTCTATTCCATAAAGCGAGATCTTATCCGTGGTGTCAACTTCTTATCTTTCTAGTCTGGCCGGTAGATGTGCTCTCAGCATCTTGCTTCGCTCTTTGCTCTTGGGTTTGATTCAGCTCTTTCTTCTCGGGGACAGACAAACCCCACACGCCTTTTGTTAGGGACCCCAATGAGCTCTTTGCTCTCTTCTATACTACTGGTCTAGATAATGCCGCAGGAACCGGCCCCCTTATCTTTCTACACTAGGCACCGTTGCCGCTAGAAAGCGCCGTTGCCACTAGAAAGCACCGTTGCCACTAGAAAAGACAAAAGCGTCAACCGAAGAAAGATGACCTAGCCAACCACGGATCAGATCTCGCATAAAGGCCTCTGAGCAAATAGCTCCTATCGACGAACCTTAGCAAGGATCCTCCCTTCTTCCTGGGTTCTTACTGAGTTCTTACTGAGATAACCTACTGTTTTTTTAGCTATTTAAAAAAGGTAGGTCGTTGAAAATAGCGACTATGTTTGCAAATAGTTCCCAAGATTTTCCCGCTCGACAAGAGGATGCTTCGTTTGTCTATAGTAATAGAATCGCTTGGCTAAAAAATATAGACAAATGGTAAGCATATGGCTCGCTTTCAAGTTTCATATCATTCCATCTTCGGCGTTTTAAACGGCTATACCGCTCACTGGGCAACCTCATTCACACCTTTCACCCCACTAGTCTAAGACAAAAGGAAGTAGCATGTTTTAGACAACACACGCACGAGATAGCTATCTGCAGATTCTCCCTTTCAAGGATCCTTCCAGGTTCCCCCTTTCGTCTAAGACAAAAGGAAGTAGCATGTTTTAGACAACACACGCACGAGATAGCTATCTGCAGATTCCAATTCCAGAATAGTTTGGATACCTTACCTTACTCTGGCTCTACTAGTTACTGCGTACGCAAGTTTAAAAACAAGCTACCTTACCTGGAAGTTCCATTCCAAGGATCCTCCCCTTCCACGGGAACTTCCCTTACTACCACTACCACTAACCACACGGCAATTCCCCCTTTCAAGGATCCTTCCAGGTTCCCCCTTCCACTGGTTCCCGTACGCAAGTTCCACAGGAACTCCACCCTTTCAAAATCCCAAACTCACTGAGCTTGGCAAACGGCTCTCTTATTTTCTCTTTTTGCTTCGGCGTAATGTCTATTTCTAGCAATAAATCTTTTTCTAGTACCTTTAGTGAGACAAGGGACAAGGAGACTGACTTAGGCTTCGAATGCTATAGTAGCCGGGGGTAAAAAACAGCGATTAAGAAGAGAGCTTCTTTCTTCTATAGACATTAGACTGCTTTTTTGGCTACGGTGCCCCTAAAACACACTACTTTTTGGCTCCCTAGACCAGCACTTGCTAGGGCGGGGTGCAGAGGACCTATACCAGACCTTTCACTTGCTAGGGGATCTGGGTGCTGCAGAGAAATGAAAGCATACCTTTGCGCAGATCTACTTGGGGGACTACGATAGATATAACTGCTGGAGCTTAGTCCTCTTGGGTGTGTTGGAGAGAGCGCAATAAAGCGGATTCTGAAGCTCTATCTCTTTTCTTTAATCCGGCTTTTACTCACGCCTTTCCTTCGAAAAAGCCAGTTGCTTCAACGCCCTTTTTTCCGGTCAATGATTAGGAACACAGTCTTCAGTCTTGGTCGATAATGCATTTACACGGCCCTTTTAAACAGCCTTTTTGACAAACGCCAATAACTTCTGCGCTCATTTTCTTGGTTGGAATGGGACTGGTCGCTTTTTTAAAGGCTTCTTCATGTCTTTTGCAAAGGCTTCTTCATCTGTCTAAAGAAACCCACTACCGTAGTCATCTTCGTACCGTAAATGCTTCGTAAAAAAAAAACAATGCTTCGTAAAAAAAAACAATCGACAAGCCCCGCCTCGACCCCATATGTGATGCTTTGATTTGACTTTGATATTCAATTGTGATGCTTTGATCGGTGGTACCGCAGGTCCAGAAGAAGGACTTGAAGTCAACGCGGGTCCAAAACAAAAGAGAGGAAGGACTTGAAGCTTTTTGTCTTAAGAGGCCGGAAGGTCGCCTTATTAAGACTAAGAAGACCTAGGGCCAATAGCACACTCCTTTCTAATCTTTGGCAGGAGTTTCTTGGTGCTCTTTTTGTTGCTTGTGCTTCTTACTCCGATGGGTGAAAACACTTGACCATCACAGACTTCACGCTTGGTTGCGCTAAGGAAAAAAAGCAAGTTGGTCTTCTGAGATATGGGTGGTCTTAAAAAAAAAACGACTGGTATCTTCCTGTTTGTCTTAATAACTGGTATGGCTTGAGAGCGCTGTTTTTTTAGACGTGAAAGACAAAGACTCTGATGGGAAGCGAATGCAGAACAGTGGAAAAGAGCTTGATGGCTATTCTACCTCTTTTTTATGTCTATAAGTCGTCGGTTTTTTTAACCAAGTGGTTCTGTTTTTTTAGACGTGAAAGACTCTGATGGGAAGCGAATGCAGAACAGTGGAAAAGAGCTTGGCTATTCGACCTGGTGGGAATGTCTATATCTCAGAAGACCTAGGGCGTCCTAGGATCCTTCTGGCGTGGTGTGTGCGCTTCGGGCCTGAGTCTGCGGGGGAGGGGCAAAAAAGATGAGGAGCTAAGTCAGCCGTATAAAATCCAGCAAGAGCAAGGTAGTTTAGAAGCAAGAAAGACAAAGGGGAACCACCTATGAATAGAGGTTAGGCTTCGACATAGCGACTGGTTAAAAAAAATTTAGACATAAAGAAAAGCTGGTTAAAAAAGACCTGTCCCAACTAGATATGATCAGTACTGCCAAGTGACTCAATCACAACTCACAACTCATAGCGTATCAAATCGCCCCTAGTCTAGGCATGCGTTTCAGACCTTCAACGCTTTTTTCCTTCCCCCTTTTAAAGCCTTTAGGGCCCAGCACAAAGGGCGGCTCAAAGAGGAGGCCAATGCTTTCAAGTCAGCGCATCCAAAATGAACCACGGACCAAAACTTCTTGCTGCTTTTTGCAATCTGCTCGTTTGTCTTAATAACTAGAACGAATGGGTATTGCTTACTGCGCCAACGCCAGATGAAGTGGCAGATGAAGAGCATTAGTAGTTTAGAGCGTACGCAAGTTTTCAAAAAAAGCCTTAGTAGTTTAGAGCGTACGCAAGTTCGAAGCTAACGCAGCCTTTATAACTCTTATTTCACTCTGGCGCTTTATGGAGAGTAGTTAAGCCTCCTCCTTTAAGAGTAGCCTAGCCCCTTCAAAAGACGCGTCACTCCCACCTCTGCGTTCAAGAACTCAAAGGCTTATTTAAAAAACTCTTGCTATACCTCTTTTTTTTTAGCCTTAGCGCTTTTTGAACCCTGTAGTTTGTAGTTTGGACACCCTATTATCCATCGTGTTAAAAAATAGCTCTAACAGATTCTTTAATCAAACTATTCTAACAGAAAGCTTTTGACGTACGCAAGTCCTAAACTACTTAAAGCCTCTTTTCCTTATGCCAGAAAGTTCGCTCTAATAGTTGCTTTTAAAAATACAAGCTACCTTCTCCGTACGCAAGTAACTATTGCTATTAACTATTTTTTGTAGTTTAGTACGCAAGTCTGTTAAAAAATAGCACCCTAGTTTTACGGAGCTTTAGCAACTCTTTTCTTTAATTTGGCGTACGCAAGTTCTAAACTACTCCTTAATACCGGCTACCTCAGGTTTCCTCTTTTTGAGGAGCGCGTCCTGTTTTTTCCTTTCACGACTATAGCTATAGACAGACGTAGCAGGCTTCGAAGATGAGAGAGGACCTGTTGCGTTTAATAGAGAAGACCAAGACATGGGAGTAGCGTAGGCAAGTCACCTTCTTTAAAAGAGGTCATAGAAAAGAAAGTCAGCTTGTAGTTTAGCGTAAATTACAAGCCTTTTCATACATAAGGGAGTGCAGCAGTTCGTGTTCTCCTGATCAGTTCTTCGGTACGCTCTTTTTTTGAAGGAAGAAAGCCAAGCCTATAGTGTATAGCCTCGTATAGTGTATAGCCTCGTATAGTGTATAGCCTATAGCGTATAGTGTTAGTGTCGAAACGTTCAGCTCTACTACGCCTGCCTTTGACCCTCCTATAGTGGCCTCTAACTGGTTGCTATTAAAGAAAAACGCCTAGCTTAGGAAAGATCAAAAAAGCTGGGTTGTGCTATAGTGCCCAGGGTGCCCGTGCCTCTGTGCGCCTAGGGAGTTCGAGGGCTGTATCGAAAGTACTATAGGCCTAGCGAGATCGAGACTACTATAGGCCTTTCGAGATCGGGAGTACTTTTGCTAGGGTATCGAGGACGTTGTGACCGGAGAAATTGACCTTTCTTTCGTAAATGACCTCTAACTACTTTCCTTTAGCCCCCATTGCGTGTAAAAAAAAAAAAACGTGCGTTTTCTAACTACTGCTCAGATACCCTTAGGCCCAGCACTCCTAAACTACATTTCGCGCTAAAATTGGAGCTATAAGACGCCGTAGTTTAGGATCCTTCTTTCTTTCGATAGAGATCAAGCAGCCACCGGTGGATCTCTATTACCTAGTCTATAGAAAGCGAAGTAGAGGATTGACTTGGAATTTCGTAGCGGTGCGCTCAAAACTCAACGTTAAAAAAAAGAGATTTCTTTCGTCGTACGCAAGTGACTCTTTTATTTAATTTTATTGAATCCGGCTACCTAGACCCACCAAGCCTGTCTTTCGTCCTAGACGTCTTCGCTTCTTCTTTCGTCCTAGACCTACGTCTGTCTTCTGTCTACTAGGCGCAACACAAGCGAGTCAAAGCTCTTGGCTAAAAAAAGAACTGACTGACTATTCCGCTAACTGACTAGGTGACTCGCCATGCCGACGACGTAGAGCCCACCCTTCGCAACGATCTACAAACGCCAGGAATAGATGGCGATCAGAAGGCAGCCGGAGGTTCGTCAAAGCTGTCTAGGCCCCGTATACGTCTACTAGAAAAGCAAAGAAGCTACTAGAAAATCCAAGAAGACAACGCTTAGGGAAATGGCATCAGCGAACTCTTTGTCGACGAGCCGAAACGTTGCAATATGGAAAAGAAGAAGCTAGTCTTTTTTCCATTTGATCTAGTAGGCCTAGTAGCCATCAAGAAATAAAAGGAAGAAAGAAGGGCACTAGTTGCTGCGTACGCAAGTAAAACACATTTTCCATCATCTAAAAACAAGTGGGTTTAATACTAAGATAGGCTCTTTAAGGAAGAAGCGTAGTTAATGGCTTAGGTAGTTTAGGATCCTAAACTACATCAGTAGTTTGGAAGCCGTACGCAAGTTTCAAGTAGCAACAAGTAGCTAGGTAGTTTGGAAGCTTTTTTTAGAATAGGTTCTGTTAGAGTTGCCTAAAGGCCCCTAACTGCTTAGAGAGGCTGGGTGTAGTTTGGAAGCCGTACGCAAGTTTCAAATAGCTCAGAGGCGGAGTTGCCTAAAGGCTCCTTTAAGAAGAGGTGGGAGTTAAGGAGCTAAATTGAGCCAACGCCTGATAAGTAGTTTAGCGGATGATGGAAAATAGGATCCAAACTACAAACTACGTAAGTCTACTGTCTATAGAAGCAAGAATAGGGCGCTTAAAAAGAAACAAAAGAGCCGTAGTTGTAGTTTAGGATCCTATTTTGTCTTTAGCAACAACACCCTGGATCGCGTGCGTGAATAGTTCATTCGGATACTTAATAGTTTAAAACGGCTAAACTTTTAGCGACACAACGTCCTTCGTCTGTCTATAAGAAGGAAGTGGTCTTTTTTTAGTGGCGAGGAAACCCCCTCTTTAGCTATAGCTATTGGGCGGCTTTGAGCCAAGTAAAAAGCTTTAAAAGGACCTCATTCTCGGGTTTCGTGCATGCGTCTTTCTCAGGTTTCGTGCATGCGTCATTCTCAGGTTTCGTGCATGCGGCTTTGTCTTATCCATAGTGCGCTTTTCGACGAGCTATTGAAAAGAGGTAGGAAGCTTTTTTGTAGTTTAGAAGGATCCTAATCATTGGAAGCCTTTAAAGAGAGGGCTTTAAGTAGTTTGGAGGCTGGGTTAGGCCCCTAACTGCTGAGAGAGGTGGGAGTCAAAAATGGGAGCTAAATTGAGCTAATGCCGTATATGGATAAGACAAAGCTCTAAAAAGAAAAGAAGTGGAGCACGTAGTTTGAAAGCCTACCGCTACGAAATGGAGTAGTGTAGATCAGTGGAGGCACGTAGTTTGAAAGCAAAACCCACAAGTCACCGTACGCAAGTTAGTTTTCTTGCTTTTTTGGACTTGCGTACGCTGAGCGCATATAGCTCAAACTCTGACCCTTTTAAACGTATGCAAGTCCGGCTTTTGACTCTTTTTAACGCTAGCTTCTAATTTGTTCCACCGTCTCTTTTCGTACGCAAGTTTGTACGCAAGTTGCTTTTCTTTCATTGTTTACCGGCTTCCAAACTACGCCATTTCTTGCTGTAGCGCTATCTTTCTTGCTGTTCCATCGTGCTTTCTAAACTACGCGCCATAGCGTCATAGCGACATCGCGCCATAGCGACTGAATAGCGACAGAAGAAGACCAACTCATAGCGACAATAGGGAGGTCTGGTCTTTATTTCCACTCTCTTCTGAGTGTGTAATGCATGGGAGAGCAAAGCGATCAACGCTAAAGGAATCGTAAGAGGGGGATATATCAAGGATCCTAGCACTGTGATTGCATAGGAGGAAGCTGAGAGAGCGTAGTTTTGGAGACACGATTTCAAACAAGACAAGACCTAAACCAACACTGAAAACCTGTCGCAACTGACCAAACCTACAACCAAAACAGGAATAATATTATAAAGAATTACCAGAATGAGACCTAAAGTGATACAAATAGCAAGTCCTTAACGCACACTGGTTTTGTCATTGACAACCCCAACCTTCTAAGCTAAACTAGCTGAGAAGCAACGTAGGAAGATGAAATGGGAAGCTTGTTTAATCTTCTATGCACAAATCAAGCTGTAGCCTCGGAAGGTTAGAGCCAAATACGCAAGCCTAAAAGTAAGCTATTTTCCTTGGTAAGGATTTTCCTTACCTTTCCTAGGTTAGGACTAGACAACGGTACTAAAGAGGGGAAAAGCAACGGTACTAGAGACTATGGTTAGGACGAGTCAGCACTGGTTTGACCTTTGAGAATAGCTAGGCACAGGATTTCTTCCACTAAGGAAAGGTATGCGCATTCATCGCCTCCCTTCAATAGCACCTCCTTTTAAAAACGACAAAAGGTACGCGCATTCACCCCTCAATAGCACCTCCTAAAGCAGGACCCACTAGCAATGACAGGAACGACCCAGGGACGGAGAGCTTTAATCAAACTAGTGGCCTAGACCCAAAACTCAACGCGAAAAAAGGAGGACTTCACAGTGACTTTTGTCTACCTAGTGCGCTTTCCTCCTCCAAGCGCATGGGTAGAGCTCTTGTGCCCCAACTAGCAGTGAAGATGCGAGGAAGCCTGAGGTGGAGTTAGCGACGTAGGCGTGGGCTTCTTCTTCTACTCGCAAGATAGCCCTCTTTTCTGCAGCACACTCCTTTTAAAGCCTTACTCTTTTAAACGTACGCAAGTCCTAACCCTTTTTAAAAGTGGGTAAACACCGCACGCAAGTCTAAACTACAGAAGTGGGTAGTTTGGGACACTTGCGTACGTGGAAAAGAAGCTACTTTAAGCTACTTGAAACTTGCGTACGGCTTCCAAACTACAACTCTTTTTAAATGCACACCGCTATAGCTTCTCTTGCCGTCCCACTATCACAAAGGGAGTCAGGCCTACCCCACTATAACAAAGGTTTCATAGTGGGGGGGCCAAAACCAGTGGAAGATAAGAGACAGAGATATGGATGGCGAATCACCCAGCCAGAGGTTAGGTTGAAGATCAGAGACAGAGATATGGCGAATCACCCAGCCAGAGGTAGAGGTTAGGTTGAAGATAAGAGACGGAGATCTGTGGCGAATCACCCAGGGAGTCGCCCGTGTGTGTGAAAGGTTTTTTTTAGGGGTGAATCCTCTGTCTTAGGTATACTAGAAAGTAGAGTTTCGTAGTGCGTTCCTAAGCTGCTTCGAGACACGTCTTGAAGCTTGAGCTCACTATGTTTTCCTGGCGATTAGAGTGAGCTCTAGACACAGCAGCTGCCACCTAACTAAGATTACCTTCCCTGTGAAAGACGACCTAGGCGTTGCTTTGCTGTCGGCATAGCGTACCTACTAAAGCCCCACAAGGATCCTACCAACGCAACCAAAGGAACGACAAGCGTCCCATTATTGCTGCGCCAACGTTGGTAAAGTCTAAAGTAAAACTGCCTGCGCGCAATATGGTTGGTCTAATAAGGACAAGCAAAAGAGGAATCTGCACGCGCTAAACTTTGGACCATTGGTCTTATCCATTCCAGCAATAAATAAATGGCCCGGCTACCTAACCCACTCCACCTTCTTTCACGTAGACGTTGTCTCCCCCTAATCTTTGAAAGAAGAAAGAGCAGCTGTGTTTTAGACGGCGCTTTCCTTCTTTAGCAAAGCGCTCCTTCTATCTATCCGAGTTGTAGCTAGGGATGAAAACGCGATTGGTAGCGATCGCTCAGAGGTGCAGCTTCAAAAGGTTTTGGAGTTCAAAAAAAAGGCTCCGGCGTGGTGAAAGTAAGAGGTTACGGGGCCGCTTTCTTCGTACGCAAGTGACTCTTTTTCTTTCATTCTTTTAGCGCTAGCTTCTTTCATAGCGAATACCAGTTGCTTTCTTTTTCTTCTTTTCTCGTGGATAAGGTATTAGACCTTTTTAAAAGCGTGTATTTCGATACCTTTTTAAAAGCGTGTATTTGGAGACGACCTAGTTTGCGTGTATTTAGAGATAGAGACCGTCTTTCCCCGTACGCAAGTCGTGTATTTAGAGACCTAGTTTTCATGGAGCTAAGTGCCCCCAACTACTTTCTAAAAGGTTTAGAAGCAAGATTTCGCGCTAGATATATATGGGTAAGGGTCATACTTTCTTGCGTGCTACCTTAGCAGCTTCTGACCCACGCTTTAGTAGTTTGGAAGACACCTGACGCTCTTTTTAGAAGCTCTAATGGCTCCTACTTCAGTGGCTACTGTAGTTTAGGATCCTCGTAGTTTAGGAACGGAGCTACTTCTTTAATACTTGAAAGGTAGCTTTAGCAATCTTTGGCCCTTTTCTATAGACAAATCCGGCGCCTGTTTCTTGCTATATCTAGCTACCCTAACTCTTTCTTTTCTAGGATACTTGCTATACCAAAGCCATAACTCCTCTGAGCTATTTGAAACTTACGTACGGCTACCTACGCGCTACCTTAGCGCAGCAACAAAGCCTTTTCGTACGCAAGTGTAGGATTTTTCTAAACTACTGTGAAGGATTTGTCTATAGATCTGTTAGGTTTAAAAAGGGGAGTTGCTAAAGCTCCGTAAAACTAGGAGTGTGCTTCAAAAGAAGAACAGCAAGAAGCGCCTAGAAAGAGAGGGAACTTGCGTACGAAGAACAGCAAGAAGCGCCTAGAATCGACAGAGGGGCTTTAAAAAGAGGTAGCCGGGGTGCGCTGTGGAGCTTTTTAAAAGAGTCAAAAGAAGAAGAGCAAGAAGCGCCAAGATAGGGAAGAAGAAGAACAGGGGGCTCCATCCGCACATCTGACTCATGGTTGGGATCGTAGAGTTTCTCTATCATGTAGCTTAGAGGTAGCCGTACGCAAGTTTCAAGTATTAAAGAAAAGAGGTGGACTTGCGTACGTTGAAGAAGTTCGTTTCCCCAGCTCAGGTTCCCTAGGACGGAAGAACCTTCCACTCCCTTCTTTTGGAGCTGTCATCTTTTTTTTGGCAAAAAAAACTACTCTCACTCTTTCGTGCGAGCGCGGCTAGGCGCCCTAGTAGCCTAGCAGCGTGTTTAAAATGAGCCAATGCAGCCTTTAGTGTTTTGCATCAGAGCCAATGCACCTTGTGTTTTGCATCAGAGCCAATGCAAAAGTCTAAAGCAAAGAGCCCGTTGACCAAACCTATTCTTTCTTTCTCCGACACGCATTTTCTTCACCTATTCTTTCTTTCTCCGGCACGCGTTTTCTTCACCTCTTCTATCTCCGGCGTAAAAAAAACCCTAGTGACGTTGAAAGAAAAGGCCTACCCAAATAGCTGGAGCAAGACGTTTTTTTTTTGTACTTGCGTACGGAGTCCAGATGTTTTTTTGGGGAAGATCCAGATAAAAAAAGGGGGGCGATAGGCGCTCATTGAAGAGAGTTGGACCGGCTCTTCGCATATACCTTTCATCATCTTAGGAGGTCAGTTGTTTTCAGAGAGTGGGGAGACCTAAGTCAATGGATAGGATAGGAGCCAAGGTAGGGACTACTACGAAATAGGAGCCAGCTTTCGTTTAAGAGCAAAACCCATCTAGATCTGGCAAGAGCGATTGATTTAGCGACGACTGAAAACTTGCAAGCCGTGACTCAGAAGTGCAATCTCGACTCCCAAACTACCAATGACTCAAAAGCGAGAAATCTTATGCTCCACTTTGCACTCTTTGAATGCCTTCAAGGACAAACAGTAGGTAGGCCCACTCCAGACAGGGATAGGAAGGATCCTTGCCATGCTATGCTATTCGTCTTGTAGCATAGCAAGCCCTAAGGATCCTTGCCATGCTATTCGTCTTGTAGCATAGCGAGCCCTCTACTATAGTAGAAGGAGTTTAAAAGCGTAGAGCTCTCGGTCCGGCATAGGGAGGAGCCAACCCCAGGGTGAAAGAGAGGTCTGGTAGCTTTAGCAACTCCGAAAATTGCACCTAGTAGGGGAAGTTCATTTGCTACTTACCTAACGTCAAAAAAAACACAGTAGTTATATCAAAAGAGAGTTGCTAAAGCTAGCCTCTACTCATCAAAAGGATAGACGCTGCCTTATCAATAGTCGAAACCTAATAATTCTCTTCTCTAATGACGCTGCCACACGAAAGACCTATCTAACCAACGCTCTAAAGGTTCAGAACCGCTCCTAAAACTACAAACTACTTCTTTCTTACTCTTTTAAACGTACGCAAGTCCTTCTTTAACCCGTAATGTATATTTTGAAACGTACGCAAGTCCGTAATGTATATTTTGAAAGCCCTTACTCTTTTTTAACTGCTCCTTACTACGCCTTCGTCTTTAACCTTTTAAACTCCTTCTCCGTACGCAAGTTACTCTTTTTTAAGCCTCCGATAGCTTTAGCAACTCCACTTAACTCGCCGCACGCAAGTTCGTCTTTAACTCGCCGCACGCAAGTTCGGCTTTAACCCACACCTACGGCGCCCTTCCTCCTCCTACTTTTCTTAAAAAATGGCTCTTTTTCACCGTACGCAAGTTGTTTAGGATCCTACCTATTGACGCGCTACCTATAGACTCTCCATGGTGTGGGTCTTCAAACTTTGCTTTCTTGACGTTGCTCCTTTTTTAGAAAGACTATGTTGGCTGGTTGACTTGTGACTTGTGAACTTGTCCTAGATTCGCTGACGTCAGTAGCCCAAAGACAAAACCGGAAGGATGCTCCATGACTAGGTATAGGGGCCTTTCTGCTGCCTCTAACTACGTTGACGTGCTGCGCTGCCTTAACTACGGGCGGGGTGTGCCCGAGTTAGGGTTTTTTGTAGTTTAGAGCTGCTAGGATCCTTCTGAAACTCGTTTCCCACTATACATCGTAGGACTCTAGAAAAAAAACAGAAAGATCTCAGTTCTTTTGATGCGGTAGGGACTGTAGTTTAGAAAGCATCCGTCTTGTGGAATCTCTCGCGTCCTATTCTTCTGAGGGGTGCACATATGGGGAAGGATTCGCTAACGCCTTACTCAGACGTTTCGAAGGCGGGTTGGACAAATCAAAAGGTTTTGCGACGCAATGAAGAATAGCCCTGGCTACGAAGGAAGAGATATCAGCGTACGCAAGTCGTTGGCGAACTTGCGTACAGCGATTCTCTTTTCTTTTGCGCTCACTATGGCTATTCAACGCGAGGAGAGTCCGCTAGTCGCAGAAAGATTGTCAATTCGGCGTACGCAAGTCTCTCCCACACATAGCCCCGGGACACGAGACGCTGGAGATTTTCAGCGTTCATGGCTTTTTTTTACCCACCTTTGGCAAAGCATTCCTCGGTGTTGTGGTATTTTATATATAAAGAATATAGCGCCTGCTTTAGGGTCTCCGCGATCTCCGCACAGTAAAGAAGAGTCTAGGTTGGTGTGGCCTTCTATGCTCCCTTGACAACGCGGCGATAGAGTCTCCTTCTGCCATCTTGGGAATTTCTTACTTCCAGCGCAAGTTCTTGGGGATTGGTTACAAGAGAGGAGAGTCTGAAGTCCTCTAGTGGTCATCGGTGACAAGGCCCAAGGAAGCGGCGGAGCACCAGCCATAGCCCCACCCATCGCTTTTCCTTTTCCTCCATCTCCATAGTACTCCTTTTGTGCATGTAGCTACCTTCGTAGTTAAGGAATCAAGACACTTCTTTTTTTAGGCCCGAGAAAGATTCTTGCATTTCTTTTTTGTGGTTTAGAGGCATTCCAAAACACGGCTCATCTCGGCGGGCGAGAGTGAGGGCATTGGTATAGGATAGGAGAGACCTTCGGTAAAAAAAAACCAGCAGACTGTTGGAAAAGGATTCCTTCGAGCCTGCATGCATGGGTTATTCCATCAGTCTGCACAACACGTGGTCGTCTCTCTTTGGCTCCTTCTATAGAGAGTAGTTATTGTGCTCCTCTCGCCTTCGTTCAAGCTTTGAGTAGGAGGAGTCGTGGTGATGGGCTCATTCACAGGGAGTCAAGGGTGGAATCTGGGAATTTGAGTGGATTAAAGAAAAGAGGTATTTAAAAACAAGAATAGGTAGGATCCTAAACTACGAGTGATTTTTTAACGGAGTTTTAGTAGTTTAGGGGTAGGAAGCCGAAGGTGGCCGCCGGACTTGCGTACGTTTAAAAATATACATTACGGGTAAAAGCTATAATAAGGAAAAGAGAACGATGGATGTAGTTTGTAGTTTGGAGTCGTAGTTTGGAGCTAGTGCGAGTCTATTGGTCGATCCAAGACGAGGAAAGCACCAAGAGCGATGCCCAAAGCTTGGCAGCACACCGGTGCGATGGATGCATTGGCTTCTCCCTATCCAGATCAAGAGATTCCCTTATCATAGTGTAGATCTCGGCGTACGCAAGTAGAGCATGCGATCCCTAGTGTGGTTTCATCAAAAGGCTATAGCATGCGATCCCTAGTCGATTCCAGATCCTTCCCTAGACCGGCCAATTCTCCTATACTCTTCGCCCCGGATCATCCAATAGTTGCAAGTGACGCAAGTAGTTAGGACTTGCGTACGAAGATAGAGAGATGGCAAAGCTCTTTCCACGTACGCAAGTTTAAAAGGCGAAGGACCTATAGAGGTAGTTTAGCGACGCTCAGGCTGGTTCTGCTTATAGTTGACTCTCTCTCCTTCTCTCTTCGTACGCAAGTTGCGCAAAAAAAGACCACTTCTCTGCTTTATCTCGTCTATGCCTATCACTCATCTGGATGCACGCGTCTATGCTTTTGCTTTTCTTAGCCTTTCAAAATGCAGCTCTCTTTTAAAACTCGGAGAAGAAACCCGCGGGCCTAACGCAGCAAGGGCCGAGAGCTTATAGACATTTGTCCCTTTCCTAGCGCTTTTGCTGGTCCTCTAATTGGTTCCACCGTCTCTAAACTACTCTTTAGACAAATCCGGTTTTTTTTAGCCCCTTTTATTTAACTCCTACAGTGGAATAAGAGTTTACGTACGCAAGTTGCGGAAAAGTAGTTGTAGTTTTGGACACCCTATTATCCATTATCCATCGTGTTAAAAAAGAAAGCCTGTAGTTTTAGGGACAAGAAAGTCGTTTGGAAAACACCTCTAAGGATCCTTGCTTCCAAACTACAACTACGTACCTTTTAACCCACGCTTCTAAAAGAAAGCTAGCTCTTTTTCACCGTACGCAAGTTGTTTAGGATCCTACCTATTCTAATTCTAAAAGCCAGAAGAAAATACCTAACTCACTCCACTTTTTAAAGCCAGCCAGCTACCTTATCTTGCTTCTATCGCTTCCAATGATTAGGATCCTTCTTCAAAAAAAGGGGTGGCTTCGGGACGGTGGATAAGAGACAGTGGTGTATCCCGAAGATGCGCGTCGGTTCTTGTTGCTCGGGAAGTTGGTGCCTAGGCTTTCTAAACTACGATCGACGTACGCAAGTGAAAAAAAAACAGCTACTTGCGTACGTTGATTCTTCCAACTTGCACTAAGCCTGTTTAAAAGAGGGTATGACCTTTCTGTTCCCGTTCTTATGGACTAGTCTCGGCCGAAAAGCGAGAGTTGATACGATGATTATGGTTAGACGGCATTCCGAATAGGGGAAGGAAAGTACAGCCACGAAAGCAAAGAAAATCTTATGATCATTCCACCTGTTTATAAAGACTTGCGTACGGTCAAGCCAAACGTTCCCCACTTACCAGTCAAAAAGTGAGGATTAGGAGTAAAGGCAAGATATCCGTACCACTATGTCATGTCAGTCTGTCTATAACACGATGCGAGAATCAAAAGACAAGACAACTACCAGCGCTCACAAGAGACTCGCTCTACTGTATGCAGCACCCTTTTAAATGCTTCTTCGCCCTTTTCTCAGAAATATTTTCATTGGGCGGGTCCAATTGTTACGACAGAGCATCATACATAGACCAGTCGTCGACTGCCGAATCGAGCCTCTCTTCAAAAAACAGTGTCACGCAGTTTTAAAGCCCTAGCTCTTTTTCCAACTTCTACAACTTCAACGTCAGCCTTCTGGCGGCCAGCGGTGTGTAAAAAAAGGGCTCCGATGCAAGTACGATGGGAAAGGACCGGTAAGAGCCAGATATGTGGAGTTGGTTGAGCTAGACCCCGGAGCCCGCTTTTAAATAAGACGATGCGAGAATCAAAAGACGCATGTACGCGCATAAGAAACGAACAAGGACAAACTCGTCTTGTTTTAAAGCCCTATTATCCACCGTCCTTTTCTTTCGCCTATAGTCGTTGGCCTGTGGGTCTAGTGGTATTTCGTTACGGGATTCCTTTTTGTCTTTAATCCGCATACTCCAGAAAGCGACGGCTAGGCTAGGCTTTTTTTAGAAGGATCCTAGCTGTATGATATCTACTGGCATGTGAATCGTCTGGCATGTGAATAGCGACGGCTAGGCGAGGCAAAAGAAGGATCCTAGCTGTCTTCAAGTCACCTGGCATGTGAATCGTCTTCTATTCTTTGTGCCTTAATACCGTCTTGCGCTTCTTTCTTCTAACCCTTATTTAACTCTTTTTAAAGCCCTTTTTAAAACTATTCATTTCAGAGAGTCATATTCACGACGGTACTCCTTTTAAAAGGTTTTTTTTAGGGGTGATACAAGCGCGTTGGATTATGCGCGATTTGACTAGTCTAGAGAAAGAGACAAAGACGCTGCTAGGTGGCCTACCCTTAACCCACCTTACCTTTCTTGGTGTTATACCTAATTCTTGTGCAAAAAAGGGGGTTCCGATTGATGATTAGGGAGTGGCCCGCCGCTAAACTACAGCTCGTTTCATACGCCACACCCGGCAGCGCTTCTACATGTCTACTGACTCATTGGATGGTACAACAGTTTAGGATAGCGCACTCTTGCTATCCTCCCAACGCTTCGCTCTCTCTCTTCAACACACTGCTGCTTCGCCGCGTGCACTAGTAGCCTACAAATTTGGAGGCCTCTCTCTCTCTTTTCCTTATTTTGCGTTATCTTGCATTTCTCTTCTCTAACCGGGGTTTTTTTTCTTCCTACCACAATGGGTGAGTTGAGATCTCTGGATGATCCATGCTTCACTATCGATTCCTGTCTTCCGGCGCTGCTCCTTCCTTCTCTCTTTATCGCCGGACTCTCTCTACCTGACTGACCTATATGACGCTCATGGCAGATTGCTTGAAAGAGCTCTGAGCCCTCCTACCTGACTGACCGATACGACGCTCTCATGGCAGATTGCTTGAAAGAACTCTGAGCTAGCTCTAACAGATTATGTCTTTTCTTTTTCTTTAGCTATTCTATTCTAGTGGGCACTACGGTAGCTTGTAGTTTGAAAGCTACCTCTTTTCCTAAACTACAATGCCTTGGTACCGATACGACGCTCATGGCAGATTGCTTGAAAGAGCTCTGCGCTAGCTCTAACAGAACCTAGTCCTTAGCTCTAACAGATTATGTCTTTTCTTTTTCTTTTTCTTTAGCTATTCTATTCTAGTGGGCACTACGGTAGCTTGTAGTTTGAAAGCTTCCTCCGGTAGTTACCAGCTCATTAGGCCACAACTCCTTCTTGGTTTGGTCTTTGTAGAGGGGCTTTTTCCCTCTCCTCGGGAGTCGCGTCTATCTGCGCTACTTCGTAGCTTGTGGGTTCTTTGGTAGCCTTACGCACCCAGCTTCGCTACTTCGTCGCTTGCTCCTCTCCTCTGGACCACTTCGTAGTTTAGGGGCAACACACCCTTTAAAGGGTCCTCTTTGTCTTTTTTTCTTTATTCATAGCAGCTTCATCTCTTACGCTTGGTTCAGCCTATGCCTCTCTCAACTTCTCTATCTATAGCGCTACCTGTTTCTATGGAGCGCATTCCTCCAAAGTTTGAGAGACCCTGCCAGCTTCCTCTCGCCTTTCTCGCCTTTTTTCTACTACTCTTTTTAAAGAAAGCCTATGTCCTTACCTCTGTACCGGTGGGTTTTTTTTTGCCATGTTCTTCTTGCTATACGCCCAGGGATTGCTTTGCTTCTTGCTGCTTCTCCTACCGCGCCAGTACTTATACTTAGAGGCTATCTATCATCCATAGAGAGATGCTATCATCACCTATTTGCTATGTGATTCTCGCCGGGGTGTGCTAAAGCGGTAGTTTGTAGTTTGGAGTCCACCTTCCCTCTTGACTCATCAAAGAAAAAGAGGTAGAAAGCTTATGGAATGCAACGTCTCTCAACTATAGACACTGACGAGAAGGAAGGCTAGGAAGGAGGCCCAAAAAAAGGGCTCCAAAGGTTACTTGCGTACGGAGAAAACGAGGAATGTGTTGGAGCAGCGAAGTTGGTCGAGCAAAGAGCTATCAGAGAAGTTTCTAGGAAATGCGGGTAGGTTAGTTTAGCGGCTAGCCCTGAATGAATGCGCGTATAGGTAGATCGATTCGCCTAATCGCCCCTCCACTCCAGTAGTTTTTTTTAGGATCCTTCCTAAACTACACCTTTTGAAGACAGCTCCGCAAATGGAAAAGACGTAGCGATGCGCCAAGAAAGACAAAGAGAGATGCCAGTGTAGACCATTTGCTTCTCGCCTTAGCCGGTCAGGATCCGTAGTTTAGGATCCTTGTCGCTTGTCGCTGTACTAAGATAGAGACGGTCTAGACGAAACTTGCGTACGGGGAAAGCGCGTACTTGGTCTACTACACCCGGAAGGAAATGAGGACGCATTGATGATAGATGGTTCTGGTCTTCCGTTCTTTCCAAGCTGGTTTAGCTACGCACCTCTTCCAGTCTCGCCTGTTCGTCGTACGCAAGTCGAGAAAAAAAAAACCAGAACCTAAAAGCCAAGGACAATCTGAATAGGTGCCTACGGGGCTACTAGCCTTCTCTCTCGGTCAAAGATAGGTGAACTGAAGAATAGAGCTCTTGCTAAACTACGTCCAATCCCTTTTTTTTTAGGAAGCATAGGAAGAGTAGACCTCAGGTTATCAAACCTAGACAGAGGAGTAGAGTGAAGACGAAGCCCAGCAGTGTGTTGAAGAGAGAGCGAAGCGTTGGAACTTGCGTACGGAGAGGCCTGTAGTATAGCGTAGCTAGTCGCATAGAAGTATAGTAGTAAAAAGTAGAACGTACCGAGGTAGATGAGTCCGCAAATGGAGTAGTTAAAGACGTCTCTAACTACTTTTCGCCACTGACGTATCTTTGTTGCCACTGACGTATCTTTGTCGCCTGTATCCTCTGACGTCTCTTTTTCGCCACTTCCTTCTTTCTCCGTACGCAAGTCTGACGTATCCTTTTCGCCACTTATGAAAGACCAGAGAGTCCGCTTTCCGTATCTTGCTGGCTTTTCTTTCTCCAGCCCTAAACTAAGGATCCTAGCTTGCGAAATAAAAAGGACTTTCACTAGATACCTCGGCCGGTCCAAAGTTTAGCGCGCGTTTAGCATCTTTCCTATTAGGCCGTTGTTAGGGTCCTTTTATCTGAATCTCCCGGTAGAGGTTAGCACAAACTCTTCTTCTGAAAACCACCCCGACTGCTCTAAGGTAAAGGTATGCCTCACTTGCTTCTAAACTACTCTTTAACCTCCAGAATCACCCACCTCTTTTCTTGAACCTCCAAAACCACCCGCTTCTTTTCTTGAACCTCCAAAATAAACCGCTTCTTTTCCTCCACTCGAAACCGAAGGCCCCTAAACTACAAGAAGAGTGTGTTGCTTCAGCCATTAGGGATTAAGGAAAAAAACGGAGGACGGTAGATAAGAGCCAGAAGAAGAAGGCGTGAGTCAAACCTTATCTTTGCGAAATAAGAGTCCTGGACCGTTCACCAGCGCGACAGTCTACCTCTTTTCCTTAATGCTCTTTAATACTCTTTAATACTCTTTTTTTTGGTGACTTGCGTACGCAGCTTTGTCTTTGCTTAGGCAGCCCATCGTAGTCAAGAGCTATAGCTATAATAGGGCGCCTTGGGTGGATGAAGAAAGCGTCAACCTCTAATTTGAAAGCCTAGAGAAGCGGCCGCCAGATATTTGCTAAACAAGCGCCGGTGGTTTGAAAGGATTTGTCTATAGAGTAGTTTTAGACATCGCCTCAACTAAACCTAATAACGGGCCTTCAAAAATAACCATGCATAAGGCCCCTGATCATCAGCGGCTATAGACTCACCACTACGAAAGCTATAACCACTATGAAAGCGCTATAAAGGGCGAAAGAAAGTTTACTTGCGTACGAGGAAAGGTAGCTTGTTTTTAAACTTGCGTACGCAGTAACTAGTAGAGCCAGAGAAAGAAGAGAGGAAGCCCTTGTTTAAAATAACGACGACATAGCGACAGCAACAAGAGATGCATCCTTCCCTCTTTTGGCTTTGACAGAGCGAATCGAATAGGAAAACCTGCGGGTGGGCCTATCTCATTACCACACCACTACGTGTCCCGGAGAAGCGGGGGGGAGGCAGACACGAAGTAGGAGCTAAGTGGCCCCGGATCAAAAGAGATTGGATTTAGAGTGCTAGGCCCAAATCAAAAGGTCTTTCGCTACTAGATATATCGCAGATGAAAAAGCTAGGGAACCAGAGGTGGACACGCAAGAATAGGTTCTGTTAGAGCTAGCTTTAAAAGGAGGCTGGGCAAACTCATTAGAAGCTCTTGCTAAAGCTACAAGAATAGGTAGGATCCTAAACTACGAGCGTTAGAGCGCGTTATTCAAAAAGAAGTAGGGTGAAAGCGCTAGGAGCCACGCTTAAACGCGGATCGACGTATGGGACAAAAAAAAAGGGTCAGAGCCACCAAAGAAAAGACGGATTGAGGATCCTTAACTACGCTGGATTTGAAAACTATCTTTCTTGCTGTTCCATCGTGCTTTCTTACGGCTTTCTAAAAAAACACCGGTACTTAAACCAAGGAGCTCCGTGGTGTTTTGGGGGTAGATTCGGACGGCGATGCTTGTGCTCAGACGACTTTTCTTAGTGCCATCAAGCTCTCCTTCTGGGAACATGAAGTAAAAACGATGTCGGCGGCTACCACTAGCCAATACACTAGTTGCTGTACGTAGTTTAGGATCCTAAACTACCACTATTTATCAGCGAAACTTGCGTACGACGAAAGAGTAAATTAGAGCGCTTTACCTTCGCTTAACAACCTAACCTGCGTTAACAACCTAACCTGCTCTAAGTTAGAAGCTGATTTTAAAACAAGCTTTCTAGTTGCATTACAATTCACTATACGAAAGAGTCAATTAGAGCGCTTTGCCTAAACTACCGCTTAAGAACCTAACCTGCGAAACTTGCGTACGACAAAAGAGTCAAACAGTTTAGAGCGCCTTTTGCTTTCAAACTACGTGCTCTTGTTAGGGCCTCGAAACCACTAGAACAACCTACCCCTTTTAAATAGCGAACTTGCGTACGGCGAAGGAAGTCGGGAGAAGGCTTTAAAAGCAGTCTCCTCTAGATCCAAACCCACTAGGAAAGCCAGTCGCTCTCATAGATAGATGCTAACCTAGCCTCTAGAGCGCCGGGTGGGTCAGTGAAGTGAGGGGTTCTCTCCCTGCGTGCCGGTTTCGTTCTTTCTCCCTACGTGTCCCGGTTGAGTCTCTCCCTACGTGTCCCGGTTGAGCTCCCTCCAGTGTTCTTCTTGCGCTTTTCCAAATCCTAAATCCTAAATAGATTTGTTGCGTCCTAAACTACGGGCGGAGTATTCTTTGGTGCGAATAGATTAAGTATTCTAGCATGGGTACCCCTTTGGTTTTTGTAAATTAACCACAAGACGCTTTTTTTAGGATCCTAAACTACGTACGCAAGTCTTGCTTATTTTGGCAATAGACGCGCAAATCCTTGGCTACCTGCTAAACTACCTCATTTTTTCCACCGCTAAACTACTCCGCGTACGCAAGTGTTCTTTAATTCCCGTACGCAAGTTCAAAAATAGCTCCGTCTTTAAACTCGCGCCTCCTTTTAAAGCTAGCTCCACCGACTTTGTTTTTGTAGTTTAGACGTAGTGATTATCTACCTCCAAACTACCTTTTCCTTAGTGTTTTGCTTTCTAAACTACCGTACGCAAGTTGGAGCGCTTTTGTCTTGTGCTGGCCGGTTATTTTGTAGCGACTTACCATACCACTGTCCACCTACTTCTTCTGGCTCTAGCTCTCTTTAAAAACCCCTACTACTTGCCTAAAATATACATTACGGCTATTCGCTCCGCCTCTTTTCCATAATACCTTTTAACCCTTTTAAAAACTCTGTCGCTAACTCCACCTCTAAACTACTCTTTAATGCTCTTTTTCCGTACGCAAGTTGGTTCTTGAAAGGCTTCTTCTATATACATTACAATTCACTATTGCTTTTCCTTTACTCACACCCCTTCTATATACATTGACACAAACTCCACCTACGCTACAAGAATCGCACGAAAGTCGAGGAATCCGCCCGACTTGCGTACGGAGTGGCTCTTAATTTCACTGATTAGCTAGTTGGTGAGGTCATAGCTTACCAAGGCGATGATCTGTAGCTGGTCATCGCTATCCTATCGCTATAATCTACGCTATTGACTCTTTTTTCACTGTACGCAAGTTTAGCTTCTGGCTCTTTTCTTTCTTTTAGCGTAATGTCCATTTCTGGCTCTTTTTTTTAGGCAACCTAACTTTAGAATCTCGCTAACTCCTACAGAAAGCTAACTCTTTTCTTTACTTGCTTATCTTTGGCTTTTTTTGAAAACTTGCGTACGCTCTAAAACCAACGACCCAAATACTACGCGGCTACCTTAAGGAATCCCGCTATCTGACTTGCAGCTAGGCTTAGACTTTGTTTTCGTACGTCTTTTCTTGTTGTTGCTGCTAGGATCCTTAGGGATGTAGCGGTATTTGAACCAAAGCGTTATTTTTAGAAGTCAGACACGAAACCAAACCATCGTTATTAGCTCTTCTTTTTCTCTCAACAAGGTGGGCTCAACACAGTTCCTAGCGCGAGGAGAATAAGGGGTGGGTTAACAAATCTCCAGTCCGCAGTTGGGCTATCACCTTCTCCACTCCCAATCTGTGCAGACCAAACCCATGCTCTCCTCTCGGTGTGCAGCCCAAGATGTCTGTACTCTCCTCTTCCCGCCATGAATGGTACTATCGATGCGACCAAGAATACCGTCTAAAGAGAACTACTTCAATCGACGTACGCAAGTAGAAAGAGAGAAGGAAGCCAGAGGAGCCGTAGGTGGAGCTACGTTAGTAAAAGGAATAGCAGCAAGAAAAGCCTCCACCCTCATCGCATCCCGGGTTGTAGTTCCGCTTGTTCACTGGACAATACGCTTTCAAATGTTTGGACAACATTCTAGGCTTTCTCTTTTCCTTAGTGCCGACTTTAAAGAAAAATACGTGCAATCTTTCTTTTAAAACACTATCCACTAAGAAATAGGTGCCTCTAAAACTACCTCTAAACTACCGTTAGTGTGATCCGGGAAGAACCACTCGGTCGAACATGTTTTTTTTGTCTAACATGAGGAAAACGATTCCTCATTGCGCCCTCTAAAACACAAACACACTACTCTTATCATTCCGTAGTTTAAGGCACCCTGCTCTCTAAAAACCATCTACAAAGCTACCTACTTCGGACTTGCGTACGGTGATTTGCTTGAACTTGCGTACGCCGAGGATCCTAGTGGTCAAGTAGCTCACAGGACGTAATAAGGACAGGACAGGAAGGACGGAATAAAGACTAGGAAAGGAAGGAAAAAAAGCGAATCAGTTGATAAAAGGAAAAGCGACCCATAGTCAAAAGTAACTAACCCAATTTCAGCCCCTAATCAAGTAGTTTAGCAACATACAAAATATACATTACGTTTACTTGCGTACGTTGAACCATACTTGCGTACGGGAAAAGTCACTATTTTTTTGAGTTTTAGCATGGATCGCTCACATACCACCGCCTCTATACAGTCAGTCGCTTCTAAACTACGGCCCAAGCTGCCTTAACCACCCATCTCTCTTATGTCATTAGATGCTGTTCCTAACTACGTCTTGTCTTTTCACTCTGGCTCCTAGACTGACGCTCTTTTTAACGTACGCAAGTCCGGTTGCCTTCTAAAACCACCTACTGTTGCCTTTTTTTCCGCTGTTTCTTCTTTTCTAGCTTATAGGCTAGGCTTTCGTACCTAGAAGCTTTGTTTTTAGCCGGTAAACTACTGAGTCTAAATTGGTCAGCCTTTCTTGTTGGGCGGAAAAGAGCTAGGGTAGTTTAGCTCTTGCTAAAGCTACAAGTAAGAGTTGTAGTTTGGAAGCCTGCTGAGCCAGCACTAGAAGAAAGCGTGAGTCTATAGCGTAGATTAGAAATAGCTGGAGGCCGCCTCGGATAAATAGTGAATTGTAATGTATATAGAAGCGAGAAGGATCCTAATCAAGCATTTGGAAGCCTGCTGAGCTAGAGTGAAAGCAGGTAACTATCTTTAATAGATATAGGCATTTTTCACCACACCACGCGACTTGCAAACTACCTCCAAACTACAAACTACCAACCACGTGACTTGCAAACTACCTCCGTACGCAAGTATCGTATAACTTGCTTCTCCTAGAAGTATAGGGGTAGGTTTCTTTCTAATGACCATACCTTAGGGGTGTGTTGGGGGTAGGTATGGCTAGGGTTTTAAAACCCAGGGATTTTAGTAGTTTAGAGCGATTTCCTAAGCTACTCTTTTTTTTAGCCCCCGATTTCCATAGTGCGCCATAGTGCTTTAAAAAGAGACTTGCGTACGGCGATTGTAGGCTCAAAAAAACAAGCTAGATGATGACTAACTACCCTGTTTTTGATGAGTTGTTAGGTATGAAACGTAGCTACGGATTGCTTGCTGCGAAAACAAGGAGTTGATGTTCCACCGGGTTGCGTTCATAGTGGTGTGGTGTTTTTTGGGGGGGTTTTGAAGCGCAGACCCCCGACTCCGTCTTTCCTTTCCTTCTATTTCTTCTGGCAACGTGGTCCGTCTTTCCCTCTATTTCTTCTGGCAACGCGGTCCGTCTTTCCTTCTATTTCTTCTGGTCTTTAAAAGGAGTAGACATCTCGTGTTCTTGGGAATCTGGCAAGCGAACCTATAGCGGTAAAGGCTTTTTAAAACCACTTCGTCTGCCCTAGTCCAATGAAAGTGCCGATCTCATAGCAATATTGGCCCGAAGTAGGCGAGACGTCTTGCGTAGTTTAGGCGCTCCTTTCGCTTTGACTCACCCGGCTCAATAGAAAAAAGCGAGGGGTGTGCATGCGGAAGATAGGCGCTCCTTTCGCTACTCACCCGGCTCGATAGAAAAAAGCGAGGGGTGTGCATGCGTTCGATAGAAGGCCTATACCCCACCATCGCCTCTACCTAAGACCTTACCTTTGAGTGTGAATAGATAGAGGTCCTTTTTAAAAGGGATCGCACCCGAGTAGACTCACCCTTCGAGGTATAGACATTACCAGTACGTTAGCGCAGACCTAGGCAAAGAAGGAACGAAAAGCTCGAGCTCTTATAGATCTACTCGCGACTATCACCCTAAAGACTCACTCATCACTCACTAGCTCGTCGGCCAGCTATAGGTTGACTAAACAACTACAAATACAAAGACTCGCTCCCCAAATAGCAACACTACGGGCTACTGGGGGGGATCGAAATAGCTAGGCGTCGGTGAGCGGGAATAGGCGGGAGCGACAAAAAGCAGGTCCTCTAACTACTGCCGCCAGCAACATGTTTGAGATCGAAGGACTAGCCTTTCAAATAGCTCAGAGGCAACCGGCAACATGTTTGAGATCGAAGGATTAAAGAAAATGAGAGAATCTTGCTTCTTCTAACGAGTGGAATGCTTTGCTAAGGATGGGTGCCAAGCTAACGACGCTTGACGAAGTGAAACCCTCTGTGATCAAACAATCTCCCATGCTGGGTACAAGGCTTTAAAAAGAGGGATCGAACAAAGTCGGGGGGCACCTTCTAGACGACCGTTGTTCAAGTTCAAGTCTACTATGCATACACAAGCTATAGGACAGATCCCTTGATTGAAGGTAGGAATCATAGTGTGGTCCACGCTCTCTAAAACTACAAAAACCCACGCTAGAAAACTCCTATCTTGTGTCGGATTGCAAACCCCCACCTCTTAGGATCTGGTGACAAAAGCATGCAGGATCTCAGATTCCTCTAAGACGCCTGAAGATGCTTTTCGGGACGCAAGAAAGAGCGCCAGCTAGGCGACCTCCACTTGATTGAATCATAGGACCTATAGACCTATAGCGCACCCTTTTTTTAGAAAAGTACATACCAACGCACCCGAGAGAAAAGCCCATATCTACTTTGGCAAAAGGTGACTACTTACGCCGTACGCAAGTCCAAAGTTTGCTAGCTCCACCTCTAAACTACTTGCTGCTACCTCGTCTTGTTTTGTCTTTCTAGCTTTTGACCTCGTCTTGTTTTGTCTTTAGGCTTGACAGTAGGCTAAAATTTCTACCTGGTCACCTAGCTATTTCGATCTCTTAGCGAGGCCCGCAATGATCTAGGGCCCCAACTGCCCTAAAAAAAAATCGGCTACTATTATGATGCTCCCTAAGAAAAAGTCTGACTCGGGGAGCGCGTCTGTCTATAGATGCTCCCTAAGAAAAAGTCTGACTCGGGGAGCGCGTCTGTCTATAGAACGTCAGGTTAGAGCGATTCCTTTGGAACTTGCGTACGGAGAGAAGACCACTAGCGCTTTCTCGATCTCCCACCACAGTGAGTTCCTACGCTTTTTCATCATGCCGGAATCCCCGGAATCAATAGTAAGCAAGGCTTTTTCCTTAGTCGACACAATAGCCTGGCGGTTGCTAAGTAAAAAAGCCTTGCAGTCTTGGCATCTCGCGCTTATCCCCTAGCAAAACCTTTAGGAGCTATTAGCTTTCAACGTTGTGGCTTTATCTATAGGCTAGCAGTCGTTGGCATCTCGCGCTTACCCCCTTGCAAAAACCTTTAGGAGCTATTAGCTTTCAACGTTGTGGCTTTGTCTATAGGCTATAGGTGTCGCCTTTTTTCAGAAGAACTCTTTTTTTAGGATCCTAAACTACCCTAGACGATGACGATCGCGCTTTGCTTTGACTTGCGTACAAGGAAACAGGCGGGTCAAGACTGCTCAACCTTCGGGAGGAAATGGCTTTTACCCCTACGTCAAAAGCAAGGGGAAGAGAGACGGTGGAACAAATTAGAAGCCTTTCAAGTATTAAAGAAAAGAGGTACAAAGGAAAATAGGAAGAGAGCAAGAAAGCTAAAGGTAGCCGTACGTAAGTTTCAAGTATTAAAGAAAAGAGGTTTTCAAAAACTAGGACAAAATCCGCACAGTAGGCTAGGATCCTTCTTGGCGGTAATGGCTGCATCAAAGGCGGACCTCTAAATGACAACGTCTTTAGTGGTTCCCCCTTGTGTCAACCAAACTCGATGGCAGGTGGTTAAAGTCGTATGAGTGACAGGTTTCAAGCAAGGATCCTTAAACTACCAACCACGCGACTCTCTTTTTCAACGCAGCTTTTTCAACTGGTCTATCCATGCACTAGGATCCTCCACAACTAGACCCCTAAACTACAACTACTCTGCTGTGCTCGGCTTCGCTTTTTTCGCTACCTCCTTATTCTTCCCTATTGAAGCGTTGCTTTTCGCCGGATGCGTTGGCTCATTAAGGAAAAGAAGTGGGAGCGCAGGCTTGTCCTTTAAGACATTACCGAAAGCATGGTTGCATAGCTTCTCTTGTAGTCGACTTCAACACATCTTAAAGAGGTAGTTTAGTGGCACACAAAAGAAAAGCGATGGAAGTGGCACAGTACAGTAGCCGATGCCTAACGACTGTCGTTAGTTTCTCATTCATTGCCGAGGTATATTCTAAGCCTGGGTCTAAGATCTTTGAGCTGCTATTAGTTATTTATAGATAGGGCCGAAGCGACAGCTCTAAAGGCTGTTAGCAACATAGCTCCTAAAAAAAATAAAGAAAGGCATGCTCTTTAAAGAGCAGCAAGAAAGATTGACGCAGGTAGCCTAAAGATAAGGTAGCTTTTTTGTAGTTTAGAAGGATCCTAGGGTCCACCTGAGCTAAGATTGAGTTAGAATAGAACCAGAGGTGGATAGCGTAGCAAGAGCCAGTAGCGTAGCAATGAGTGAGAAGCCATAGGTGGAATCACGCTAGTAGCGATGTTGCTAAGGATCCTCGCAGGCTAGGCGCTATTTTCTGATTCTCTCTTGCCGGTTGAATAGAACTGGGCCGGGCAATTGATTTTCTTCTTGCACGAGACTATTTGTTCTTGCACGAGACTACTAGGGCTGCTGGTTTTAAAAGAGATAGCGCCTTATGGATCTAGGGGCTTTTCTTGCGTTTTCTTTCTGACCAACCATTTTTTTTTTAGAAACCCTTGGTTCTAATCGCTCCAACCAACCTATGTACATTACCGCTACGAAAGAATGGCCAAAGCCCCTAAAAAACCCGGTAGTGGCCATGTTTCTAGTTCGCTATGTCGGCATCAAGAACGTCGTAGTCTTGGACTCGGTTAGGCTATGTAGGATCTCTCGGTTAGGCTATGTAGGATCTCTCGGTTAGGCTATGTAGGATCTCCCATTGTTGGGCGTTGCGCTAGGATCCTTCATTCGGGGTAAGGGCTTTTAAAGACGTCGGTGGTCTACCAGTAGTCCTGCTAGTCCTCTTATACCTGGAGCTAACTAGCTTTGCTTTTTGTATGGGCCAAAAAAAGCCAGGCTTTGGACCAACATGACTTCTTCTCTTCTTCTAATTGTTGAGACATTACGTAGTTTAGGATCCTATTTTCCATCATCCACTATTTCTCTGGGTTATTCTTCTCTTCTTCTTCTATGAGACATTACCGCTATGGTTATTCTTCCACTTTTAAAGATAGCGGCGGCTAGTTGGACATTACCACCTCGTCTTCTTCTTTTTTTGGGCAGTCGACCTACTATGGACATTGGACATTACCACGTTGACACCAACCATTGTTTTTTAAGAAGCTAGGCAAGTATACGCCGGGTGCCCGAATGACATCGCTAAGAGATCCAAAATGTCTTTACTGCAAGTTTTTCAATCAACATAGCAATAATCAGTGACTACGAAGACTACGAAGTAGCCTCGAAAGTCTATTCCACAAGATAGAAATTTGGATCAGATCAAAAAGGGTATGGAACTAGGCTCCTACTTCTTGTCTAACCAGACCTGTGCAGCCTTCTTGTCCTTTCTTAGTTAAGGCGGTTTTTATTTAGCTCCTTTTCTTTTGGATGCGAACCTCTTAGTTTCCGGAGACAGGGTGCACATAGCTTTAAAAAGGATCCTTCCGTAGCTTCGGGCGCCATAAGGGGTAGCTATGTTGGCATAGCTGACACAAGCGGTGTGCGTGTGGGTAGGTCTTTTCTCCTATTTCGCAGCACTTGCGTAGCTAGCGCACTATAGACCATCTTCGACTATAGAGAGAGAGTCTACTCTAGGATCCTTTGGCTCACTCACCCCGTGTTCCGTTTCGCTCCCCTTGGCTAAAGCCTCCAAACTACGCTACTTAAAGCCCTTCGGCTACCATTTCTTACCCGCAAAACCATCACAATTCGCGCCGCTATCTGTTACCCTCGAGTTGATAATTTCTCTTTGCGCGATGAGTTAGTTGAGTTCTGAGCGTTTAAAAGGGGCCCTCTCATTTTCAATAAGCCTGATGGTTGCTTCTAATCTACAAAAAGGAGAGAGGTTGGCGTACGCAAGTTCTAAACTACTCTATAGTCTTTTGTTGCCTAGGGGTTGGGTGGGTTTTATTAACCCCCTGTTGTTTTGCTTTGGAAGGATCCTGAAGACTTGCGTACTTTTTGTTGAAAAGGACTTTGCTTACTTTCGCCGTACGCAAGTATCCTATAGCTGTGGACTAAACTTTGGCGCTTTTGTGCAATTGCTCCGAATATACATTTTTGAAAAGGAAATCTTTGAAACTTGCGTACGAAAAATAGTTACTTTCGCCGTACGCAAGTATGGTTGGATGAAGCTTTTTCTTGATCAAAAATGTATATTTTTCTGACCTATTTCCTACTTGCGTACTTTTTGTTGAAAAGAGGTGAGTGGGTTTTCACCGTACGCAAGTATGGGTTGAATCAACTGTTTCTTTTCTATTAATGTCTATTAAAAAAAAAATACGACGCTCTTATCCATCGTGGGGAAAAGAGTCGAGTGAGTTTTTCCCTATGGTTGGATGAATTATCAACTCGTCTTCTGAGGCGCATTTCTTACCTAGCTACTAATTAAAGGAGCATTAAAGAAAAGAGGCTAGAAAAAAAACGTAGTTTAGGATCCTAAACTACTCTTTCTTCGGCGTACGCAAGTTTCATCACTTTTGTTGCCTGATGGTTGCTTCTAAAACTACGCTACAAAAAGAAGTATGCAAGCCTTTTTTTAAGACCAAGGAGTAGAGACTGGAATGAGACCAAGCATTCATGACTTCTTATGCGGATCAGTGTGGCTTTCGCTTGAACATCGCTCAACTAAAAAAAGAAACATAGGACGAAGAGGCTATCATTTATGGGCGCTCTTTAAAGGGTTTAAAAGAGTTATGAAAGAAAAGAGGTAAGGATCCAAGAAGGCCTTTACTTTCCTAGTAACGAAAGTGGAGGTCTAGGGCGACTCAGAGCGCACTTGCGTACGGTGTGAGTGATTTTAAAAAGCCAACGCGTAGGTCTAAAAAAAACTCCCACCTCAGAAAACAGTTCGACGTACGCAAGTTGAGACTTGCCTTCTTTTCCGTCATCCTCATTCACTTCCTTCGACGTACGCAAGTTGAGACTTGCCTTGTGCTACTACCTCATTTACTTCCTTCGACGTACGCAAGTTGAGACTTGCCTTCTTTTCCGTCATCCTCATTTACTTCCTTTCTTTTAGGGCTGAGGTCCTACGCGGTAACCCCCTTTAATAGGTCCTATTGTTGCCTTTAAGGTGTTTACGCCTTGTCTACTCCCGGCTTCTTCACTACGCCTAGAGCCTTAGTGGTAATGTGTGGTTTGCTCTAGAGTTCATAGTTTCTTTGTCTATAGTCGCTAGGATCCTTGTTTAAAAAGGATCAGAAACAAGTCACCAAGCAAGATTGGCTAGGATCAGAAACAAGTCACCAAGCAAGAAAAGACTTTTAATAGCTCCTTTTAAAAATAGACATTACGCGAAAACAAGGTCCAAAAGCTATTCCCCACTACGTTTTTTGCTGGTTTCGCGCTTCTAACACATTGCTTCCCCGGAGAGCGATAACTAGGATCCTAGCTGTGGTAGAGGGTAGTCTGGAGACATCTTGCCTTTTCTTTCTTGCTGGTTGTTCCTCGAAAGCAGATAAGTAGTTTAGCGGCTTAAAAAAAAAACTAGAATAGAGTAGCCAAACGCGCATTGGGTTTCTAAACTACAAAAAACACCGGTGCGTTCCTAACTACTTTTGATGAGGATAGTTTGCTGCGTGCATTGTGCTTTCTAGTGCTGGGTGCGTATTGCTTTCTAGTAGTGCTGGGTGCGTCTTGCTTTCTAGTGCTTCCTCTTGACCAGCACCTGAAGGCGGGGTGTGTTTTGGATCTGCCTTAAGGGACCTCTCTCTATGCTCAGAAGGCGACTACCCGTTATTCTTGTCTTTGGATCTTTGGATCTTAGGATCACCAACCTTAACTTGTACTATAGACATTATCACTACCTATTTTCTTTAATACTTGAAAAGCTACAGTAGTTTCGTTCCGTAGTTTAGGGGCCTTTTCTTTGCTATTCGCTCAAGGATCCTACCTTATCTTGCGCTACCAGCAATCAAGAAAGGCAGTCTAAACTACTTTTGCAATAAATCAAAGACAGCGTAGTTTAGAAAGCAAATGTCTTTCTCACGTCCAAAAAGTACCTCTAAAAAAAACCTGCCTCGCTGTTGAATAGCTCCTTTTAAAGCCTCCTTGTTGCAACTACTCAATGGCGACAAGAATCGCTCTCTAAACTACAAACTACTCTTTTCCGAAAAGTACCTCTAAAAAAAAACCTGCCTCGCTCTAGTTAGCTGCTAAAACACACTCCAGGTCTTTGATTCGCACTTACCTCTACATAAGGCTTTTTCTCGCTATCCTTTTCAACCAATCTACCCTTTTTTTTCTAACCATGCCAAAAAAAAACGGGCTTCAGGTTGACAACGCGTGTATACGCCTTCTAAACTACTAAAGCCTTTCTAGATGTGTATTCCACTTCTTTTCTTTATACGGAAGAAACTGCCTTATCCATAACCAGTCCTCTTTTCCACTGTAGGTCTCCGTCGCGCCTTCAAGTTGGTCCTTTTCTTTCTTAGAGTTATACCAAAAGCGTGGGCCATCGTTCAGAATCGAGTCGAATGAGCGAAGAACTATAGACTATCGAGCAGAGTAGAGCCAGATCGCTGGATTCGTAGTGGGTTATAGCTGCAAGATCGTTGGAGTCGTAGTGGGTTATAGCTATAGAAGAAGAAGACTAGTGGTTTTTAAAAAGAGTGCAGAGTCCTTACCTCTTATCTTTTGACACGCACAGCTTGCTCCTCCTTCAGACTGGCTAGGCTTGATTCGCTTCACTTGCGTACGGTGTTTGGCCTATCTCTTTTCTTGAATCTCCTATCTAGGATCCTAAACTACGGCTATCATGGGCTGACTTCTAAACTACCTCTACTACTGGACCATTCAAGTGAACTTGCGTACGCGGATCAGAAAAAAAAACTCTATCTTCCATCTCCCATTTTTTACACTGTTTTTTTTAGCGCATCTACCATCAACCAACTTTTAGCTCCTAGGCTATAGTCCTCTCTCCGTACGCAAGTAGAAAGCGAAGGAGGAAATTCCACTGAGGATCCTTCATTCACCATTCACCTATGGCGCGGTGCTGGTAGCTATAGAAGAAGAAGACTAGTGGTAAGACGTCAGAGAAGAAGAAGACTAGTGGTAAGACGTCAGAGAAGAAGAAGACTAGTGGGTTTATAGTATCCATCATCGTTTTCTCTTTGCTTTGGCCAAAGTAGCGTAGTTGTAGCCTAGGAGGCGCCCCTAAACTACAACTACTCTTTAATCTATCTTTAATCTACCTGTTAGCCTAGCCTCGGTACCCCGATATCTCTCGCCTTTCAACAACGCTATACAAGCCAACGAGAGTTCTCTTTCACCCGGCTATAGCGCCTAGATACTCTTTCAGGCTCTCTTTCACGAGAAGTCAAAGCATCACCGAGAATATACGGGAGAAGTAAGAAAAGCCTACTCGTCACGCTGAATCGAAGCAATGCATACAAGAATCGGTCTCGTCTTACTATAGCGCTCCGTCCCAAGACCAGACCCCATAAAACCCAGAATGGAGGTAGGCGCAGGTGGAAGCCAGAGGGCGCCTTTCAAATAGCTCAGAGGAAGCCTTTAAAGAGAGTAGCAGTTTAGGGGGGTTAGGTAGCTTTCTAAACTACTTAGAACCATCTAGGTAGGATCCTAAACTACGAGTTGCCTAAAATATACATTACGGCCACCAAAGGCGAGTTAGAAGAAGAAGGTGGAGCCAGAGGAGTAGTTTGGAAGCCGTACGCAAGTTTCAAGTATTAAAGAAAAGAGGTAGCCTAAACTACAACTACCACTATAGAAAAATCCTACAAGTGGTAGTTTAGGCCACCACCTCGTCTTCTATTTTCATACCTGTCTCTTAAGCTGCTCTCCGACTACTCATCCCATACGAGAGCGATTCCGCTTTCCAAACTTCTAAGGTCAGTGCAGTTTAGTCGACCAACTACAACGTCGCGGTTGCTAAAGCTATCAGTTTTAAAAGAAACGATGGAAAAGAAAGGTTTAGAAGCAGAAAAGCGAGAAAAGAGTCCTCAGTTTCAAATCTCTGGCAAGTGGTCTTCATTATAGAATGAAGATTGAGAATGCTACTCGGGTAGGAAGAAAAGGAGTGCTACTAAAAATAATAAGGGCAGTTTAGGAGTCAAGCTACAAACGAAAGTACGGGTTCGAGTCGAGAAAGACGTCTAGAGTAGTTTAGAGAGTGCCTACATGCTCAATAAGGACAAGCCAAGAATCGAGGCAACTTGCGTACGGTGAGATGCAATCGGGAATACGTCTCCATCTGATTGGAAGTCCGCCCGTAGTTTGAGACACACATTCGCCGTACGCAAGTGCGTCCTATCAGCCTTCCCCCAGAGACAGACCTAAGACACACATTCACCGTACGCAAGTGCGTCCTATCTATCCCCAAACTACGAGACAGAAGGCTATAGCCTCGATTTGCATAGCGGTATAGGTTCCGTCAATCAGAGATGGCATTGTCTAAAAAAAGAGAGTGGACTTGCGTACTTTTTGTTGAAAGTGATAATGCGGGCGGGGAAACCTTATCTACACATCCATCAAGCGATCTCCACCTTCCACTGCTTGTTGTTGGATGCTCACACTTCTCTAAGCAGCAACACACCCCCAAACGCTTTTGGAAGACCCAATCCTCTAAGCAAGAACGGAAGGATGCTTACGCTAGTCTGAAGTAGTGTGTTTTAGAGATGCCTATAGTCGCTATTTGAAGTACTGCCTAAACTACTGGTCGCTATTTGAAAGGAGTGAAGCCTATTTTGGATCGTGTCGGTATAGGCTCGCCCTTCCTCTGGTCTTCATTATGACATAAGTGCGCTAGAACGTACTGGTCTGGCAACATGCGGCTAGTTAGGCTATAGCTATTCTCTACGATGCCTGATTCAGGGCGATATAGAGATAGGCTTCGGTCCGAGATAATGAAAGCGCCTATTGAGATGAGAGTTGCTAAAGCTATGATAGACAATGGGAGCTGATGTGTCTTTAAAACAACTCGTTTTAAAAGCCTAACCTGTACTAAGGAAAATAGGCCACTACAGTCATAGCGGAGGTAGTTTGGGGCAGCAACTAGTCAACTCGCTGACTGACACTAAAGGCTTAAACTTGCGTACGGAGAGTTGTAGCTTTAGCAACTACTACAGATCGTAGTGTGTTTCAGACCAGTACGTTCCACCGCTTTTTTTGAGTCTTCTAATCTTGACTGCCACATTTAAAATGGCTGGCGCTGACTGACACTCGCACCTAGTCTTCTAATCTTGACTGCCACATTTAAAATGGCTGGCGCTGACTGACACTCGCTCTCTAACTACTGTTCCTCTTCACATTTAAAACGGCTGGACGCTCTCTGCGCTATAAAGCTACCTACTGTAGCGGGTTTGCTTGCTTATAGGCCAAAAAAAACGCTTGGGGGAATAGGTATAGGTAGTGGTAATATCTAGTTGTGTCCTTGTCACAGTCCCAAACTACTCCCCGCTAGCCTTTCTCCGTACGCAAGTTTGAAAAAAAACGCAACTCTTCGCGCAGTTTAGAAGTCGCTATGTTGCGCTCGTCACTCTGAACGCTCTTGACGCTCTTGGGTGTGTTGCGGCTCCTACTTTCCACGTACGCAAGTTTAGTCTAGCACGGGTTACCCACTTTTCCACGTACGCGAGTTTCTAAGACTTTTGAGCAAGAAAAAGAGCGCTAGCTATTCAAAGAAAAGGGCATCTTACTCGTAGTTTGGAAGCCGTACGCAAGTCTCTTTAAACTTGCGTACGTTAAAAAGAGCATTAAAGAAAAGAGGTGGCCAAGATCAGCCACTATGAGTTTTGAGTAGTTAGGGAAAGAAAAGGAGGAATAAAGGTTTCGCTTCGTAGTTTAGGATCCTCTAGCTACTTCTTTAATACTCTTTTGTCTTTTGAGCTACTTGAATGCTTGTCTTGCTTTTCACGTACGCAAGTCACGCTTTTTTTTAGCGCTGGCTCTAGTAGTTTACACACAGAACCTTATCTTTTTTTGAATACCTATTTAAAAGTGAGGGGCTCTCCTATCCTCAACCTTTAGAGCCTCTCTTGGCTGGTCTTTTTTTTATGAAAGTAGGGCCTTTTCTTTATTTAGCCTTCGATCACAGCAGCACACCCCCTCTTTTCTTTAATCCGGGTTTTTTTAGACCTATGCAATAACCTATGCACTAAGCAGGCACAGTCAATCTCAGGTGTGCGCTAAAACTACCGGCAATCACTCTGCCAACATAATTTTGCAGGTGTAGAATCTTTTGTTTTTTTGGGGGGTGCGCCAGTGGCTATCTTATTGGGTCCTGATCTCCAACACGCATTGCTCACAAGCTGGGTGGGTTTCCATACGGCAGCAGAACATCCGGGTGATTCCGCAGTGTGTTTTAGGGAGCGTATTCATAGGCGTCTTTAAAAGGCCTACCACACCGATGCAAGACGGAGAAGACATAGAATAGCCTACTGGAGTTATAAATAAGAAGGCGAGCCAGGAGTTTCAAAGGGAGGTGGAGCTAAACGATAGGGAAGACTGAAGCGAAGATCGATAGCAAGGATCCTGGCGTTGAGTCTGTCCTTCTATGCAAGCCGAGACCAGAACAAAGAGAAGAAGAAGACGAGCCATTGACTATGACTATGGATGCGCCTTGTTTTAAACCGGTGGATGAATGAGACCGAGAGAAGTCGTATAGAAGATGGGCGGAGGAAAGAGTAGTTTAGAGGCAGTAAGCCACTTTGACTTCGTCGACTCCAGACACCACCAAGAGACTAGACTGAGCCTCATTGCAGTTCTTTTCCTTATTGAATCAATAAGGAAAGGTAAGCCGACGCAAGACGGAGAAAGAGATGAGACCAGTAGTTTTAAAGATGCTAGATCGCAGGAAGCCGGTAGAAGGAAAAAAGGATAGTAGTGCCTAAGTAGGACCATGAGAGAAGAAAGTGAGAGCCCAGTAGTTTTAAGTAGTTTAGGAAGCCGATGAGAAGGATCACTTATTTTCCTTCTACCGTATAGAAAGACGAAGGAAGCCAACAAGTTTGAGAAGGATCACCTATTTTCCTTCTACCGTATAGAGAGAAGAGAAGAAGGACATGGTTTTTTTTGGGCAGGAAGAAGGACAAGGACATGGGCAGAAGACAAGAGGCGGAAGAAGACCTCGGGTTGGATGATAGCAAAGAGTCGGAGTGCGTCAGCAGCTACGGTAGTTAAGGATGAAGATGACCCTGTCGCAGGTCCCAAAGTAACATGACTCTAACGCGTACATGCCCAAATGAGTTGCGTAGGGCATCAAGTGCGCGTACAAAAAAAAAACCAACGAGTTGCGTAGGGCAGAAAGTGAGTCGCTTTCTAAACCAGAGTCAGTAGCCAGTTGACTTGCGTACGCCAAAAAGAAAAGACCAAGCTTTCTAAACCAGAGTCAGTAGCCAGAGCGTGTGAAAGACAAAGCCTCTAACTACATTTCGCTTAAGGTCAGGTAGTTAAAAAACCGATCAGGATCAAGGTAAAGTCCGGTTTTAAAAGAAGGAACTTGCGTACGGGGAGAAGAAGGAAGCTACTGACATTGGATTCTCGTTTCCCACACGGTATTCTAGGTATTCTAGAGTAGGGCCTATATACGTATAGCAAGAAGAACTGATCAGGATAGCACCGCAACACACCCAGGACTTGCGTACGAAGATCTAGGAAACTTGCGTACTTTTTGTTGAAACCCAGCAAGGATCCTAAACTACGGATAGTGTTTTCGCTGTACGCAAGTGAAAAAGGAGCCTGCGTAGTTTAGAAACCCGACTCTACGTCATCTCTTTTGCGGAAACCCGACTCTACGCGTCATCTCTTTTGCAGACTAGCGGCTCCCGAATCCACGTCAGATCTGCTCTTTTGCTTGTTGAATAGCTAGCGACCGAGGATCCTTCCAAGGATCCTCGTGTAGCTCTTATCCTTTGAGCTTCCTAGCTTCATCGGAGCTTTGGTTTAGTTGAGTCTATTCTATAGGCTATAGGGATATGCGCCTCGAGACAAAACTCGACTATAAGTTCCATTACCGACCGGTCGGGGACTAGGACTTGCGTACGGAGCCCTATTTTATCCGTACGCAAGTTTCTTGCATTACAGAATTTTCCGGAATGGTGGAAAGTTTCTTGAGTTTTTGGTCCTTTGGCTAAGTGAGAGCCTGAGCGCCTCCTTGTTAGGGCTATGCTGGGGCTAAGTGAGAGCCTGAGCGCCTCCTTGTTAGGGCTATGCTGGGTTTTTTGAAGACTTGCGTACGGAGAACAAGTCATGATGCTTAGTCAGATTCTCATTCTCCGTACGCAAGTTTTAAAGCAGTGTTGGTCCTTATTATAGGCCTACCATCGCTCCGAAGTCCACTGCTTATCCTTCTATAGCTGCAACGCGGATCCAAGGATCCTCCCAAGACGTAGTTGTAGTTTAGAAGACGGCTAGTTTTTTTAGGATTCCCAAGACGTAGTTGTAGTTTAGAAGACGGCTAGTTTTTTAGTCCCAAGACGTAGTTGTAGTTTAGAAGACGACTAGTTTTTTAGTCCCAAGACGGCTAGTTTTTTAGGAGACTAGGATCCTGGTAACCCAAAGGCATATCAAAAAGAGCATCCTAAACTACGCTACCCTTAACCCAAAGGCATATCAAAGAGCATCCTAAACTACGCTACCCTTAACCCAAAGGCATATCAAAAAACATCCTAAACTACGCTACCCTGCCTTCGCTTCGATTCTCCCTATCTATAAATATAAAGGCATTCCGCTCGTCTATAGGCAGATCGACTACTATGACTATCAGACCGCTCGTATATGCGTTAGCTCTTTTTTCCTTCTCCCGTCCATACTTCAGCCTTTCTTCGTATTCGGACTGCGAACCTGTTTGTCTTTGGGAGGCCTGGTCTTATTACTTGCGCGGAACTTAGGACTTTGCCTTCCCTTTTAAAAGGAACTTCTTCTTTGCTCGTGGCGGGATAGACCTACTACTGATATGACCAAAGGTTCCCAAGGTTCAGGCCTGCCCTACTATAGGTACAAGCTAATGCAATCTAACTGTAAAAAAACCAGCGCTAAACTATTGAAAGACCAACGGCGAGACGATGGGAGTCTCTTGGACGGAATGGAATGATCGGATTGGAAGAGAGAGCATAAGTGGACGGGTTGGAGCAGAGAAAGAAGCGGAGACTCCTACGTTCTCTTTAGACAGCCAGATGTATCGAACCTCTTCTATCTTTCGTCTCGAGAAACCCGACCGGATCCAAGTAAGGAAGGCAAGGAAGGAGATGACCCGTATGCGTATGGAAGGTAGAAGTTGACTGGGAAGTTCACCGTGTAGAATTGACCTTTGTTCTGGACGGTGGATAAGAAGTTGACTGGGAAGTTCGCCGTGTAGAATTTACCTTTGTTTTTTTCTATACTGGCTCTGCTATAGCACGATGTGAGAATCGATTCCTCGTCTTTGCTTTAAAATAGCAAGGTGGCCGGAAGGAAGCCGAGGGTGGTATAGCTCAGGCGTCAAAAAAAAGGGGGGGACTTGCGTACGTTTAAAAAGAGGGTCGATGACTCCCGGATGCTTTTATGGGGCTATAGCAATGAAAAGGCAATAGTCATTGATTTGCTTGTCCTACTATGTATACGAGAAAGGCGCTTTGAGTTCTTTCTTTTCCTTGGTGTGCATAGGGGTCATGTCTATAGAAGGAGCGCAATTAGGACCTACTGGCACTGGAAAGAAAAACGCTTCTTTAGGACGTGTGTGCGGCTTTCTATCTACTAGGTGTCTCATCGCCTAGATCGGACGAAATGGAGGGTAAGCAAGAAGTGATGTGCGATGATAGTAACGAGTCCGAAGTAAGGGGCTAAAAAGAGCACTTTCTTTCTTTGTACGCAACTTGCGTACGTTAAAAGGGAAAAGGCGTGAGTGGGTTTTGCCTATAGGTGAGCTTCACTTTTGTCTTTTTTTCGATGACGCTCCAGCAGTTAGGAGACTCTACTAGACCTAAAGCCATCGCGGACAAGAGGCTATCCACACAAGCACAGCGCAGAGAGTTTCAGTAAGGACCTATGAGTATCTAAGGGCATCACCTCGTACTTGGTCCTTTGGCTCACCCAAGAAGGAGACCGTGCAAAAATGAGCCGCAAGTAGTGTGTTTTAGGAGCCGTTTGTCTAAAGAGTTATTCTTTTTTAGGGTAGATTGTCATGTCCTATAGTACGGAATAAGCGCCATTCGAAGGAATCTATTGATCAACGGGCATATTCGTAGATTGGTCGTAAACACCGAAACTAATAGCAAGGCCAGAGGAAATGCTAGTGGTGTTTAAAAAGAGCTTCTTTCCTTTCCTCCTACCCAAGAAGCGTAGTTTAGAGGCCTTTTTTTTCCTACGAAAGAACTTCAGCAAAGACAGTAGTTAGAGGCTACTATAGCTATAGAACGACAGGAAGAGCAAGGATCCTTCATAGAGTTGAGAGTGGTTTCTGCGACTTAAACAACATAGGCGCAACCTTAGCCTTGAGTTTGAGATTGGTTTCCGCAACTAAAATAGCTATAGCTTATACCTTAGCCTTGAGTTTGAGAGAGGTTTTCGCGACTAACGAACATAGGCGCAACCTTAGCCTGGAGTTTAGGCTCCGGGGGTTCTTACTAACTTGCTGTGAGTCTTTATATCGCTGACTAAAGAACATAGCTTACCTTAGCCTGGAGTTTAGGTCCCGGGGGTTCTTACTAACTTGCTGGTAGTTTAGGATCCTCCCAAACTACAATGGCTGAAGCACTAATGGCTCTTTATCCACTTTGAAAGACTAACTACTCAGGATCCTCCAAACTACCTTCAACAAAAAGTACGCAAGCGGTCCTCTTTTCCTTTGTCTTTAACTCTTTTTAAAGCCCTAACCCTGGGCTCTATCTTCTCCTTTTTGTTGCACACTCCAAACTACTTGAAAGCCCTCTAAACTACAAGTAGCTTCTTTTCCACGTACGCAAGTGTCCCTCCACTTCTGTAGCTTAGAGGCGTGCATGTCTAAGGAGGGCAAGAAAGGTGCTCTAAACTACTTTCACCGTACGCAAGTTGTTAAGGATCCTTCTAAACTACAAAAAAGCTTAGGAGACCAGCACTAAAAAGCTTGTGAAACTCTTAACTCTTTTCTTTCGTCGTACGCAAGTTTCTTTTTTTGGTAGTGGGTTTGTCTATACTCTTTAAAGGCCACCTAACTAACGCTAACTCCGGCCTCAGGTGCCTACCTCAGGTGTCAGCCCTTTTAAACGTACGCAAGTCCTAAGCTGGCTCCTTTCCTCTTATCCACCGCTAAACTACTCCGCGTACGTAAGTGTTCTTTAATCCGGTTTTTTTATAGCCTCTGGTAGTTACCTAAAATATACATTACGGCCACAACTCCACCTTCTTCTTTTAACGTACGCAAGTCGCTTGCTTTTTGAATACCATAACTCCTAACCCTAACTCCACCTCCTTTGTCCACCTCCGGTAACTACGCTACCCATGCCTCTTTTCGTACGCAAGTTTAATGCTCTTTAATACTTGAAAGGCACTAGACTCCCACCTCTAGTCTATTAGCGATTTAGGGGCCTAACTGACGCTACACCTCGTCTTCTATTTAAAGCCTGACTCTTTTCGTACGCAAGTTTAGTGGGTCTCGTGTCCAAACTACAAACTACTAAAGCCCTTTGTCTTTTCTATGCTACTCCTCTTTTCTTTAATACTTGAAAGGCTTCTTTTCCACTGTCTTTATTATTCTTGCTGTCCCGCCATTTGTCTTTTCCTTGCTATTCTTTACTGGCTTTTTATTTCGTACGCAAGTTCAAAAAAAGTGCATTTCACTCTTCTAAACTACTGCAGGGCTCTCTAAAAAAACAAAGCTTTCTTTTCGTGGACAAAGAAAAGACCTAGAGTCTTGCTTTTGACGATGGATTGCCCAATATCGGAAGCTTTATACTACGAAAAAAAACACCTCACTTTAGACCTTTTAAACTCCGGCTACCTTTACCTTGTTTTCGTTAAATAAGGGGAAGCCAAAGGGTGGAGTGAGTTAAAGCCAAAGGGTGGAAAGAGCCGATCCAAGAAGCAACGTAGCTCAACCAAGAATCACCGTACGCAAGTCATGTTTTCTCCTTGTAGCTACTACTGCTAAGTGTTTAGCGATGGCACAGGATTCGAACCAAAGCTTTCTTTCAATAAGACGGTGGATAAGACTCACGCTTTTAGCGCAAACTCCACTTTTTGATCGACTCTGAGAGGCCGCCAGTATGTAACTCACAAGCATCATGCAACTCTAATAGAAGGGAGCCACCAGTAGCGCAACGACAAGCAAGCATAATGCAACGACAGTTGATACCATCTCGTCCCGGTAGTTGTAGTTTAGGAGCGCTCTTTTAGATGGGGGGCCCACCTTGTGCTACTAGTCCTGCGTTCTACGTCCTCCAAAAAAAGGCCTCAAAATTCCCATGAAAAAGCGCAGATTGGAGAAAGAAAGAATTGATTTCGTAGTGGTAATGCTCTATGTCTATAGTGAGAGTTCTGCTTCTAAACTGCTTTTTTGACTTGCGTACGGCAAGACATAGAGGCAAGACATAAAGGAAAGAGCTGACTTCTAAACTACCATAACCCCTGCCTAGTGCCGAGGTCTAAAGGTTGTGGGAGAAGGTGGTTAAAAAACTTACTTGCGTACGTTTAAAAGAGTTAGAGTAGAAGACTAAGAAGAGTACTCTTCTTTGCGTACGCAAGTTTGGGGCGCTTTGCCCATAAAAGGATTCTGCAGATTATAGATCGCGTCTTGCTGCGTCGGCAACTAAAGATTGAGCTATTTTTTAACCGGACAGAGCCGTTTCAACAGAACTCCTTTCTGGAGCTACTAGCTTTCTTTCTCGTGTGCGGGGTAGTTGTAGTTTGGGAGTCACTTCCTTTTTCGCTTCTAATCTACTAAAAGAGTCACGTAGTTTAGGACAACTTCTCCTTATTTTTCCGGTAGTCGCGCGAGCGAGTCCCTAGAGCTTCGTTAGAGCATGGGTAAAAAAACCGGTAGCTGTTCATAGGAGAGGTTCTTCCTTAGGTCTAGGTCTGTGTTTTAGAAATGCCCAGCCTATGTGGTGGAAAGAAGCAAAGGCGACTGACGCATTCTCCGGTGGATAGAAAAGCGACGGGTTGTTGTTCTCAGGTGGATGACGGGTTGTTGTTGGTTGGTCCAGCTTAGGCTTCCGCCTCGGCCATCTGCAGCACACCCACTGCTCATAAGGCAAAGGTCTTTATCTCCTGTAGCGGTTCGTTAAAAGGTGGGGCGAGGTCGAAAGCTTTAGGACAACTTCTTTAGCGCTGTGCTGAGTGTGTTTTAGGAACCGAAACTCGTGTTGGCTGAGCTCCTAATGGTATCACAAGTGCTGGTGTGGCCCTTCTGCAGCACAGAGGTGGTAACCCCTAAAAGGACTAGACTAGTTGTAGCCTACCCGTACGCAAGTCCGCCAAAAAAACCCTATGCTTCTATGATCTTTCTTCCGAGTAGGAAACCTTTCGACCCGAGGCGCTATAGATCTCGCTGGGGGTTATGAGCTATGTGCTGAAACCGTGGTTTCTTTCGTCAAAAAAAACACAAGGCATGTCTATAGCTATAGTCAGACGTTCATTCTTTGAAAGAAAGGGAGCTTTAAAAACAAGCGTAGTTTAGAAACCTTTTCTTTAGCTTTTTTTTTGAGTTGAACTTGCGTACGGAGAGTTTTGAGCTCCACTATCGACATTACCACCCGGTTACCTAGCAACATGGCTACTAGATACATGAGGATTCACACTATGAAAGCGTAGCCGTTGATGAAAGCGTAACCGTTGATGAAAGCGTAGCCGTTGATGAAAGCGTAACCGTTGATCCTAGCCGACGAGCATTATAGACATGACAACTGCGGGAAATTGCGCCTTCTTTCTATAAGACTAACGTAGTATAGAAGCACACTAAAAAAAACACTACTCGATCACTTTGGTCCAGACATTTTGGTAGTAAAGACTGTAGTTTAGGGGTCATGTTGATAGTAGTTAGGGTGACGTGCTAGGATCCTAAACTACGGCTAGTCTCTTTGATCTTATGAAAAAGTGAGTGGTAATGTCTACCATGTGCATGGCCCCTAAACTACTCTTGTGGAAAGAGGTTTGTCTATAAGTCGTCTAATCTACAGCCAGCTATCTTCGGTGCTATGACGAGTCGCTTGTCCCTAGCCTTTCTTTTCTCATAGACTATGATGGAGCTCTGTCGCTCTCGGCAAAAAAACAGCAGGCAACTTGCGTACTTTTTGTTGAAGCCACTTTCTTTAGGACTTTGATTTCGGGCGGGCCATAAGTAAAGGCTGAGATGCGGTTCGACGTAAGCGCTATGTCTAAGCACCTGTTTTAAAGCCTAGTCTTTTTTTTAGGGGTCTCGCTAGTTGTGTAAGGGCCTACTGGAGCGTATTGTTCAGGTCTTGTCTGCTTTTTGTAGCTTAGAAGCAACCATCAGGCTAACCTAAATTGCAATTGCATAAGGTTGTCGGTCCTATCCGGTTAGTCTTTAGTTTACCTTGACCACTCTAGCGCTCGTGTGTGGCAAATCATAATTGAAGGACGTGGGTTCAGAGAGAGATTGGTGCGTGAAAAATAGGGGCCTTGCCTCGCGCTCCTGCTAGATAGCTGACCGGCTCTGACAAGTAGTTTAGGGGAAGTCCCTAAAACACAGGTCGATGATCCCCCTCTATAGGAATAAGCACTTTTCGGTCTAGGAATAAGCGCCTTTCGGTCTAGCCTAGCCTGCACCACCGGGTCGTGTAAGGCGCTAGCATCTCAGGCAAGACTTCTAATAGCTTTATGATCGTCGTTCAAGGTTCAAGTAAGCTCAGCGCTACAGGCCCTGCTGTTTACCGACGCTTTTTCGATGCAGTGCCACTTTGCTCTTGGTCTTGAGTGGAAGTGCATGAACTTGCGTACGAAGAAAGGAGTGCGCTTTTCTTCTTCCCCTCACTCACTAACGTCAGACCAGCAAGAAAGAGAAGGTTTATTGCTGGGCTTTGTCTCTTGTCTATAGTTTACGGGACTATCAAAAAAGGCCTTGCTTTTTTGGAGCGATGTTGCTAAAGAAAAAGAGTAAAGGTCACCACCTATAGCCCGTCTTGCACAATGCCATCTTCTTTACTTCTGTAGCTTCTTTTCGTACGCAAGTTTGTACGCAAGTTGGCTCGTAGTTTACCGGCGCAGACCTCCAGCTAGCTACCTATTAAAAAATAAATATTATTTGTTTTCTAAACTACGCTGGTCTCAAACTCTCAGAAAGTTTCTTTTTTTAGGACCAACAAGTGCACTACGCTTTTTTCTTTACAGGGAAATAGGTAGCGTAGTTTTGGAGGCAAATCTCAGAAAGTTTATTTTTTTAGGACCAAGTGCACAACGTTCTGTTTAGTTTGCTACGGGTCAAGGTGTGGGTATTCGCCGCCGCCTCTTTTCCTTTGTGCTTGGCTTTTTTTTCGAGACTGGCACTATTTTGCTCTAATCTAGCGCAACCTTGCTGCTAAGACCGCGGTAGTTAAGGGCGCCGTTATCAAAAAGTGAGTAAGGTAGCTCTTGCTAAAGCTACAAGATAAGGTAGCCGTTAGACTTGCGTACGCCAAAAAGAAAAAGCAGTCCAAACATTTAGAGCTAGAATTTATATTTTCATTTAGAATTGCCAGCTCGGTGTTTTGGGCGCCGTTATCAAAAAGTGAGTCGGAGCGCAAGTGATTTATTTACCAACGACCTCTTTTCGCTATTTCTTGCTATAGCAGTAGCTCTAAAACACACAGAACCTATTCTTTTGCTTCTTTCTTCTGACGTACGCAAGTGACGCTCTTTTTCACCGTACGCAAGTTTTTTCCACCGTACGCAAGTTCACAGAACCTATTCTTACTTCTATACACATTACAATTCACTATTTATACGGCGTTCGCTCTAACAGAACCTATTCTAAGTGGGCACTACGGTACAGTAGTTTGTAGTTTGGAGTAGTTTCGTTCCGAAACTACAGTTTAGAAAGCTTCCTAAACTACGGAACGAAACTACCCTCAGCCTCCTTTTAGCGCTAAAAGGGCTCTAACAGATTCTTTAATCCGGCTATTCTAAGTGGGCACTACGGTAGCTTAGAAAGCTACCTCTAAGCTACTCTTTAATGCTCTTTAATACTTGAAACTTACGTACGGCTACCTTCTTCTAAGAGTCGCTTAGCTAGGATCCTTCTCACGCTTTCTTTTAGCGCTAAAAAAGCTCTTTTTCACCGTACGCAAGTTTTTTCCACAAAAAAAACACAGAACCTATTTTCTTTTGTGCTTCTAAACCGCTTCTACAACTCTTTTAAAAAACTCCACCTCTGTAGTTTAGGATCCTTGCTTCCAAACTACAACTACGTACCTCGTCTTCTATTTGGCTCGCCGTACGCAAGTTCGCCTTTTCTGCCTTGTGAATTTCTTTTTAGCCCACCTCCAAAAGAGTGCCAGCATCACCGTAATGTCTATTTCGGTAACCCTTATGCCTGTGGGTAACCCATGCTTGTAGTTGCTAAAGCTACAACTAGCCTCCAAACTACCTTCTCACTATCACTATCACTATCACTATTGATCTACGCTCCACCTTCGGCTACCTTACTCTATCTACAACCTATGGCCACTGACTCGCTGGTTGGGTTCAGAGATGCTAGCGGCAGGATCCTAAAAAAAGGGTAGGCCTTTCTCTTGTCTGTCCTTTCCTCTTGCTTGACCGTACGCAAGTTCCCTTTGAAACTCCACAGTAGGCTACTATTCTTGGATTGGATCTCGTCTCGCTTCTTCTTTCCTTCGATCTATCGTCTAGCTCCACCCTTTAAAAGAACCTAGTTTCTACCTCTAAACTACTCTATTGTACTCTATTGTACTCTATTGTAGGCTATTCTTGCTTCCGTTCTTCTATGCTTATACCTATACTGGCCCAGCTCTCCGCTTCTCTTCTCTTTTTAAAACCCTTCTTCTCTTTGCTTGCTATCAGTGCAATCCTTTTTTAAAACTCTTGAGAGACCTAGGAGCTATCTTAGGTTCTGTCTTTGCTCTAATGGCTTGTAGAGTGAGTAGAGTCCAGAGTCCTTTCAGCGTATCGACTACTTTTTGTAGTTTAGAAGCACAGAAGAAAACAGGCATCTTCATAGTCTATCTTTTGTTCCAGTCTGAGGCAGGTGTGAAGGCATATGCCTATGGGTCCTAGTCTTCTATTATTCTTTTCCGTCTCTAATGGCTTCCACCACTACTAGCGCTACAACTTTTCTAGCCTCGTAGTTCTTGTCCATCGTACCTCTAAAAAAAACTCTCTCTCTGCTTTACTTGGCTTGCACGCTTTCATCGCCTATGGGTCCTACTCTCTTCTCTCCCGAATCTCTTTGCTCGGGCAGGCCGTCTTCAATCTAGCCTAGCCTGGACTTGACCCACCTGTAGGCTATTTCCTGGTCTAGCATTAGTAGTAAGAGGCTCATAGCGCTCATGACGCCTTTTTTTTTTGGAGAAGGGGTTCTTTGGTTGCTCTTGCTGGACTCATCTATCACTCTAGCTACGCTTTCCGTTCCCAAACTACTGAAATAGCGTCTGGTAGGCTTCTTCCTACCTCTGCACTCAGTCCTTTTCCTTAGCTACTCTAGAAGCCATTGATGAATCAACTATTGATGCGCTGGGCCTAGACAGAACGACGAACTAGACAGAACGAAGAAATGGAATAACCTACTGGCGGTCTCAAAGGGTCCAAAGGAGCGAAGACTGACCAAGGAGAAGAGGGAGAAGCCCCGTGCAAGATGAGCCCATCCATCATCCATTGTCTTTCGTCTAGGTTCTGTCTGAGCCTCTGGGACCATAGGAGAAGAGATTGAAACTTGCGTACGGGGAAGTAGCCAGCTAGCCCTAAGTGATTAGGATTCATCTATAGTGAAAGAAGTGAAGTTACCTACGGCTCATCAGAGGAGCATCTCTGTTTGGAGTCTCTTTCGAATCTTTGGCGAAGGAGCAAGGGCAATCAGTATAGAATGACTCACAAGACGAGAGCCTGATTGTGAACTTCGCGCTTCTAAACTACCTTTAACCCTTTTAAACCCTTCACACGACTACTGCTCTACTAGTTTTTTTGTAGGTGAACTTCGTCTATTCAGAGATCAGTGTCCTTCTTGCTTGCCCAAGACCCGCCAGTAGGCTATTCGTGGGAGAGTGGAGACAAGAAGAAGAAAAGACAAGCTTCGTAGTGTGTTTTGGGGGCGTCTTACTGCAGACAGGCTTCTGAGGTCTTATCGTTCTTTTCCATAATATTTAATTTCGCTCCTAAAGGTTTCTAGTCTCCCACTGGTTTTTTGAAACCAAAAACGACCTTAAGGGAGAGAGGCATTGTGAATCACTAGGGAACTATGTAAGGAAGTAAGGAGGTGCCTAAGGTCAGGTCAGAGGTCAGGTCAAGCAAGTGATGCTCCGAGATGCTATAGGTGAAGAAGACCTGTGCCGCTAGGCTACTGCTCCGTAGGGGGTTAAAAAAAAGGAAGATGGAATCTCTATTCCTAACCTTTAGCACTAGATCTGACCTAGGGTAAGGTAAAGGCCTTTTAAAACTAGGGCGAGTGATAAAGAAAAAGAAGGTGATCTGAGCGCTGGGCCAGAGATGGAGTGAGGGGCTCCAAGGCTGGGGCTTTCAAAAAAGTTGGAAAAAAATAGACATTACGGCGATATGAGAAAGAGTAGTTAGAAGCGCTCTCTCAAGCTAGGGGGCCACCACCACACCAGTAGGCTCTCTTTGATCTGCTCCTAACTACTTTTTGCGTCTGTCAACAAGCGTAGCTGGTTTGGGAAGGCCCGGTCCTCTCTCCTCGTAAGCGGGACTCTAATAGCATTGACTGGAAGTACGTTGCTAAATTGCGCGTTGACTGGAAGTAAGCGGGACTCTAATAGCGGAAGTAAGCGGGACTCTACTCTAATAGCGTTGGCTGGAATGCATACGCTCCCTAACTACTTTAGCCCATAGAAGATCTTCTATGATACGGCATTTACTAGGTGAACATAGTCATCTATGATACGGCATTTACTAGGTGAACATAGTCATCTTCATTTCGTGCTGAGACTGCGAATGTAAGAGTCAGCGCTACGAGGATTGAATCAAAAGAAAAGAATCCTTTAAGTAGTTTGTAGTTTGAGGTAGCTTTCTAAGCTACCGTAGTGCCCACTAGAATAGGTTCTGAAAGACCAGAGCTAGTGTTAAAAAAGAGCACGAGTTTGAAAAGTGGATAAAAGGTAGTTTGGAGGTTACCCGTAATGTATATTTTGAAAAAGTGGGTTAGGAGTGAAATAAGCGCTAAGGTGGACTAGTTGTACTTGCGTACGCCGTAATGTATATTTTAGGCAACTACAAGCGATAGTAAACCCAAATAAATAGGTAGGAAGCCTTTGAGTTCTAGAACGCAGAGGAAAAGAGATGAAATATACATTACGGAAAAGCCTTCTATATACATTATACATTGGACTTGCGTACGGTGGGAGCTGGTTGCCTAAAATATACATTACGGCCAGAGGTAGCTTTTCACTGCTTCAGAACAACGATAAAATCACCGCTATCAAATCACTGCTATAGTGGACTGGACCAATCACCGTACGCGAGTGGACCAATAACATAGTCAGATAGAGCTCGCTTAACGTCCATCAAAGGAGAATGGCTTCCAGCAAAGGAGAATGGCTAGGTGGATCAGAAGAGAATGGCTAGGTGGATCGGTAAGAGGTCCAGTAAGGTAGATAGGGGGCCTAAACGCCAGTAGTAAGAGTGTTCTTTCCCTTCTTTGTGGTTCAGTCCGGATCCTTTTCTTAGAATGGTGTAGGGCTTTTTTTTGGGGTCTACAAAGCCTGAGGCCATAGGTTCCACCCCAGCATGCAGTAGAGCATGCCTCATTCCTATCTTCCATCCGGTTGATCCAGGACTTAGCAGTTAGCATCTGTCTGCCAGTTCTCTCTAATGGCTTCTGCGCTAGTCCCACCTGTTAGCATCTGTCTTCAGTTCTATCTATCAGTGCGCTAGTCCCACCAGTGGATTATTCTCGCCCCAGTCTTGCTGGCTAGCAAGAAGATGCTGATCTGATTCATAGAGCATACCGCATATTAAAGAAGCTTCTCCAGTTCTCGCTTCACCGCTAAAAAAACCCTTTCTAAGCGCCTAAGGATATCCTACTGGCGGGTAGGCTCTCTCCTCAAAGACCCGAAAGCCACCCAAACCTTTATGGGAGAAGGTGTCATCACCTATGGCTATTCTATGCGCGATCTACTCTACTAGGGCTTCACCCTGAAACACACCAGCAGCTCTATCTTGGACTTGACTGACGTGCTTTTAAACTTGCGTACGGGGATTCCTTCTTCTCCCTATTGTCCGTCATCAGTCAGAGGCTATCACAGCGCTAATAGAGCCTAGGCGCATATAGGCATTCTTTGCTGTCAAAACAAAGTGGCGTGGTACGTGGTATAGACCTCATTCGGGCCTGAAAGAAACAAAAACTCAGCAGTCGTCAGCCTACCTAGTACTTGAAACCCATTCCTTGAAACGGGGCTTCACTCTGAACTTGCGTACAAAGATCCGCGCTCTAAACTACTGTCCGTCATCAAAAAAGCCACTATCTCTCGAATAACCAAGGCAAAAAAAGGGGGGCCTGTGGAGTTCACCCTTCCTGTGCAGCTTGGCGCATCTATCCATGGCTAAACCACTTATCCACCGATATTGGATCCGCTATAGACCTATGCTAGCCTGTCTCTGCCCTAGCTTTTTGACTACCTATTTATTGGCCTCTCCTATTGACTACCCATTTATTGGCCCACGTAGTTGGAGGCACAGTGGAAAATAGGATCCTTCTAATACATGACTACCGCTCTCCAAACTACCTTTTGTACGCCTCTAAAAAAACCCGTAATGTCTATTTTGATTCATCAGGTCCTGTTCTACGATCGTCAATTTCACCAGCCATCGTGGTGTGTTGCAGATTGACGATTGTAGAACGCTATGCACTCTCCTATTCACTCTTCTTTCTCTAAAAGAATCTGGCTTTGGTTTTTTTTCGAGACGAGGTAGTGTGTTTTAGAGGCTTCCAGTTTTTTTTTTTAACATCCCCTGCTTCTGGGTTCGAGACGAGAGAGGCTTACAGTTGCCATCCCCTGCTTCTGGGCATGAGACGAGAGAGGCGTCCTGTTGCCATCCCCCTATTTCATCCGGGTCCATAAGTCCATCCTTCTCTGTCCCTCCGGTAGAGTGCATAGAGTTCTTGTCCACCTCTAAACTGCTCTTTAATCTTCTGACTCTGGCTCTAATTGACTCTAAACTACTGTAGTTTGTAGTTTGGATCCTCGTAGTTTAGGAACGGAGCTACTTCTTTAATACTTGAAACTTACGTACGGCTACCTTCGCTTCTATTTAAAGCTAGCTTCCTTTCCTTCTGCTTTTCCATTCTTCCTTAATTCGGCTACCTAAACTACCACTAGTAAGAGCTCTTTTCTTTAATCCGCCCACAAAACAAACACCAATGACTGACGAGCGAAGCATAGGCGCTACGTTACCAACGACTATACTATAGACACTGACATGCGTAAGTCCTTCATGACTCCCCACAAAAGTAGTTGTAGTTTAGGGGGCCTTTGATTGCTTTTCCGCGAAGCTTTTTTTACTCTCTCTATTGTTTTTTTATGAAACGTATGATGCAGTGTGTTTTGGGCGAGCGTCAGCGTATGCAGCGGGACCTGTTTTCTAAACTACTGCTTTTCTTTAATGCCGGCCCAAAGAAAAGACGACCTGAATGCAGTCAGCCTATAGTACGGCAAAGACGACCTGAATGCAGTCAGCCTATAGTACGGCGTTGTTAACGTATCGTATCGGGCCTTTAAAAACGAGCAGAAGCGTCGTATGCATTGGTTGTTGACCGGTGTATTGAGTGGAAGGAAGGGTACCGGAGGTCGTCGACTCTAGATAGCAGTTTTTTTTTGGCCACAATACAGACCAAGCAATGGCATTCATCGGGCGTACCAAAGCACTCATAGTAGAGTCAAACTCGCTTCCCACTGTGTAGAGGGCTTTCTCCCCTGTCTCGGTAGTTGTCACGATGATCGTCACAAAGCATACAAGAGTCTCATTAGCCCCAATGAAAAAAGAGCATTGAATCAAAGAAGTGGTTGTGGTTTATATAGTCCGATGAACGCATGGTAGGCGAGCGTTAGCGTAGGCATTCTGGTCGTTCGGCAGAAGTGAGTTCAATCACCAGTCCGGTCGGTGGTTTTCGAGTCTTTTTCGGTTGAGCGCGGGTCTTTTTTTTAGTGCTTTAAAGAAAAGACGACCTATGATGACTCAATACTCCTTGTGAATCGAGTTTGTGAGTCATCATAGAGCGAAATACACGCAGCAAGAAGCAAGAAAGAAACAGTCTTATAGTGCGTCTCCGATAGTGGTAAGGAAATCGCGTCTGGGTACCTGTCTGCACCACTGACCCATCTTTCTTGCTGGCTTTCTGAAAGTGCAAGCAAGCTTAGCAAGAAAAGCCAGGCGATTATAACCGGCCTAACCCCCCCTTTTAAAAGCGCGAAATCTTGCTTTCTTTCCAATAGGTTGCTGGCTTTGCTTTGTTGCTGTGCGTAGTTTAAGGCAGCGCTTTGTTGTTGCTAGTGACGCCGTGTTTAAAAGAGACGGTGGATAAGAGTTTACTTCTTTTTTAAATGGGCGGTAGGAGGTATTGGGGTATTGGGAAAAGTGGGCGTCAACAAGTAGTTTAGAGGTCGGTAGTTTAGGATCCTTCGTGTTGAGTAGCCTCTTGCGTGTTAGAACATTTGTGGCTTTGAATACGCTTGTGAGCTGCCTCTAAACTGTTTGAGAGTGTTAGAACATTTGTGGCTTTTCTGTTGAGCCTCGCCCTTTGACTCTCTTTTCTTTCCATTCCGCGTATATGCTCTCAAAGCCCTGGAAAAATACCTAGGTAGTAGACCCCAGAGTAGATCATCCAATGCTTTGTCGTCATGGTGGACGAAAGAGCAGTTGTAGCCTAGAGACGCTTTCTTCTTCTAAACTACCGACGCTTTCACAGCGTGGCTCCACCCCTGCGTTTTTGAAAGGCTACCTTCCTTCTTTGCTTGGAGCTAGCTAGTGCTTTCTTCTTCTTCTTTACAAGAAACCAGCAAGAAAGAATAGAGACCCACACCAAGCAAAACGCCTTGGTTGAATAGACATTACGGGGAGCCTAGTTTTTTCTTACAAGGACCAGCCGAGCCTTGCCCTATCTTCCGACGCGCGAGTGAATAGCTACCTCCTTGTCAGTGACCAAGGCTACTAGTGGTTAGGCCTAACTACGCAAAATTCCTAACTACGCAAAATTCCTAGTAGGATCTAGGTTCTAAAAAAAGCAGAGATACATGCGAGGCTGCTGCCTTCCTACCTACCTTCTAATACCTGGACTCCTAAAGCGGTCGCCAAGAGAAGAACCTATAGGTCGCCTTGAATCATTCACTAAAAAGATAAGAGGAGGAAAGCGCAAGACGTAGAGTTCTTATTGTGAGAACAGCAGAAAAGAGGTGGATAAATCCTCTAGGGATGTGAAGAGAAAAAAAAAAAGAGGTGGATAAATCCTCTAGGAGGGATGTGAAGAGTCAATAGCTAGGGAATAGGGAAGCATGAGTTGGAAAATGGAGAAGAAAGCCAATTTCTTTCAGCAAGAAAGGGGAGAGTAGGCTCTAAAAAAAGCGTTTTGAGGACCAAAGAGTGGGCGCCTAGAAAGCAATACTAAAAAAAAACCGGCACTAGAGAAAAAAGAAGACAGGCTTAAAAAACAGCAAGAAGAGGACCCCCAAGTATGCGCCCATTAGAATAGAAAGCAATACGCGCAGCACTATAGAAAGAGAAGACGCGCTTAAAAAACAGCAAGAAATCCCAACAACCTTACTAGCCTACAGGGCCCAAAGCAATTCTCGTTTTTCATATAAGGAAAAGCAAAGCAGCATATAGCTTAGTAGGCCAGGAGCGAGTTCCCTGGTAGGCTCGCCTAAAGAACAGAAAGCTAATTGAACCTAGGGTAGGGTGGCATGATCATCACTAGAAGGATCAGCATCTCAAGGCTCGGATAGCGCTGAAAGAGGAGTCCAACGCTCCGTTTAAAACCAGCGCTAAACCACCGAGGAGTTCTTATCGCTATGTTGTCGCTCTAGGTGGAGAAAGAATCGGGACGCTGATCTATCGGAGAGTGTGGTGGCGGTGCTCTTATATATAAAAGGAAGAGCTCTTCTCATCATACCTCGGAGAGAATCGAAAGGATCTGGATCTCCACACGCCCCCTAACTACTAAAGCACCATAGACATTACGTAGTTTAGGATCCTATTTTCCATCATCCACTATTTCTCCTCTCTTAGCCCTTCTATAGACATTACGTAGTTTAGGATCCTATTTTCCATCATCCACTATTTATCCTCCCAGATCGCCCGTGTCCACTAGTAGGGATAGAACCTTACGCTATCCTAATCCGACGCTGTTTTTTTTTTGACTCAAGCGCGTGAAAGTCGGAAAAAGAGAAGAGGGGAGGTTCTTTTCTCCAGGCGCTTTCTAAACTACCTTTTCTTAACTTGCGTACGGTGTCCTGTGCGATCTCTGACACGCTTTCTCTTCTTCCGTTCTAGGTTCTAGGGCTCGGGTCTTTAGTGAGCCGGCTTGTCTACCAGAGACCCGCCAGTAGACTATTCATGCGCTCTACTAGACTGACGCTTTCAAGAGTGACTAGCGTATGTATTTGTTGGGAAGTTGGAAAATGGAAACTCCGGGAGATCTTGATGATTCGAGCGAGGCGACTCAAGACTGAACCTTTTTCTTCTGCTTTTCTTTCATATTTCACTTTAACCCTTTTAAAAACTCCGTCGCCCTTCTATATACTATTACATTACGTAGTTTAGGATCCTATTTTCCATCATCCACTATTGCTTTCCCTTCTTTTTTTTGAACTCTGCGTTCAAGAACTCAAAGGCGCACTAAGGAAAAGCATTACGTAGTTTAGGATCCTATTTTCCATCATCCGCTAAACTACTTATCCGGCTACCTCCAAACTACGACTCCAAACTACAAACTACTTAAAGCCTCTGTAGTTTAGGATCCTTGCTTCTAGGTCTGAAATGCTTAAAGTTCTAGTTTTTTGAATAGCGCATAGGTCAAACTCTCTTTAAACTTGCGTACGGCTACCTTACCCCATTCTATTTCTACCTCTGCGCCACTAAACTACGAAAGGCTTCCAGACTCTTTTGAAACTTCGGCTGCTACCTTTCATTTTGATAGTTTGCCTGATTTCACTCACCTTTAGAAATCACTAGGGCCCTCCCATTTTTTGAAGGGTCAACTATTCAGATCCACGTGTGCACTGCACTAGTGTCGATGTGAAAAGAGCTGCGTTCAAGAGCTCACCGAGAACCCCCTAAGGAAGAATCGGGGAAGTTGGAATAGGAAGTTTTTCTTGTCTCGAAGCCGGAGCATCGTGGACATCACTAACAGGTAGTTTGGAGACGCAGTTAGGGGTAAGAAACTTGGTGGTAAAGAGGATAATCTGTCTAGGAGTCAGAAGCCAAGTGAATAGAGAAATAAAGAAAAAGGGTAGCTTTTCTGCGTTCAGTCAATAGCCCCTAGGTAAGGAAGAGGTTAAAGGCCGGGGGAAGATCAACTCAAGCAACTTTTGATTGTCCATAGTGTAAGGGACACGAGGCTCCCTCCTCTTTTAAAACAGCTCTAAGAAAATAGCTCCTATACCACTATGAAACTTTCGGGCGTTTTGCTTCTCATTTTTTCCACCGTCTCCTACTTCAGTGGCTACTAAACGTACGCAAGTCCGTTAAAAAAGAACTCCACCTCTAGCTTTTTTTTGAAAAGCTTGCTTTAAAGTAGTTTAGGGAACCGGAGCTTTCAAAAAAAAGCTTGCGCAAGCTTGCGCAAGCTCCAAACTACCTTTTTTTAAACGTACGCAAGTCCGGCTTCAAAGCCATTAGACATTACAATTTGCTATTTATCCGTCGTCAGCTCTTTTTCACCGTACGCAAGTTGTTTAGGATCCTACCTATTCTGTTGCTAAACTACCTTTTATCCACCGTCTTTTCTTTCAAATTTAACTCTGTTAAAAAACATTAGTAGTTTGGAAAACACCTCTTCATCTATTTAAAGGCCTACCCCCCTCTCTTTTTCCATACAGTGGTTTAGGATCCTTCTAAACTACGCACCAAGGAGTAGTTTAGAAAGCTTCCTTCGGCTTCTGACTCCCACCCTTCCGCTTCTTTTTAACCTCGCTAAAACACACTCTTTTTCACCGTACGCAAGTTGTTTAGGATCCTACCTAGATGGTGCTAAGTGGGCACTACGGTACAGTAGTTTAGGAGTAGTTTAGAAAGCTTCCTAAACTACGGAACGAAACTACCTAGCTACCTTTTTCGGTACGGGGCTTGGTCTTAGGTATTTGAAAGCTTTCCTTGGTCTTAGATATTTGAAAGCAGATAAATCGTGAAGGATCCTTGTAATGTCTATAGGCAAGATACCGGCTAGCCTTACCCTACCTCACTCATCGCTCCTCGTTGCTACGACGTCGTGAACACTCTTATCCACCGTGCTGTATAGGTTCTCTCTTACGTTCCTTAGGTTCTTTCTTGCTTGGTGATCTAGTGCCGTCGCCTAAACCTTCAATTTTCCAACATGCCGTCGCCAAACAAAAACCTGCTGCCTTAACTACGTTCCCAGTGAAACTTTAGGGTGCGGGCGACAACCTTCGACCTATAGCGACAATTGCGCCTGTAAGATAACTAGTTCATATTCATAGCTACGCAAGAAGAAGCGTCAACTAGTGAGTCCTATTTCTGAGTCCTGTCACCGCTGGAATGCAAATATCCCTTTTAAAGAAGACAACTTTAAAAGGTCCCCGCCAAAAAAAAGGGAGGTATGATTGCGATAGAAGATAGGAGCCCCGTAGTATTGGCCCAATTGCTTCCAAACTACGTGTCGCCCTGAGTGAATAGCAAAAACGTAGGATTCCTCTCTTCCCGCAACACACTCCTTTTAAAGCCCTCCGTTTTTGCCTTTCCAAGGTTTTTTTTTCATTAGATATCCCCGCAAAAGAGTTGGCTTGTCGCTATGTCCAAAAAAGTAGTTAGGGGCCTTCTGACCTTTTTTTCTTCTGACCTGACCTTACGTCATAGAAAATCATGGGCAAAAAAGGCAAGGAAGAACGGAATCACACCTACCGACTCTAGCTTTTATCCTAGCTTTTAGATTTCTCTCTTTGTTTTTTTAGCGGTGCCACGGCAGTAGTTAGAGCGTGACTATCCGAAGCGTGATGGCGCTATCATAAGAGCCTTTCCTATTCGAGTCGCTACTTTCCTATTCGAGTCGCTACTAGGAAAACGTAAGGAAAAAGCCACTAGGAAGGAAAAAGCATTGTTATCAATCAAGAGCGCTAGGGTGATTCTGCCACTATGGTAGGAGCAAGGCTTTTCTTCGCGTTTACAGGACCCTATTTTAAAGCCCTAGCTGCAGGCCATCGAAGTTTGAGAGGACACTGTTGGTGCTGAGTGTCACTACCTATACCTAACCAACGAATAAGCATACCAACGAATAGCCAGAGTTACGTCGAGAGCCCCCTTTTCCAACGCTTTCGTTCAGCGGCTTTTTTAAGAAGAGGCCAAAGATGGATTTCAAAACCCAGAGAGCATCGGTAGTAGTTTGAAGAACACTACTGGCGGCACTTAGGGCGACAAGTAGGTAGCTTTAGAGGCCGCTTCTTTTCTTTCTGATGGGAGGTAGCCTACGCGGATCGAGTTAGTCATCATCATCTGGTAGAAAGAAAATCCCCAGCACTATAAAGTCGTGGTAATGCCTATGAAGTTCTCTAAACTACTTAGCGCTGCTTTCCACTTCCTTTTCCTTTTTGAGTACCTAGCCGCCTACTTCGCACCAAGGGCTACCCGAACCTTCTTGCAGTTCCTCGCCTATAGGCTCCCCGACCTTTCTTGCAGTTCTTACTCTTTTAAACGTACGCAAGTCCGACGCTAATGGCTTTGGAAAACCTGTTCCATAGTCTCTCAGCCTACCTCGAATCATTCTAGCTATTTTTGAGTCCAAGAAAGAGGCTTTCGTACCTAGCCGCAGTAGGTCACCGCAAAGAAAGAACCCCACCCAATAGTTGAAGACGAAGTAGCCGTACGCAAGTTTCAAGTATTAAAGAGTAGTTTGTAGTTTAGAGACCGATGGATAAGGAGTGTAGTTTAGGAGCCTTTCAAATAGCAACAAAAAATAGACATTGGATCCTAAACTACAAAGAGCAGTTTAGAGTAAGAACTGCAAGAAAAGGACAGCGGAGGTCAAAGAAAGCCAACACGTGCCCAGCAATCAATCCATCGTAGCTCTCTATAAAACCTCCTGTAGCTCCACCTCTTTTCTTTAATACTTGAAACTTGCGTACGGCTACCTCTCCCTTCAGCCTCCTTATGTATGGATCACAAAGCTTCGGATAAGAAAGAGGCTACCTAACTTCCTGAATCTCCAGAATCTCCTAACTCTTATTTAACTCTTTATTTAAAAATGGCTCTTTTCGTACGCAAGTTTAATGCTCTAAACTACTAAGGCTTTTTTTGAAAACTTGCGTACGCTCTAAACTACTAATGCTCTTTAATGCTTAAAGTTCTAGTTTAAAACAGTCAAACTCCTTCTTTTAACTCTTTTTTAACTAAAGGCGCTAGCTCTAAGGATCCTACCTTTAAAACCTTCGTCTTTAAACTATTTATTAACTCCGTTTTTAAACAGCTCTCTATAAAACCTTCTTCTTTAGCTCTTCTTCCATCCTCCTTTTAAAGTTGGCTCCACTTTTTAAAGCCAGCCAGCTACCTAACCCTCTCTCTCCGGCTATAGCCGTAATGTATATTTTAGGCAACTACCTTGCTTATGTCTCAAGAGGCGCAAAGCAGACGCCTAGATCGCATAGGGAGGAACGCCGTACGCAAGTAGATCCAATAGGGAGGAACGCCGTACGCAAGTAGATCCAAAGCCTTTGGAGGAAGAATACCTCAAACCCGAGCTATGAAATCCCAGCTATGAAAAATCAAACGTTCTGCTTTTATTCCCCACCTTGCACAATAGACCTTCTAAACTACAACCCATGAAATCTACCTTTTATCCACCGTCTTTTGAGACGTATCCACCTTTTATCCACCGTCTTTTGAGACGTAGCGAAAGTCCAATTAAAGAAAAGAGCTGGGACAAGAAAGATGAGCAAGGATCCTCCCATTGATAGAAGCAAGATATGGGGTCAACGTCCTTTTTGGTAAGGTTCAAGCGCATAAGCCAGAAGCAGAAGAGTAGTTGTAGTTTAGGAGCCATAGTTAAGGAAAAGCAGAAGAAGAAGGTTTTAAAGGTAGGATCCTTAGAGCGTCAGTTGCTAAAGCTACTGAAGTAGTTTGGAACTTGCGTACGCCGAAGTTAATAAAGAGTTAGGCTTTAAGTAGTTTGGACACGAGACCCACTAAACTTGCGTACGAAAAGAGTTAGGAGTTGCTAAAGCTACTGAAGTAGTTTGGAACTTGCGTACGCCGAAGGGCTTTAAAAAAAAAGAAACAAAAGAGTTTTGTGTTTTAGAAGGAGGTTTTAAAGGTAGGATCCTTAGAGCTAGCGCCTTTTGAAGGGGCTGGGTGTAGTTTGGAAGCCGTACGCAAGTTTCAAGTAGCTCAGAGGTTTTAAAGGTAGGATCCTAATTAAAGAAAAGAGCCAGCGCTAAAAAAAGAAAGCGTGAACCTAAAGAAAGTTTAGAACTTGCGTACGACGAGTGTGTTGCTTCTAAACTACTCTTTAATGCTCTAAACTACTAAGGCTTGCGCAAGCTCTAAACTACTAATGCTCTTTCATACATTAGGGAGCGAACGCTAGTTGTAGTTGCCAACTCATTAGGCCACAACTACAAGTGGGAGTCAAGGAGCTAGAGCCCAGAAGGCTGCTGTTTTGAACCTAAAACTTTGCACTAAGGAAAAGCGATGCCGGTAAGGATCCTGTTTTGAACCTAAAACTTTGCACTAAGGAAAAGATAAAGTAGGTAATGACAAGAAACTTCACGCACGACGATCAAGTCTAAGATGACGAAAGGCTGTCCAAATGTTGTAGTTTAGGAGCACCGGACCGGAAGAACTACAGCGCTCAGAGTAGTTTAGAAAGCGACCTAAAAAAACCTTGGCTTGGCTCCAATGCACAGAAGCAATCTGCGTACGCAAGTTTGCTTCAGTGTGATGCTCAACTTTTGGTGGAATTGAACCACTTGCATCATGGCTTTCTTGCTAGCTCTTTTCCACATTGCTCTTTTCGTACGCAAGTTTAGTGGGTCTCGTGTCCGGCTTCCACCTTTTTTATAACTACCTATCGGCGTACGCAAGTTATTCATTCACTGAGTCCGTCTTTAGCATCACTTGCGTACGTGGAAAAGCAGAAGCACTAGTTTCAAAATAGACATTACGGGGATCTACTAGCTAGGGTTTTGAATGAACCACTAAGCAAGCAAAGAACATCTACGCACGAAGCCAACTAGCTTAGAAGCCAACTAGCATGCATCGCACTACTAAGCCAACTAGCTTAGAAGTCAGAGAGGATCTTAGAGACTGTATTTCAAGCAAAGAGCTTATAGAAAGGATTTCGTGCCTTGCTTTTCCACTTTTTCGCGTTAGGATCCTAAACTCTTATTCCACTTTTCCACGTACGCAAGTGACTCCAGTTTTTGATAAGCACGTGCCACTAGCTCTAAAGGTTCGTGCCACTAGCTCTAAAAAAAACCCGAAGGGAGGGAAAGGGGAAGGAGGAAGAAGGAAGGTGAATCAAGGATAGAGGCCTAGGGCTTCGTAGCTAAGAGTAGCGGAACCAAGCCCATAGATAACGGAACGAGGTAGTGGTTATCGCTCAAGACGAATAGAATAGCGCCTACTCGCGAGATAAGAGCCAGAAGCTTTTTTTAGAAGGACTCCTTACCTATACCTATAACCGCGCAAACCTATACTAAGAATAGTTGTAGGTCGCACCTATAGGCGGGAGGAACCCCATGGCTCCCGTTAGGAGAGTGAGCTACGTAGCAGCGGAAGCCGTGTGAGAGAAGGAACCTAAAAAAAAAACCCGCAATTTGGAAATTTGGAAAAGAAGTAGCACCACTGGACGAGACAGGCCTAAGTGGTGATAGGGGAAGGTGAGCCGAGAAGCTATAACTCAAGCGTATAGGTGGAATGCCTTGAAGTTCTTTACCGTTTTAAAATGCGCGTATAGGTTGCCTTGAAGTTCTTTACCGTTTTAAAATGAGCGTATAGGTAGTCTTTCCAGTAGCCAAGTAAATGGAGCTGTTATACTACACTTAGAGAAAGACAAATGCGACGAATGCGCCTTTGACTTGAAGCAAGGAATCCTTTCCAAGAGCTGTTATAATAAGAGAAAGACCCTATTGCTTAGACGACTCCTTTCCAAAACACAGAGCAGACAGAGAAAAAACCTATTGCAAAGACGACGCTATTCATGAGGGAGTCTCCGGCATAGAGTGGTCATCAATCTTGCAGTAGCTTTTTTTTAGAGACATGTCCACGCCATAGTTGAGCCTGAAGCTAGCCTGAAGGAAAAACGCCATAGTTGAGCCTGAAGCTAGCCTGGGGGAAAAACCCATAGACAAGAACCCTCTTTTTTTCAAGAGCTTCTCTAAGCTTATAGCTCTAGCTAGTGAATAGCCTAGGTATTTTAAAAGAGGAGGTGTGCTGGTCCTTGGATCCGAACCGGGTAGGAGACCTCCAACGCACAGGTGGAAAGTGAATAGTCTAGGTAGGATCCTTATGGAAAAGAGGAGGTGTGCTGGGCCTTGGATCCGAACCAGGTAGGAGACCTCCGGGTGGAAGAAGACCAAGCCTCTCTATTGATAAGTCTCCGAATGTGAGGGTGGAAGAACAGACTGACTATCACCCAGCTTTAAAAGAAAGAGCAATAGGCTTTAAAAAGCTACGCGTATTCCAACTGACTATCACCTAGGCTTCCGACTGTGACTATCACCCAGGCTTCCTACTGACTATCACCCAGCTTTAAAAGAAAGAGCGATAGGCGCCGTATACGAAGATTCCATAAGATGCCGTATACGCGTATTCCAACTGACTATCACCCAGCAGCGAAAAAGAGCGATAGGCGCCCCGAGCTTTTCTATGCGTATTCCGTAAGATGCCGTCGGTGCGTATTTCGTAAGTATAGTGAAGCTATTAATAAAGAAGGTGCGTACGAAGATTCAATCAGGTGCGTTCTACAATCCCAAAACCAAAAGGAAGATGTGAAGCACTCTGCTAAAGACCAGTCAAGCGTGAGCAACGCAAGGACAAGTCGAGTCTGCATGGAATGCAAGCCACCCACACAATGCTTTTTTTAAGTCCAAGACGCTAGTCCAAAGCAAAGGGTTCATAGACTCAATGCCGAGGAAGGAAGACCAAGGGTGTGTTGCTGATAGATATAGCCTAGGAACTCGGTGGACTGGCCTAGGTCTTGTGCTAAGAGGAATCCGCTAGCTGCCTTAGTCATGGGGATGCGTGACGCTTAGACAGAGGCTTTAAAAGGGGTGTGTTGCGGCCTACCAGCTACCAGATAGTGTTCTATACCCGAGAAAGCTATAGATGCATAGCCGTCTCTTGAGTGTGATAGAATGAAGGCCAGACAGCAGCTGAAAGAGCTAAGGCGAAGATTCAGTGGGTCGGTCGTCCATACTAGTTGGTTGAGGCAAAGAGTTTATCTGATCTCACTCACAGCTCTGATTTTTCCCGACCTTCAAAAAAGCAGCACAAAGGAAGAAAGTGACTTTGGTTGGAATGATCTTACGTCATTGCGATCCTCATTCAAGCAATATCTGGATTCCTCCTCAACGATAGGCTAGCAAAGTAGCGGCTATTTCTTTGCGATATTGGGGCCTGTAGCCGTTGCCTCGTTTTGATTAGGAAAGAAAATCGCTATCGCTATGGATCACCAAAGATTAGAACGCATCTTCTTTTATTTGACCGGGGACAGAAAAGAGCTATGCATCCCTTAAGAAAGGCATCTTCGCAGACCAAGGGACTAGGAGACCCCGGAAGAAGGAACGGGGCTTTAAGTAGCTCCGTTCCTAAACTACGAGGCGAGTCTTTTCATGTGGAAGAAGGAGCCATAGAATGCCCCCCCTTTTTGATGCGACCGGGATCTAGCCATTAAAGGAAATCTAGCCATCAAAGGAAATTGGATGCAATGCAACTGGGGGATCTAGCCATCAAAGGAAAGTCTGGTTGCTTCTTGGCTCCAATGCCTATCAACTTGCGTACGTGGAAAAGAAAAAAGAGAGAGAGAACGTATTTTTCAAAGGCCGTAGTTACGGAGCGGAGTTGCGCGTTTTTTTTTGATCAGTAGTTTAGCAGCAAAAAGACTTGCGTACGAAGGTAGTTTAGAAAGCAGACGTTAGTCAAGCAGGTGGAGTCATATGCGGAAAGTGCTGGTGCGGCATTACCAAGGCCATGAGAGGATCAATAGCTGGTCCAGTAAGATGCACCGTACCTAGCCCGAGAGTATGCTTTCTTTTCATGGGCCTTAGGGACTCCATCCGCTCAACTGGAGTGTGTTTTGGAAACCTCGCTTCTCCGTACGCAAGTTTTAAAGCCCTTTTTTTAGGGTAGAGATCAGACGTAGATATTACTTTCTATGGAACTCGCTAGGCACGGCCTTATGGAGCGGGCCACGGTGGCTGCTATCTTCTTGAGAATGCTACGTCCTTTCATGGTTAAGCCAAAGAGCGCCTAAGAAACCTGTCTTCGACCAGCCCTCTAAACTACTTCTTTTCTCATTCCGAGTTTTTTTAGACCTACCACTACAAGGGTGGCCATTCACGTAGTTTAGAAGATGAAAAATATCCCTTACAGGAGAATAGCCTACGGTTTTTTTATAGAAAGCAGGATTGTAGTTGTAGTTTAGAAGCGTAGTTTAGGATCCTAAACTACAGAGCAAGAATAGCCTACAGGCGCTATAGAAGGTCTGGAGCGTAGTTTTTGAATAGCCTACGGTTTTTTTATAGAAAGCAAGAAAGACAGGCTCAACCGAAAGTGCAAATCAGACAACCGAAAGTGCAAGTCAGAAGGCAGGACCAGGAGTCGAGCATAGACCATACCAAGCTATCGACTACTAAGAGATTTAGGAGGATCGAGTGAAGCACTATAGCCGGAGTCATTCTCCTTATTCAGTCTACCCATTTTTCTTTATTGCCAATTTTGGGAAGGCTATCGGGATCTCATTCAACCTATAGTAGCCGCTTTCAACGTCCTTGCATAATGGATCGGATCGGACCTATAGACCTGATTCCAACTGGATTCAAAAAGAAGACGTAGCCTGGATTCAAAAAGCGAAGACGTAGCCAGGGTTATGCCTTTGCAGACCATGATCAAAAAGATTCTCATCTTTGATCCGCAGTAGGAGTAGTGTGTTTTAGAGATAGGCTTCCTTAAACTTGCACATACTTCCTGAAACTTGCACATAGGAGGTAGGCCAGGGAAGAGCCTATGAAAGCCATAACAGGTTCGGAGCATAGCGCGCAATAGCTCAGCTAGAACAGGATGAAAACTTGACAAGAGCCATAGGTGCGTATCCTAACTAGCTATCCTACGTATGAGACGCCAATTTTAGTAGTTAGAGAGCATGCCAAGACATGAATGCATAGACCTCTTCCCGGCTTCTGCTCCCCATGAATGCGCATAGACCTCTTCCTGGCTTCTGCTCTTTCTGAGGCTACTGATCGTACTCTAACTACAACTAGTCCTTTTCTCTGCCTGATCCTTATTAAAGACGCGACTACGCCCCGTTCTTAGGTCTAAGCGCTTATCCTTTTTGTGAATCGCACGCTAATCCTTTGATAGGCATAGAAAATGAGAAGGAAGATGGTGCGAACTTGCGTACGGTGAATCTGGAACCATTTGAGAAGGAAGATGGTGCGAACTTGCGTACGGTGAATCTGAAATGAGGCGGACTTCATACTTGTGCGCGTGGTCTTCGTCTTCTCTTTTTTTAGGGCGGGGACAATGATTCAAGGAAAATGGTGCGAACTTGCGTACGGTGAATCTGGAATGAGGGGGAGATCCTATCCTGTGAACTTGCGTACGGTGAATCTGGAACCATTTGAGAAGGAAGATGGTGTCAGTCACGTGTACTCTTTCTTGTGAAGTTGGTTGGGCCGGGTTGGCGTTCCAAAGAAGAGAAGAGTCGCCCCTCCTTTTTTGGGGTGCGTTGAGTCAAATAAGATAGCCCGAATAGTCAAGGTAGGTTGAGAAGGATCCTCGCGCATTCAGTAGTCAAGCTGCAAGCTACGCAGACTGCAAGATACGCAGACTGCAAGATACGACGAATCGCTACTCTTGTGGTTATATGTGACTTCTAAACTACGGCCTAGTGATGGTGTAAGTATAGCCACCTCGCCCAACTATATAGCGCCTTTCCTGACTATACGAATAGCGCCTTGCCCTACACCTGGCTTCTCATGAGGATCCTTGCTTTCATAGGTTTCAGTCGTCTTTTCCTTTTCCTATAGCTAGTCGTCCCCCACCTATAAAGGAAGTGCAATGTCATCACTCAAAGTTCACCTGACCCACTCGCTACTGTAAGCGACTTGGGAGAATGGCCTACCTTATACTCCTTTTCGAAACTAAGCGCATCTCTTTTCAACCAAAAGCGGTGCTTGGAACTTGCGTACGCCGTTTGAGACAAAAAAAACTTGCGTACGGCGATTGAAGACTAAGAGTTCGTGGTCACCTAAGCTACCCCGCCTTAAAAAAGGGCAAAAATATACATTACGCCAAAACAAATGGGCGTATACAGTGGCTATACTTTCAACAAAAAGTACGTAAGTGAAGAGTAAGGCCTTTAAAATGCGAGAGTGGTCAACAATGGAAGTAGGTGTTTGCGCTTTCTAGTTCTAAAGGTTTAGATCAAGTCATCAAAGAAGGTAGTTTGGAAGCCGGAGAGCACCAGAGTTTGAAAAGGCTACTCTCAGAAGAAGTAAGCCGTATTAAAGAACCATTAAAGAACCATTAAACTTGCGTACGAAAAGAGCTATTTTTTAACAATGTATATAGAAGGATTTGTCTATAGAAAAGCGCTAAGGTGGACCGGAGTGTGTTGCTAGTGGTAGTGGTTATGTCTATAGTACTTTAAAAGGAGTGTGCTGAAAGGTGGAACCAAGGATCCAAAACACGTGTTTTAGAGCTGTTTTTTGATGATGGAAAATAGGACTTGCGTACTAAACTACAAATAAGAGTAGTAGTTTAGGGTTTTAAGTAGTTTAGAAGCCAGAGGCGTGGCAGTTTTTACGTCTTTGCAGAACGAGACAACGCTAGGCAGTTTTTACGTGTTTCAGAAGGATCCTAGCGGCTCCTCCCTACCCGTAGGTAGTTAGCGGCACATACTAGATGGTAAGGTAGTTTGGAGGCCTCGAGCCTTTAGGGAGTACAATGGCAGATTCTTCTTAGGTGGGTTTTTTTTTAGAGCTGTCTTTCAGAATCAAAGGAAAAGCAAGTAGTTAGAGAGCGCAATGGGATCATCGGGCGTAGTTAAGGATCCTTCTCTAAACTACACTTTAGGGTTTTTTTGGTCCTTGAACGCACGGCCTCGAAAGCGTAGATTCTCCTTGTTTGCAAGCTTTTACCTCGACGTTTTTGGCTTCACCCGTAAGTCTTGGTTTTCACCGTACGCAAGTTTCTATAGCTATAGGATTTCGCCTTTCTTTCTATAGGATGTATTGGTTACTTCTATGCGTTGTGTAGTTTAAGTAGTTGTAGTTTGGAGGCGTGTAGCTAAGCGTTTGACCGGCCCCTTCAGTCTTTTAAAGTAACGAGGAAAGAAAGAGTCTTTTAAAGTAACGACGAAAGAAAGTCATCGGCTACGCTTCTTTACTCGTCTTCTATTTAAAGCCCAGACTCACTCCACCTGACGCTCTTTTTAGAAGCTCTGTAGTTTAGGATCCTAAACTACGCTTGGTTACTTTCTTTACCTCAAACTCCTTTTCGTCCTAGACGTCTTTCTAGTGCCCTTTTTTTGGGGGTATTGTACTATCCTTATCCTTTCTTTCTTCTGAGAGTAAGAAGGCCTAATCTCGTTGTGTCACAAGAAGTTCTGTGAGAGAATGTCTATATCCTTATCCTAGCTTTTGCGACAAAGGGAAAGGGGGGAAAGAAGGCTGTGTGGGTGAGGCGTCGGGCTAGCTACTTAAGGCTCAAGCTACACTCCCCCTATACGTAAGCGACCGCATGAACTACCCTATACGTATACGTAAGCGATCGCAAGAACTACCTGTTTTTTTCCGAGATTTTCTTTCTAGGTTGGAGCTAGGGTTTCTTTTTTTAGTTGAGCTATTGAGCTTTTCTTTCACTGAACCAGGGCGCTTTTCTTTCTTGCATTTTAAGGGACCAACGGGAGTGGTGTAGGCCCCTTCGCTATTTAAAAGGGAAAGATTCGTCTGATTTTGAGCAAGGTAGCAAAATAAGGTACAGCGGAAAAGTAGCTTTAAATAGAAGACGAGGTAGCCGCAAAAGAATAGGTATTGAGTTCTTTTTTAACAGACTTGCGTACGTTAAATAAGAGTGAAAGGCTAAAGCGCAAATTAAGGATTAAAGAAAAGAGCTTTTTGTAGTTTAGCCGTAGATTTCGGAGTGGCAACGTCGAAAGCGTGTTTTTTGGGGTAGGAAAAAGCCTTTAAAAGAGGGATTAAAGAAAATAGGCGGTTAGAGTCAAAAGCGCCGTAGATTGTGGATTCTTTCCTTTCTCTGTACGCAAGTTACTAAAAAAAAGAGTGTTCTTTCATTGTACGCAAGTCTCTTTACTCAAAAAAAAGAGTGCAAGATTTCTTTGATTCACACCTAAATAAAAAGAGACCATGTCTCCAAAACTACACTTTTGGAAAGCGATGAACAAGAAGGCTTTTAACTTGCGTACGTTGATCGAAAAGCGCGCTTTTATATTATCCCCAAATACGTAGTTTAGACATAGCGACCCTAACTACTTTTTGCCCGCACCCTATAGACAAAAGACACGGGATCATGCCTCGAAAAAGCAAGGATAAGCAGACGACGGCTTTTTGTAGTTTAGACAAAGAGTCGACTCTATGCTAACGGCTAACGCAGCCCTTTTTTTCATTCTTTAGTCTGGGGGAGTCAGTAAGGCAAGGGTGTTTCCCCGAAATGAGAAAAGTAGCTCTGCCACCAAGGCCAATGACGACACGTAGCAGCAATAAAGAAAAGACCTAACTATGCATACATTGCTTTGGAGAGTTCTTCTTTCTTGTTAAGGCAAGCGCAGGCTACTTGGTGGACTAGTAGTACGCACAAAGGAAAAGCAAGTTGCTCCTAAACTACGGCTAAAAAGAGGGTTTTTTTAGGGCTGGCTATGTGAATACCGCGAAAGAAAAGGAAGCCGGATTGATGATGGAAAATAGGAGCCATTAGAGCTTCTAAAAAGAGCGTCAGGCTTTATCTTGGTGCGCATGCCTATAGACATAACCACGCACTCTTTTTAACTATGTCCAATGCTTTTCCGATCTTCTTTCCTGTGGCACAGTACCGAGGCGTCCTGTGCGGGTTAGGGGTTGCTAAAGCTATGGTAGCCGCTAAACTACAGGTTTGAGGAAAAAGTTTCGAGGGCTTTAGTAGGTAGCTTTAGGAGCAGAGAAATAGTGAATGTAATGTAAATAGTGGCTTTAAGTAGCTCCGTTCCTAAAACTACGAGGTGTGAGTTAAAGTAAAAGCTTGAAGTTTCTCATCCGTCACAAGTAATGTCTTTTTTAAAACACAAGTCATGTCTATAGCTATAGGTTGGAGCACTTTCTTTCCACGCTCACGCTTTTTGAATGCTTTAAAAACTGGCCTTTTCTTTATTGTGGGATTCTGTCCCTAAACTGCTCCAAACTACAAACTACAACTACTTCTCCAGATTTCTGCCACTTGTCTTGTAGTAGTTTAGAAGAAGATCTACGGACCACTACCCCTATAGGCTACTTGACACGATTCGGCCAGCTATCCACTGACTGGATTTCTGTCACTTCAACGCTTTTGAGCTATCGATCTTTTAAGAACTTACACGTCAACGCTTTTGAGCTATCGATCTATAATCTATAGTAGGCGCTACTTGCTGTGGCAAAACACCCCTTTTTAAGAGTTAGCTTCTTTAAAAAAGCCTCGAGTCTGGACCCACCCCTTTTAAAGGCCAACTGCTTTCTAAACTACGCTGGGTTTCTTTTTTTACTTGTTTTTTTTCGAGAACTCATAACCCCTTATAAGTTATTATTCCAGCAAAGGATTCTCCATCCTTTTTCCTCCTCCCTTAAAAGAAAAGAGCGACTTGAGAAAATAAAATCCAATAGACCTTCGTATAGTCAAAAGCCACGCTTCCAGAGTCAAAAGCACGGGGCTTTCGGTAGTTTGGACCTGCAATAACCCAGCGTAGTTTAGAAAACAAGTGCTATTATAATTGCTTTCTAAACTACGTAGTTTGTAGTTTGGAGCTATTTCTACGAGACCAAGTCATAAGCGCTCGCATTGAGCAAGGATCCTTCTTAGCAACACAGCTCATAACCCTAGCGTAGCAACTACGCTACTCTTAGTCGAGTTAGCTGTTTGCTTTGGAAAGATAGTTTTAAAATCCTTTTAAAGTAGCTGGAGGCCGAAGGACACCGGAGTAGTGGGATAGAAGCAAGAATAGGTAGGATCCAAACTACAAACTACGAGTTAGCTTTAAAGTAGTTTAGAACTTGCGTACGACGAGTGTGGAATAGTTTTAAAAGGGGTAGGGCTTGCCTTTAAAAAGAGTGAAATCTGAAGGAAAAGCAGAAGAAGAAGGCTTTAAGTAGTGTGTTTTAGAGAGCTATTTTTGAACATCCGGATAAATAGTGGATGATGGAAAATAGGATCCAAACTACAAACTACGTAATGTCTATAGGAAGCGCGTCAATAGGTAGGATCCTAATGAAACTTGCGTACGAAGTAGCTTAGAGCCGTTTTTTGTAGTTTAGGAGTTAAAAAAAAAGGTAGTTTGGAGTTGGCCTGGCCTACTAAGGAGTTTTAAAAAGGGTTAAAGACAAATTAAGGATTAAAGAAAAGAGTTAGAAGGTAGCCGTACGTAAGTTTCAAGTATTAAAGAAAAGAGGTAGCTTTATAGCGTGTGTTTTAGAGAGCCATTTTTTAATAAAACTTGCGTACAAATAAAGAAATAAAGAAAGAGTAGTTTAGAGCTTGCGCAAGCTTGCGCAAGCTTGCGCAAGCTTGCGCAAGCCTAAAGAAAGTTTAGAACTTGCGTACGACGAGGTGGACTTTTTTAACAGAGGCGGTGTTTTTTTTAGTGATAGTGAGAATGTCCTCTAACTACTGCTAGTTACTAGGCTCTCGAAACTCGGCTCTAGAAACTAGACTGACGAACGAAGCAAAATGTGAGAATGTCTCTAACTGTTACTTGCGTACGGAGATCGAGGAGCTTTTCCTTATTTGTTTTTTTTCTAGTGTGAGCAAGCGTCCTATTCGTTATTCGTGTCCCTAGGGAACCGGAGCCGGTCGACTAGAGTTCATTCAAGGTCGACTAGTAGCATCGGCGCGTCGTCTAGCAAGCGTCCTATTCGTCCCTAGCCCTAGTAGCATCGGCAGTTCATTCAAGGTCGACTAGTAGCAGTAGCATTGGCCCGTCGTCTAGCAAGCGTCCTATTCGTCCCTAGTATTTTATTTATTGCTGGGCTTTTTATAGTAGTAGGAAAAGAGGTATTTAAAAACAAGTAAGAGTTGTAGTTGTAGTTTGGAAGCCTGCAACTATTGAGTAGCGTAGCAAGTTCCCTAGCTCTAAAAAGGAAGTTAAAGTAGTTTAGAGACGGTGGAAAAAATGAGAGACGCAAAAGAATAGGTATTGAGCTTTTAAAAGAGTAAGGAGCTATCTTGCTAAGACCTAGCCCTAGCCCTAGTAGCATCGGCAGTTCATTCAAGGTCGAGCAGTAGCATTGGCCCGTGACGCAAGCATGTGTAGCCGGCCCGTGACACGCAAGGATGTTCAAGTTCAAAAAGAGCGGTATGGCTCACTTCCCCAATAGCCTACTCATACCTAGTAGGGCTTTCCTTCTACGGGTCTATTTCGAATGGCCGTGCTGTGTGAATGGAGGTCTAAAAGAGCAATAAGAGACAGAGATGGCATCGGAGTCGGAGTGTGTAGGCTACCATCGGTGTAGAATAGGCGGTAGCTAGGCTAGGATAGGTAGCTAGGAGCGTTAGCTAGGATAGGTAGGAGTCAGCTCCTAGCTACTAAAGCCCTTCACTATGGCCCGGGGTATCCCTCGGGTTTACTACGACGTTTAATATAGCTTCTTATAAAAGGGCTTGCTAGGATCCTTCAAGACGTAGGAGCAGGCCCTATTAAGAAGCTCTCTAAACCGCTTCTAGCGAAAAAACAAGCTAGGCGGGGCGATTCATGCCATTCGCGCTTGTTTTAAAATCAAAACAAAACTCAAGGCCTACTCTCGTTTAGAAGACGAACGTGATCCCTAGTCAGAAAGTGTCTTTTTTTTTTTGCCTGTGGAAGGATTTTCAGTCTAGCAAATCTTTGAGCACATAGCTATAGCTCCAACTGCTTTTAGCGCGAGTTAGCGCGCCAGCAGGTAGTTTAGAAGCAGAAGATAAATAAGATCTATAAGAGTTATGTCTTTTTAGGACGTGCGGATAGGATGTATGGGATAGGACTAGCCATTCGATCACTTCGTTTTTGAGAGATCACTCTATGTCTTTCTCGCAATGGACCTTATGGATAGAACTCCCGCCGCCGGTCTTTGTCTTTCTTGGAATGGAACTTATGGATAGAACTCCTGCCGGGTGTTGAGCTGTGTGCTCTCCAGCTCCAAGGAAAAGCAAAAGAGCAAGGTGTGTGCTGTAGGATGGTCAAAAAAGAGCCCTCTGTAACCAAAACAGGTGCATAAGTCCATAGCTAGTATGCTTTTTTAGCTAGTATGCTTTTTTTAACACCTCTTTTTTGAACAGGCACGTCCTAGTATAGAGAGGAGTGGACAAGAATGACTCTTGCCCCAATTTAAAAGAGGTAGGTCGGTCGAAGGGCGTAGTTTAGGACTCACATTGAAACATAGCTACTATATCTTCCTACCTCCACCTTGCATAACTAGAACACACCTTGCATAACTCGAACTCTACAACACACTCATAGACAGTCACATATCTGGCGGCTATAATACAGCACCTCTCTTTTGGAAGCGCCGGTTCGCTTCTATGCTCTTAAGGATAAGGATCTTTTAAAGGATTGGTCTGCTGAAAGCAAAGGAATCGCGCAGAACGAAGGAAAGCAGTAGTTAAGGAGGATCCTTAACTACGGCTACGCTTCTTTAAAAGGCGCCCTCTAAAACACAACTACAACTACGCTACAACACACTACTCTTCCTCTGTGTTTTAGGCCCGAATTGCTCACCCAGTGAATAGGCCCTACGACTCCTACTTCTCATCTCAACAAAACCATCAGACCCAGCAAGAAAGACTTGGATTTCGCGCATAACCCAGCAAGAAAGAAAAGAATAGGAATGTGTTGCCTAAAACACAAACTATGCTACACACTTGCGTACGTGGAAAAGAGGATCCTAAACTACAGTAGTTTAGAGCCTTTAGAGCCAGCTTTCTTTTAGTTGTAGTTGCGTACGCCGTAATGTATATTTTAGGCAACTACAACTACAAGTAGCTTTCTAACTACTGTAGTTTAGGATAGGTTCTGTTATTTTCCATTAAATATACATTACGCTAAAGCTATGATAGACAATGGAGTAAGGTTGGTCTGCGAGTTAGGTTTTTGAAATAAGGAAGAAAAGACAAAAGAAGGAACCCGACTAAAAAGCCCACTTCTAGTGCTTTCTTTCTACCTTAATGGTTCAGATCATCTACTTGGTGGGGATTCTAGCAGTAGCTTCATCACTTCAGCTGGATAGGAACAGAAATGAGAAAGATGGCGTGCTTTAACTGTTAGGCCACCTTTACGTCGTCAGGAGTAGGCATCCCTTTCTTTGGCCGATGAATGTCAGTCTTCAGTCTATAGTAGCCTTGGTTCTCTTTGACATGAACTTGCGTACGTCGAAAGAGTCGTACGATGAATGCAAGAATCGCTCATTTAGCAGTAAAAAAAAGAGGTAGGAAGGAAAATCCGAACTTGCGTACGGCGTGATATGTGCATTTGGCCTAACCTTCAGGGATGTGTCTACTTCTTTCTTTGATCTGCGTACGCAAGTTTCTGAACGAGTACGCACGCAAGAGGGAAAAGGCCACGAAGCAATGATCTGCGTACGCAAGTTTCTGAACGAGTACGCAAGAGGGAAAAGGCCACGAAGCAATGATCTGCGTACGCAAGTTTCTGAACGAGTACGCAAGAGGGAAAAGGCCACGAAGCAAGGATCCTTCGACCAAGCTCCGTTCCCCGTACGCAAGTCTCGGCTAGCTACTAGGTGCGCATAGGCAGATCAAACAGGTCCTAAACAACCCCCGAAACGAGAATGAGCTGATCTCTTGTGATGGCTAAATAAAAAAAAAGGTCCTACTTTCACCGTACGCAAGTTTACCGTAGAAGAGACAAGGAAGACGCATGGATTCCGGCAGCCACGGTGTTTTGTCTTTATTCTATCCATAGACAACATATGGATAGGCTTGGTCTTATCCTCCGTCCCCTATTAAAAACTTTGATCTACTACATCTACGGTAGTTTAGGATACCGAACCTCCTTTTGGCTTAACTGGCGAGAATGGTGTGTCAGTGCGATAAGGATCCTTCCTGTCATAGGCTAGCTCTAGTGACTCAATTCGTAGGCTAGCTCTAGCGCAAAAAACATATTGCTAGGATCCTTCCGGAGTCAAAGCTTTTTCGATGGATTTGCTTTTCTTTGTCTAGGATTTGACTAGGTCTAAACCTTTAGCGCCGCTAAAAAAAACCCCCTTTGAGCATTGCCGAGCCACTATTTTGCTGATTGAACGCGGCTATTTTGCTGATTGAACGCGGAAAGACCCAGGTTCGATTTCCTAAGCTTTTTCCTCTTTAAAACACCTGAAGGTAGTTGTAGTTTGGAAGCCGGGTTCAGGTACAGGTCCAAGTGTTTTGGATGCCTATCAGCTCAGATAGACGAAGGAAACAAATGAATCGGCTTTAAAAGGAGTGGCGACCATGGCTTTTGCTTTGATCCTCGTTACTGTTCTCTTCTTTGCTTCTTTGCGTTGGTTCTTCTTGGCACAGGTCTAAATGGCTAGCGGGACTTTTAAAAGCGTATGAAATCCAGCTATTTTGCTAGGTCTAAAGGTTAAGCAAGCGGGACTTTTAAAAGCGCATGAAAGCCAGCTATTTTGCTAGGTCTAAATGGCTAGTGGGACTTTCAAAAGCGCCTTTAGGGAGCTGGGGGATCTACTTGTTTTTTTTCTGGGTGGGGTGAGCGAAAACTCACTACTCTATGAACTACCCACCACTCTATGAACTACTCGCTACTCTACGAACTGAAGAAAAGACGAACCAGAGACGAATCAGAGTTGGTCTTTGAACTTGCGTACGAAGAAAAGACGAACCGGAGGTATTTAAAAACAAGAATAGGAGCCTTTTGAGCTAGCTTTCTTTGTACGCAAGTAGAAGCGTGAGTTTGTAGCTTAGGTAGTTTAGCAACAGAATAGGTAGGATCCTAAACAACTTGCGTACGGTGAAAGTAGTTTAGAGCTAACTCTAAGTAGTTTGGAGGTGGTAGTTTAAAAGGATTTGTCTATAGAAAAGATGAAAGAGCTAACTTGCGTACGGAAAAGCAATAGCTGGAGAGAGATAAATAGTGGTAGTTGTTTTTTTTTTCGTAGTTTGTAGTTTGGATCCTATTTTCTATAGACAAAGTAAGTCTACTGTCTATAGAGAGCTTTTAAAAGAGTAACAAAAGATAAGCAAAAGCGCCAGACTTGCGTACGTTAAAAAGAGAAGGAAATGCCAGCTAAAAGCAGCAAAAAGAAGCAAGCAAGCCCTTTACTTACTAGTCATAGTAGTCGATCTGCCAACTGCCAATAAACGAGCAGAATACCCGTATCTATAGAGAGAATAAAAGCGAGGGCGGGGTAGTTCCCCAGTGAAGCTAAGAGAATATAGGTAGTTTGGAGGCAAATAGGCCGGATTAAAGAAAAGAGGAAGACCTAGGACTAGAATAGAAGAGTAAAAGGACAACTAGGAGTGAAGGCTCAACCTTTTAGCGGTTTAAGCCCATGTTTAAAAGAGCCAGACCAAAAGAGAGAGACCAAGAGACCACTTGAGTGCAAGATCTCTTAGCCTATACCCATACACAGCCAGATCAGAGGGCTCTCATTAGCTTTGGCTCGGAAAGAATCTCTTTTTGAACTATTGATCGTAGTTTAGTACGCAAGTCCTATAGCTTTTGCGTAATGTATATTTTATGGAAAATAACAGAACCTTACTGATGGCCGTAATGTATATTTGTAGTTTAGGCAACTTCCTTTGCTTTTCTTTCAACAGAAACCGCCCCCCGTAGCAACGTAAGGTAAGGATGGCTACTTCATAACCCTTTTTAAACCCGTAGCAACGTAAGGTAAGGTAAGGATAGCTAGCCCCCGTAGCAACGTAAGGTAAGGTAAGGATGGCTATAATAGGCGCAACAAAGGTGTTGTTACAGAGGCAATGGCTGCAGGTAGGACTATCAACCACCGTGGCAGGTAGTTAAGGGGCCCAACTCTGTTTACAATGAAGACGGGGTGTGTTGCAGGTCTTTCTTTGAGCGAGAGGATTGCTGGATTAAAGAAAAGGGCAAATGAAAGAAAAGACAAACCCCAGGCTCTTTCTTGGGTTAGGCGCCAAACTTGCGTACGGCGAGAGCTCTTCTTCCTGTTTATTTAATCCGTGTAGCCGAAGCACCAGGTCGAAAGTTTCACTTTCTTCTTTTGATGTGCAAGGACAAGAGGCACTCACTAATGCAAGCCCCTCCTAACTAGGCTTCTTGATAGAGCCAAGCGTGATTTGTCTTTATGACTAAAGACAAAGCGAAGGTGTTAATAAAGTAGTTTGTAGTTTAGAGGTCAAAGGCTTGCGAATATGCGCCACAAAAAAACCGAAAGAAAGAACTCTCGGCGTACGCAAGTAGAAGTATAGGGTTCTTTCAAAGGATCTGCTAGCTAGGTAGGCATGGGCTCTATCTTCTATGTTGGCTAGGATCCTTCCCTTCGACTGAAGTACGGCTTGGTTTCCATGATAGGGTAGGCTAGGGTAGGTAGGTTAGCATAACTCCACTCTACTAGGCTTTGGTCGAAACCTTTGGTAGTTTAGCGGCAGCCACTCTTTTCTTCGAGGACACCCGTGTGTTGCGGAGGTAAAGCGCTTCTTGTAGTTATGCGCTGTGGCTTGGTTTAATATCGTTGATAGGACTATATTTGGGTCAAGGGTAGGAGTAGTTCTGGGGTACCAAGTCCAGTCTAGTCTTTAGCACCAGGGTTTTAAAATGCTCTAAATAGGATAGCTTGTAGAACTGATACGTTCCTAAAACTACAACCGCTATTCAGTACCGAAGCGCCAAAAGAGTAGATTAGAGGAGCACCGGTTTTTTTGTGGAGTGTGTTTTAGCGACGTGAGTTGCGTGAAACGTATGCGCAAGGATCCTAGCCTACTGTAGGCCAAGATCGCATTCTCTCATTTCTCATTTAGGAGACTCCAGCCATGTGCAATAAGACCCTGGACCTTCGACGCAACCTTGTTCTAGTCGACCCAGGGTCTTAAGGAAGCAAGACATGTCAGACATCTACCGCTAATCTACGTCTCGCCACTACGTGTGACTAAGGTGACCGAAGGTTAACAAGGGCGTTTACCGCGCCACTACGTGTGACTAAGGTGACCGAAGGTTCTGTTAACAAGGGCGTTCGTCACGGAATCTCCTACTAAGCAAGGGAAGGGGGTGTGGAAGATGCCGCACAGTTCCTTCTTTGCCGAATGCGTGCTTGGTTATGTCTATAGTTCCGCGATAGGAAAGGAGGAGCAAAAGGACTGCAGAATTGCTCGACTCGGCGTGTGCTACGTCAGTCGTCTCCTTGCATTCAGGGCGGGAGAGTGGCGAATCTATCTAGAAATAGAAGATGCTTGTGCTAGAAATAGAAGATGCTTGTGAGTCTCATCTCCGAACTTGCGTACGAAGAAAGAACCACCAGTACTATAAGAGAAGCACCGCGGGAAGGATCCTAAAGAGAAGCATCATGGGAATCAGAGAGAGAAGCATCTTTTTTTGGAATCAGAAATAGACATTACAGAGAAGCATCTTTTTTTGGAAGGATCCTCAGAGTCAAAGTGAGACTTAGACCTATCGCAACTCAAACTCCTCTTCGCGTCATCGAAAGAATGCGAAAGTCAAGTCACAACATAGGCTCACTAACAAGGATTTCTCGCTACTTGCGTACAAAGTAACTAACAAGGATTTCGCTATGGGAAGATGGCGTGGGAACCCTACTCTCTTGCGTTGATGAGACAGTGCGCTCTGTTCACAGAGACTAGAAGGACTCATGCATAGAAGAGGAAAGCGGTAGGATTCTTTCGCTTTCTTTTGGAGCTTCGTTTCACTAGAAGTCGATTTTTTGAAACGTAGTGGTTAGCTAGAAGTTCATGCGTATAGGTCTTTTCTTTATTTCCGCTAGTAGCGATTCTCAGACTTTCTCTTCGTAGGCTCTCTGTCTTGCGATGAGGCAAGTAGCACAAGAGGAAGATTAAGATCTCTCTTGCATTCCTTAAAAAACAACGACTACGTTTCAAAATTCTAGCTTTTTTTTTGAGGCGTAGTTTGTAGTTTAAGGAGCACAAGAGTAAGATCTCTTGAATTCCAGGCCAATGAGACTACGCTTCAATAAGATCTCTTGCATTCCTTAAAAAACAATGAGACTACGTTCCGATAAGATCTCTTGCATTCCCCACCAATGACTACGTTTCCAAATTCTAGCTTGAATTCCTAAACTACAAAAAACAATGACTACGTTTCCAAATTCTAGCTTGCATCTCTACCTGTCTTTGTTTATGCGGAGAATCCGCTTCTAATCTACGTACGCAAGTCCGCCAAAAGTAGTTGGGGTAAGAAAGTAGGGTCAGGTGGGGTGGTTTTCTTCCTATTAGGACCTTCAGGCTACAAAAAGCGTTGCGAACGGTTAAAAAACAGAGTGAAATAAGGGCAAACTCATTAGAAGGTAGTTGCCTAAACTACAAATATACATTACGGCTATTTTTTAACAATGTGGGGTTGTGGCCGTAATGTATATTTTAGGTAACTCCGTACGCAAGTTTAAAGAAAGGATTTGTCTATAGAGTCTATAGAAAAGGGCTTAAGAAGAATCTGTTAGAGTTGCTAAAGCTACAAACTTTGGAGGCTAGGCTACTCTTAGAATGAAATAAGGACTAAAGGTAGTTTGGAAGCGATGATGGAAAATAAGCGGAGCAGTCGTCTAAAGATCCTTGCTATAGAGATCCTTGCTATAGAGACAGAGATAAATAGTGGATGATGGAAAATAGGATCCAAACTACAAACTACGTAATGTATATTTTGGTATAAGACGTGCGTTGGTTTAAAAAGACCTACTGGTGTAAATAAAAACCTTTTATTTCGTAGTGCGCTTGGAGAGAGTCGAGCCTAAAGCCAACAGGCCCACTCCTTACTCCATTGTCTATCATAGCTTTAGCAACTCCTTTCACCGTAATGTCTATTTTGAGCGTACGCAAGTTTAAAAAAATAGCTCTAAACTACTTTCACCGTACGCAAGTTGTTTAGGATCCTCACACCTGACGCTCTTTTACACCGTACGCAAGTTTACCTAGGATCCTTCTAAAAGAAAGCTACGTCGCTAGCTCTGGTCTTTCAGAACCTATTCTAGTAGGCACTATGGTAGCTTGTAGTTTGAAAGCTACCTTCTAATGAGTTTGCCCGTACGCAAGTTTGAAACTCTCTTTTGGCGCTTTATTAATTACACCTCTGGCTACCTAACTCTTTCGTAGTTTTAGGATCCTTGCTATACCAAAGCCATAACTGTAGTTTACCGGCACCTCTAAACTACAAACTACCTTTTATCGCGAAATACGGGAATTGTCTTTCTAAACTACGCTGCGTGATACTATCTATAGGCTAAGAAAAGGCATAGTTTTTTTTTGACCGCTGCTAGCTTCTTTAGTGTCCCTTAACTACAAAAAACAAGATGAAATATACATTACGGAAAAGAGCGTGAGTTGGCGTACGCAAGTTCTAAACTACTTTAAATGGTAGGATCCTTAAACTACGAGGTCTAAACTACGGAAAAAGCGATTTAAAACAACAAAAAGAGGGAGGCTGAAGGATCCTTCGTGTTAGAACATTTGCGTGTCAAGTGCTATGCTTTTCCTTTTACCCTTTTGAGAAAAGATGGATCTTGGGAGTGGTTGTGCTTGGAGTTGCCTAAAGGCTCCGTTAAAGTAGTTTGGAGGCATTCTCTCTTAAAAAACCCTAGCTAGGTGGTCTAGCTATTACTCCTTCCTAGCTATTACTCCTTCTTAGTGCTCCTAAACTACGGGAATCTTGCTCTAACTACTTCCGCTGTTTGCCGCTCTTAAGACCATAGCAGTGAAAGTGAAGGCTTTCTCTTTTGCATTCATTGCCAATGAATGAAAAACGAGTGGTACATAAGAAGCATTGCCATCTACCTATCATGGAAGTAGCTAGAGGAAGACATAGGCTATTCGGCTATTCTGACACCTACCTATAGCCACGAAATGGCCACATAAGGAAAAGCAGAGACAAAAAAAACCAGACCCCCAAACTACACTTCTTCTAGGCTATTTTTTTGCCACGTTGGGTTTGTAGTTTTAGGAGGTCATTTAGGGCTTTAGTAGTTGTAGTTTAGGAGTTCAAAAAAAAGTTTGAAAGACCGTAGTTTAGGAGTCGTCTCTAACTACTATTTCACACAGGAAAAACTTCGCATCAGTAGTAAGAGCACTTGCGTACGGTGAAAGAATGAGTTTAAAAAGGGGGGGCTTAAAACATCGAGAGAGTATCCGCGAACGAAGATCCATAGCCAGTAGTTTAGGCCACAATGAGTTCTGATTTGTAGCAGAGCTGGAGGTGCGGCGAGTCCTTGATAAAAGCGAGGTTGTCATGAGCGAGAAGTGGCTTAGCGCGAGATCTGGACATGGGTCAGCGTTGGTCTTTCAAATCCTATTCCAAGCAAAGCCAGGATTTGCGCGCCAAAAGAAGCCTTGAGTGAAGCGCCAACAGTGGCTAGAAGCAATATTTCGCGCTAGTTGGTCTTTCAAAGGCCTCAAAGTTGGCCTATTATAGATGAGATAGATCGCTACTATCACCCTACCCTAAACTACCCTAAACCCTAAAGAAGCAAAGCTTTTTAAACAGCCACAACTAGTGAACTCACCGTACGCAAGTAAAGACTCACTCTTTTTTTTCGGCTTATCCTTAGTATTTGATACGCTATCTCAATAGAAACTAGGTCCTAAATCCACGACGGAACAGCGTAGTTTAGAAAACGTAGTTTGGAGACAGAACAGCGTAGTTTAGAAAAAATCCACGACAGAACAGCGTAGTTTAGAAAACAAGGAGTTTCAAAGAGGTGGGAGAAGGCTTGTGAAAGCTTTGAAAGACCAATAGGAGTTATGGTATTCAAAAAGCAAGCGAGTGTTAGAAGCCGCAGGCGAGTTAGGAGTTATGGTAGTTGTAGTTGCTAAAGCTACAACCACAACTACAACCGGAGGCGCTCAATGAAGAAAAGACGGAGGTGGAGTTAACTTGCGTACGCCGATAGGCGGGCGAGTTTGTAGTTTAGAAGCAGGTGTTATCTACTAAGGTAGCCGGAGGTACAAAGGAAAAGAGGTGGAGTTAGCGCCATTATAATTAGTGCTTTAAAACGGGGAGTTTGCTAAAGCTACCGGAGTGAAATAAGAGTAAAGGAGGTGTAGCTAGAGTTAGTAAGCCGTTATAAATAGTGGGCTAAAGGTAGTTTGGAGACTGACTTCCTGGGTTAATTTGCCCGGTTAAAGCCTTAGGGTTCTCTTGTTGGGCACAAGATGGACGTGGGTTTCAGAACATTGGCCAACTCTATCCGCAACCTTATCTAGTAGTAGTGGCAAAGCCACTACGAAAAGACAAAGCCACTACGAGAAAGCCTAGTCAAGCTCTTTGATCCGCAACCTTATCTAGTAGTAGTGGCTTTGCCACTACGTATTTACTAATGAATGAAAAGAAATAGGCGGGTTGTCCCTTCATTTCTTTAGACAAAGGGTGTGCTGGCTCTGCTCTCTCTTATAGCTCTGGATGGCGGGTGGCTACTTAAGGAAGACCGAGGAGCTGCTCCGCTTCACTCCCGTTTCTTTCGCGTACCTCCTAAACTACTAACTAGACCCTGTCTGAATTGGCATTGACTAGTCCGAAAGCCACCCCCCTCTTTCTGTTGATTATTCCTCTAAACTACGGCGGCGTGGCTGTAAAAAACGGGGACAGAGTCATACCCCTGGGTGTGTTGAAGAGTAGGCTCAAAAGTCAGTTGGTGCGCTGTTAGGTTGCCTCTACTTGTCTCAGTGCGCTGTTTTGGTTGCCTCTACTTGCCTCACTGCTAAGGTTCGCTGTTGGTTGCCTCTACTTGCCTTACCGCTCAGGTCTATTTGGGTAGTTGTAGTTTAGGAGTGACTTTGGCTGAAGGTTTCGTAGCGTAGAGGTCTATAGTTAAAAACTGGTGGTTATGAGCCTATAGCTCAAAAACACACTCCTAGTGCGACAACAAGTCTACTATAAAAATGTCTGGCTGCGAAATCAAGATTCTTTGCTCACTTTAGGACCCTTAGTACCAAGCTGGAGCTATGTTGCTAAATTGCGCGTTGAGCTATGTTGCTAACTGGCATCGCATCAAGGAAGGATCCTCCCAGGTAGTTTAGGCGCGAAATCCTACTTGGACTTGCGTACGAAGAAATAAACCTGAAGAAGACGGGTGTGTTGCAGATACATAGTAGGTCTGGGCGTATATCACAAGGCACACGACGTACCCCTTTCGCGAGTCGAGCCGGCTTTTAAAAGGATCCTTCATAGGAAATCCATGCATACATCGCCAGTGCATCAACAAGTTCCTAGCTTTTTCTCAGCAGCTTAGGAAAGCGCTCATTTTCTTGTCTTTATTACCCGAGAACGCGTCTTCGCCGACCACTCACTATTAGCGGGGGATAGCCGCTTTCGTTCTCATTCCGTAGGGGTGCATCCTTAAGCGCTACTTTGGCGTACGCAAGTTCAAAAAAAAAGCTCGTAGTTTGTAGTTTGGATCCTACCTAACACTATTGTTTCCGGCATACTATACTTCCGGCATACTATACTTCCGGTTTCCGGCGCGGCTTTAGACTCCTAAACTACAACTACACTCATTGCTTTTTTTTTGAAACCCACCGTACGCAAGTCCAAACTACTTTTTTAACTCCGGCTTCCAAACTACAACTCTTGCTATCCCTCCTTTTAAAGCTAACTCCCGCCTCCTACTTCTTTTAAAGGCTACTCCTTAATGCTCTAAACTACTAATGCTCTAAACTACTAATACTTGAAACTTGCGTACGGCTTCCTACCCCACTTCTAGGATCCTTCCACACCCCGGCTTCCTCTGCGTTCAAGAACTCAAAGGCTACCTCTTTTCTTTAATACTTGATATTTAAAGCCCAAGGATCCTCCTTTACCTTCACCTTCGTTTTTTTATAAATCTTGCCCTTTTAAAAACTCGTAGTTTGTAGTTTGGATCCTACCTTGTCCTTATTATCTAACTCCCACCGTACGCAAGTCTGAGCTACTTGAAAGGAAATCAAGTAGTTAGGGGCCTCCAAACTACAACTACTAAAGTCTCCATATTCGGCCCTTTTAAACGTACGTAAGTCTCTTTAAAGGCTACTAAAGCCCTTCTTTTCACTCCTAGCTTTAGCAACTCGTAGTTTGTAGTTTGGATCCTACCTTGCCCTTAGCTCTCTATAAAACCTCCTATTTGACTTGCTTAAACTCACGCTTCTTTTCTTTAATGCTATTCAAAAATGGCTCTCTAGTAGTTTAAGACCTCCGGCGAAATTCTTCCTCTGCGTTCAAGAACTCAAAGGTTCCCTCCCAAAAAAAACTACAAAAAATAGCTCTTTTAAACGTACGCAAGTCCAGACTCGCGCATATCTCAAAGGCTTTGAGCACCTAGAGGTCAGCTACTAAGCCAGGCTTTATCTTGCTGCGTCAGCTATCGTTGACCGACTGACTGACGCATAGAGAGAAATGACTCATTTTCTCCTGTGTCCTCCAACTACTAGATCAAACACCTTTCCCTAAAAAAAGTAAAAAGGATCGCATGCCATGCCCTACTAGATACTAGACCTAGCTCTCCCTTTTTTTAGGATCACATGCCCTAGACCTATACCTTTGATGAAAGTCCTGCCTAGTCCTTCTCTTGAACATGAGATGGGAAATTTAAAAGTCTCCTAAACTACGGATCCTTGACCGAAACTGATGATTGGTTGAGCCTTTTTCTACCTATAGCCTACCACGCTCATCTACGCTTGCCTTACTCCTAAAGATTCGCTCTCCAAACTACAAACTACCGGCCGGGATCCCGTTCTACTTCTAAACTACGCGCAAAAGCATTCAATAGGGTAGCTTCTATCTTGTCTTCTCCGCTTGCTCACTTACATGGTCGATAGACTCTTGCATCAGGCCTCTTCTCGCTTCTACTATGAGTGAGACTCTTTCTCTCGCTTCTACTGTGAGGGAGACTCTTTCCTTGATGGGTCCAGGCTCTGGTGGGGTAGGCCACCCTCGCTCTTCTTCTTATAGAGAACAGTAGTTTAGCCGCAGAGGAGCATTCTTCCTCGTAGAGAACAGTAGTTTAGCAGCAGAGGCTCCTTCTTTTTTGGGAACCACTCACTCCGTACTTCTATCCTTAGATGCGGGACCTAAAGAGAGGGGCTCGACCGTAGGAGAGCGGGACCTACTAAAGAGAGGGGCTCGAAAAAAAAGGGCGCCAGTAGTTTGTAGTTTGGAGACAGGTATGAGTAGCGCCAGTAGTGAGTCTTTATGTGATAGCATTCGCGTTGAGGAATGGCGGATCTCTGCGCGGAACTCGCCTGGAGGGTGTGCACATCGGGACCGGGACATAGAAGGGGAAGGTGGCCGATCATGGCATGGCCAATGCAGAGTAGAGCTTCACCGCAGCCATTCAGCATCCTAAAACTACAAACTACGCCTTTCTTCTTTCCTCAAGTCGATAGGCCTATGTAGCTTCGGTGGCAGTTTGGAGATGGCTCTCTAGGTGAGTGCTAAGACTCTACCAGACCCTTGGAGCCTTCTAACTTGCGTACGCCGATATCTTTTGCGCTTCTAAGCCTCGTAAACATCCCTTTAAAACTGCTGCGTCTCTTCAGCCATCAGCCATCTCCAGTCTACCTCCTTGCTTTGCGTCCTTCAATGAAAGGCTCAAGTTGCTTTCTATTCTTTTATCCATGAAAGGCTCAAGCCAACCCAACCGAGGTGAGTCTGTCCTAATGCCCTTACTAAGCGATTCTCCGCGTACGCAAGTCCTGACTGGTTTTTTTGGCAAACTTGCGTACGAAGAAAAACGCGACTCAGCTATACTCCTATGCCCAAAGAGCAGTCGATTGGAGGGCGTGGAACTTGCGTACGGAGACCAGCAAAGCAACCTGTCTGAGGCTCTCTCCTACGGCTTCTATACTCTTCGCTTCGGCAGGCCGGGAAGACCTTGACTCTTTAGGGAGCCGACCTTGGCTCTTTAGGGTGTAGTTTAGGGAGCTGACCTTGACTCTTTCGGCTGCAGCGTCTTCGGCGTACGCAAGTTCTATCATAAACTGACTATGGCCGTCTATGAGAAACTGGCTATGGATAGCTTAGCTTACCGTCTATTTTAAATATAATGGGTAGCTTCCCGTCTTGGAAACATCGTGGGTAGTTGGATGATCTCACTTGGACCCGGACCCACAGACTTCAAGCTTCAACCGAAACAATGACTAGTTGGTGCCGGCTGCGTTCAAGCTTCAACCGATCAATGACTAGTAGGTGCCGGCTGCGTTCAAGAGGGAGATGGTCTAGCCACTACTCAAGGCCCGGGAGAGCAAGATGATCTTAGGTGAGGTGGGGAATGCCATGATGCAAGGCTGGCTCTTATTAACGTACGCAAGTCCGGCGCCTGTTTCAACATCTAACTCCTTTTAAAGCCTTCTGCTCCAAATTCCTCATGCTAGCACACGAGCCTCGTCTTTTTCGGAGCCATTCTCTACTAAGAGTATTCGCGTCTCCAGTTGATCTTGATCAGTCCTTCTTTCTTTCTTGCTGGGCGGAAGCTACGTTCCTTCTAGATGTCTCCCAAACTACAACCGGACCTTGGGAGCGAGAAAAAAACCTCTAAACTACGAAGCCTGCTGCCGCCAAGTAAAGGGTAGTTGTAGTTTAGGGGCTTCATAGGGCTAGCCCCGTCCTAAGGTAGGTAAAACCGACGTCCTTATTTTCTATGAGGTTTGAGGCCTGTAGACGCTTCTTTCCAACACACTAGACTAGTTTTTAAAGGAGAATGGAGAATAGTAAATTTATCGCTTCGGTTTAAGGATGTGTCATGTCACCGGGTTCTTCATTGCTATCAGCATCAGCCTAGCTCCAAAAAAAGATGCGATGCTTTGTGCTTCGATTTTAAAAGAGCTACCCGGTGAAGAAAGAGCCGCAGGTAATAAACTGCAAGTGTGCTTTCCTAGGATCCTTCGCCTAAATAAGACAAACTCCGTCGTGTCCAATGAGTTTGCTCTCTATAAAACCTCTAACCCATGCTTGCTACTTTAAAATGAAAAAGCGCTACTTTTCCGCGTACGTAAGTGTTCTAAACTACTAATACTTGAAAACCTCTAACCCTTTTAAACGTACGCAAGTCCGTGTAGTTGCTAAAGCTACAACACCTAAACTCCCACCTCTAAACTACTCCTACAACTATTTAAAGTTAACTCGTAGTTTAGGATCCTACCTAGGATCTGTGTACGCAAGTTAAAAATAAAACACACAGCGTAGTTTAGAAATCTTTCTTTAAAGGTTGCAGCGTAGTTTAGGATGATGGATAAGTAGTTGTAGTTTAGGATCCTCGTACGCAAGTAAACTACTAAAAAAAAGGTAGTTTAGAGAGTAGTTAAGCTTTCTAAACTACGCAGCTTGGAGCTATGTCTAATAAAGCGTCCCTCTTTCCTCCGATTTTAAAAGTAGTTAGGGGCCTCCGTACGCAAGTTCCCCCTTTTTTGTGCGTAGGGCTACTCGTATACCTAGCTGAAGACAAGAGTCACCAGTCATTCTCCAGTCAACAAGAGTCACCAGTCAAGTCTTCAAGTTCTCCAGTCAACAAGAGTCGCCAGTCTTCATAGCCTTTCGCGCAAGTAGGAAGAAAGAAAAGCAGTCATGTCCGGGAATCCCGTTGCCTAAACTCCTTTTCTTTCACCGGTCACCCCTTTTGATAAAGATAAGAGGTAGGGCCTACTATTTTGTTACTAAGCGTATTCGGCGACAAAGGGAACCGTAGGTGGACACCGTGAGTGAAATAAGAGTCAAAAGAAGCGAGATAAGCGAGGAAGACCTGAGCTAGCGCCGAGAATCTCCTATACAAGCAAGCAATAAGACTGTCTATAGAGAAAGAACGACTTTCCGCGTACGCAAGTCATAACTTTTAGAGACAGCCTATGCATCTCACCGTACGCAAGTCCTCTTTCTTTCGGTAAAAAAAGAGAGAGACCAAAAAAAAACAACACACCGCTTGCATCGACTGATCGCTTGGACTGGACTCCCAAATCGCAGGCATTGGGATCTCTGGTCGGCGTACGCAAGTTCTGGCCTTGCATCGCCAATTTTGGACACCACGATCAGTTGAAGTGAGGCTGAGGACTGGCTGCGGGGATGCTCCACTCCCTAGTGGATGCTCAACTCTGCTCTTTGGTTGGAATGACCACTCCTAACAGTTGAAGAGACCGATCGCAGCATATGCTCTATGTGGGTGAAACCCGGCCATGCTTCGTTCCCTTTTTCAAACTTGCGTACGGAGAGTGAATCAAGAAATCAGAGGAAAAAGACTAATACCACACCTGGGTGCTATGGGCCTATAGTCCGTACGCAAGTCAGCCTTTCCTTGTGGCTTTAAAACAAGACGAGTTGATTTAAGGAACGCAGGACCCTATGAATAGGAATGCCGACGCGGCCTCGAGAGTGGTCTTTCATTGTCTATACGTAGTTTAGGGCCATTGTCCATCCTTCTTGAGCCTGATCTCGGATCCACGCTTCCAAAACACAACTACAAAAAACCCCCCTTCGCCTATAGTAGGGCAAATGCGTCTTTAAAAAGCGTATGCATTGGTCTAGTGAATATGAAAGCGAGAGAACCACAACCACATAAGCTCGTGGTTTTTTTTTGCTCGGGTGGGGCCTACACTGATGACTGCATGTCCTTGTTATAGTGCTTAGTCGTTCTTGCTAGGATCCTAGCTATAGACCTTTCATTCCATCCTTGGTATGCGTACACCTTTCAGCCCGGTCGTTACTATACCGGGGTCTGTGCAACACACTCCCTTCATTGCTATTTGGATTCTCTCATCATGTTAGAGTGCTCTTTCCGTCTCGTACCTTGCTTCGTCTCATTGCTATTTTGCTTATGAATGTGTGAATCGTTTAGACCACCCCGGCACTAAAGATAAAGACATAAGAAAACCCCGGTCGTCGGCACGTAGATTAGACGCCTCCAAAAAGAGCGAAAGAGACTGGCTACCTGCCAAGCCGGTCGTCGGCACGTAGATTAGACGCCTGCTTTTTCAAAGAAGGAGACTGGCTACCTGCCAAGTAGGAGGACGGGCCCTACCAAAGCATATAAAAACGCTTACAAGAGTCAACCCGACCCATGATCGTCGTCTTGCTATCTGTAGTTTAGCGGCTCGTCCTTCTGCGGCACACCCCTAAAAAAACACACTCGACTGACTTGCGTACGTAGATCCATCAAATAGTTAGCAGAAGCTTCTAAACTACGACTCTACGGGGAAGGGTGCGGGTGGATAGGCAACAGGAATGTGCTTTTTTCGTCTCGTTACTAAGAGAGACATTACCAAACTTCTCACAGCGGTCTTAGAAAGACACTTCCTAAAACTACAAACTACAACCACCACTGGCGCTTGCCTGCACTGAAGCTTGTCGACCTAATGGCTCTGTTCCCTACTGCCTTTTTTCTCTCTGCATAGCCGGCTCTGAAACCATAGCTACACCTTGCTAGAGCGCCACAAGTCTCCGAAACTACACGCAAGTAAACTACTAGAAAAAAAGAAACTTTACAGGGCTGTGCTGGTGATGGTCTTCTAAACTACGAAGACCTAAATGCCTACACCGACTAGTAGTGCTTGAAAGCTGTCCCCGAGGCTAGCCCTTAAAAAATGCTTAGATAAGCTACGTGTGTCCAACCGAAGAGCCAGCATTTCACCGTACGCAAGTGCTCCGAAACTACCGAGATGATAGGTAGTTTAGCGGGTGGGATCACTAACGTAGTTTAGAGGGAGATCTCTAAAAAAGTAGTTTAGCGGCTACACGGTGGATAAGCAGTAGTTTAGGGGCGAAGCGTAGCTAGAGATCTTAGGGACTAGGGTAGGGCCAAGAATGCTGTCACCGTAGTGGGGGAACCCTCGTAGATATCAGGTGCAGCCTACATCTAGCCTAGAAGTCAAAATCTAGAGTCAAAGAAAGCCAAGATGAAGAGAGGACCTTTAGACGGGTTTTTTTTAGCCGCTAACTACTTTTGGTGAAGCGAAGACCCTATTCGTCTAGAATAAAGCACGGTGGATAATAGGTCCTCTCTTCATACTCAACTAGAGGAGTGCTCTCATAAAACCGAAGAGGAGATTTTCCAACGACGCTGTCTTCTCTCTCTCTCGCAACTTGGATGATAGATCCCGTGGGCGCCCCGTTATCATTCGATAGCCCTGGCTTTTTCTTGCGCTAAACAAAAAACTAGTCGGGTAAGGGCAAGATGTGGACCCCTTCTCATTTCATTCTTACCAGTGCGCTTTCTCATTTTTTCCACCGTTTTAAAACACACTCGTCGTACGCAAGTTCTAAACTGCTTAAAGCCTGCATTAGAATAGGGTGAGTTGAGTGCGTAGGTTGGCTATTTTCCTTGTTGATGGTAGGCGGTGTCTTCTAAACTACGCCTTGTTCTCGCGGATGGTAGACGGTGTCCTCTAAGTCTACCATTACGCGTTGTTCTCTTTTTTTTTTTTTTTGTAGTTTGGGGTGAGCCTTGGTAATGCCGCTACCACTTTCATACGAATCTCCTTCTCCACTTACCCCCAAAAAACTCTCTTCCATCACTTCATAGATGCTGCGAGCCAGGTAGGTAGCTTTAGAGAGCTCTTTCCCGTTCTTAAAGCCTGCACAGGCTGATTCCCGACTTGCGTACGGCGCTACTGACTCCAGAGAAAAGGTAAACTTAGGTGAACTAAGGATAGACGGTTCAGGCTCTCGTCTGACTTCCGATGCCATCTTCTTTCCTCTGTCTTCCAAGAGATTCTATCCATGTGGGTATTTTATGTTTAAGGGCCGTGTCCTCTAAACTACTCTCTTTCTACTACTGCAGTTGTAGTAATGGGTCAAGAGTTTCGATCTCTTTCTTGGCTTCTCGTTCATCCTGCCTGTGTCAATTCAGATCTCTGGCCTATCTTAGGATCCTTCCTGGTCCTTCTGGTGTGTTGTGGGCTTGCGTTCCTTTCTTTCTGACTGGCTCGCTGCTCACTAGGCCTAACCTTACCCTATACAAGACGACAACGACAACATAAGGATGAAAAAAAAGGGCCCTTTTTTCATCCTCGCCTTAGAAGAACTCAAGCCAGGTTGGGGCTTTGTCTAGAGAAAGAAAAGAGGATCCAAACTACAAACTACGGCTTTACATTTCGTCTTGGACCATAGAATGTATAGGCCACTGGTCTGGTGGTTTTGTTGAGATTTCTTTCGTCCTACCGTGGAAAGCTTCTTTTTTCATCCGTCTTCTTTCTATGGTCCAGGGCTCCGCGCTATCTGGGGCCAAAGCAGAGTGCATTACGACGCCTAAAGGCTGATCAACGTATTTTCTTTCGTTGCCTGAGCAGCGTAGTTTAGGATCCTTTTTTTAAGAGTAGTGTGCTGGAGAAGGGTCCAAAGGTAGTTTAGAGACCACCAACCTGAGCTCAGAGCGGGGGCACGAATCTCTATCTTACGTAGATCTATTCGAAGAAAGAGTAGTTGTAGTTTAGGGGTCGCCAAAAGGTGACTCGCTAGAGGTTTGGACCAGCGCGGTGCTGCCAAACCTCTTGAATCTACTCCTTTTCTTTTGGTGTTTTTTTTTTTGTGGTTCTATGGTTTAGGAGGGGCTACCCACCGCATTCCATAGGGCTACAACACACTCCTAAACCATAACCAAGTGGCCAACGCAAAAGTCTGCCAAACTTCTATGCGTCGGCGGTTATGTCTTTTCCTGCCGTAGACCCTTTCCTCCGAGGATCCTTGCAAACCCGCCCAGATTCTTTGCCTTTCTTTCTTAGCTAGCGTTCGGTGCTTGTAGAGATGTTATAGGGTCAGCTACAGCACATGCCACTTCAGAGCCAGCGAAAAAGCGTTGCCAAAATAAAGACGGGTGCATGTGGCTTTGTCTCTACCACTGGGATCCTAAAGCGTTTAGCTATAGGGAGACTACTAGGTCTACTACCCTTTAAAAAGGCTTTCGGGGACTTGCGTACGGAGTTTCTTGATTTAAAAAGAGCTAACGACAACTACTCTTCACAGCGACATAGGGGGAAAGCATTGGAAAAGGTAAACTGATAGCGCCGACTAAAGACACCAATGGCTAGGCTAAGCAACGTCGACTTGCGTTGCGGTCTCATGTGTGTTACGTCATTCACCAAGGCTGGGGTTTTTTTTGGGGTGCGTTCCTCTTATAGCTCTCTTCAAGTGGCCCGACTAGATCGAGAGCGCAAATCCGCCACAAGTCATGCCTAAACTACTAAAACGGAAGGGCCCCAAGCTTGTGCTCACTTGATTCGAGGTCGGGCACAAACACACTGCTAGCAATTCGATGATAATGCCTAAGAAACGAAAGGAACTAGGGATGGTCGACTACCCAATTTGAGCACGGCCTCGGCAACACACTAGTGGGTTGAAGATCAGAACTCGTGTCAAGCATTGAAGCAATGAAAGAAAAGAGATGACGACTATTTAGATAGCTACTAGGCGTCATTCGTCTTGCATCGCCTACGCCTATATAAGATTCGTCTTGCATCGCCTACGCCTATATAAGATTCGTCTTGCATCGCCGTACGCAAGTCTAAACTACTCTTTCATTACTAAATGAAGCCAAAGTACAAAGTAGCGGTTAAGGCTAAAAAAAGCCCTAGTTTCATTAACGAGAACGAAAGCGGCGATGGCACACCCCATCCCATAGTGATTGGTCGATACGCGTTCTAATCTTTGGTCATCCATTTGCCAAAGCTAGGAACTCGGGGAATGCGTGTATGCGATGGAGGATAGGAGTTGCCTAAGGGCCACCCCCCCCAAAAAAACCCGATCCCAAAAGAGTAGTTTAGAAAGCTTGCAGGATTTTCTTTCTTACTCTTTTCGTACGCAAGTATAGTGGGTCTCGTGTCCAAACTACAAACTACTAAAGCCCTAGCAACTCCTATAGTTCCTAGCAAAATACCTCCTATAGACTATCTTTTCTTTCGCCAACACACCCCAGGTGTCTCAGGATCCTTGGCTCTGGCTTGAGTCCTGCTGGTCAGTCTTGCATTGTCTTTCACTCGTAGATAGTGGGCTTAGCCACACGCAAAAAAAAATAAAGGAAGAGGGTCCTAAACTACAACTACGCTTTTGACAAAGAGACAAAGAGACTAAAGAGTAGTTGTAGTTTAGAGGCCACTTCTTTTCTTTAAAGCGAGTGGGAGCCGTAGGAGAGCGCACATAGTAGCAGCGGTGAGAGAAGAGCTAACAAAGAACCAGCAAGCGTCGCACTAGCGCCACTGGTTATATTATGACCAAGGATCCTCGGGAGGTCGGTGATAGCTTAGTGGAGCCGTGGATAAAGAACCAGCAAGCGTCGCACTAGCGCCACTGGTTGGTCTTCTGTGGATAAAGAACCAGCAAGCGTGGCAAGTAGTGTAGTAAGGACATAGGAAGGATCCTAGTCAGTTGGGAATCAGTTCGCTTCAAAAAAAAGAGTCAACAGTGGAGTAGATTAGAGGTCGTCGCCAACAACTGAAGCGAGTCGGTGGAACCAATTAGAGGTGATGCCGTGGCTCATGCAGACCTAGTTATAGGTAGTGAACAAGTAGTTTAGGGGAAGAATGCAAGAACCCGGCGTAGCATAGAAGTGAGCACTAAGTGAAAAAGGATCCGTATAGAAGGATCCTAGAGGTGTGCAAGCCAGTTAGAGAGGCGGGCTAGATCGAGTTTAAAGGGGGACTTTTCAAGGATCCTTGTCATGTTTACTGGACGAGACAAGGGAGAGGCGGAAGAAAGGGCTACTGACCCATATCCTGTCCTGATCTGAACGTGGATAGGCGCTCCACCAATAGCACACCGAGAGATAGCCACTAGGTAGAACTCCAAGTGAGTCCCGTCCAGGTTGACGCACAGATAGCCATCCATATAGGCTCAAATTCTTACTAAGGAAAAGAGGGTGACTCAAACCTTCGCACAAGGATCCTGTTTGTCCTTAATGGCGGAAAAGACATGTTTGTCCTTAAAGTTAGAAATAGCTCCTAAACTACAACTACTATAATAAGAAAAACTATTAAAGGCTGTAGCTGCTATTTTTTCTAAACTACGCTGAGTGACGATCAACGTTAGTGCACTTCCTTAGTAGATTAGGTAGTTGTAGTTTAGACGTCACCTATCTAGGATAAGAAGATCAACAACACAGCTACCCTAACTCTTATTTCACTCCTAAACTACAACTACTAGCGCTTCATTTTCAACACCTCTCTCAGCAGTGTGTTTTAGGCTACCTTTCCCCCTTTTTAAACGTACGCAAGTCTGTTAAAAAATAGCTCTAAGCTACTTCGTACGCAAGTTTCATTCGGCTTTTGACTCTGTAGTTTTAGGGAACTTGCTACGCTACTCAATAGTTGCAGGCTTCCAAACTACAACTACAACTCTTACTTGCGCTACCATCTCTCTAAACAGTTAGGAGCCTTTAGGCAACTCCGCCTTATGGCTTCCTTCCTCCTTACTCTTTCTTCTAGTACTTTGCATAATGACGAGAAACTTCGCAACTTTGCACATGAGGTCTAAAGGTCTAAAACCTTGTTCAGCAAGAAGGACATGATCATTAAGCTTTAAAAAGGAGAGTTGCTAAATCGCTTTCTTTTAAGATAAACGCGCACCCCCGAGGTTTATAGCCGCCATAGTAAGCGCACCCGAGGAGCCAATAACTATAGCGTAAACTATAGCGTATCGGCGTACGCAAGTCAGGATTTTTTCGCAGCAAGTAAAGACAAATGACACTAGACGTGACGCCTTGGCCTCAGCCTGAACTTGAACTTAAGCCATGAAATCCGCCCATTCCCCAATGTCTATGTCTACCTTCTAAGACCGATGAACTTCTAATAAGAGACTGAAATGGCGCACACCTCCGTCTGTCCAATGAGTTTGCTCTAAGGATCCTTGGTTCTTTTCCATCGTCTGAGGATCCTGCCGTGGTTTAGGATCCTTCTAATGCCGGAGTGTGTTGCTGAGGATCCTTTCCTTTATAGCCCTCTCAATCTCCAGCAACTAGCTGATTTCTCTCTTGCCGAAGAAGTCGCCAGTCATCCACCCTTTCCCTAAAAAAAGTAAGGTGGGACGTTCTAAACTACCGCCCTCTCTCACTTTTGCCATTTTCTTTAAGGTTGATTAGAGTTTTTCGACCAGCTACGGCTAGTCCATAGCAAGAACGGAAGCATTCAAAGAAGGATCCTAGCCTACGGAGGCGTTTCGTTTAGGGCTAGCGAAACTCAGAAGATCATAAGAAGAAAATAGCTGAAATAAAGAAAAGACAAAGGCTTTTCGTCGTACGCAAGTCTTTAACTTGCGCGTCTTTTAAGCGCGTCTTTGTCCTTATATAGCATGCCCTACCCGCCGTTTATAGGCTTCCGTGTCAGTAGCGCTGTAGGCTCATCTAAACGGTGTCTCCGTAGTTTAGGACAGGATCTGGTCCGTCTTCCATATAGGCTTCCGTGTCAGTAGCGCTGTAGGCTCATCTAAACGGTCTCCTAAAAGTTCGGTCTAGACTTGTGCACGCCTTTGGAGCATTCGCTGTCTTATTCACAGTTTGCACTCCTTCCCCGTACCTGGACAGAGAAGCCAGATCTCGTACTGAAATAGACATTACGCGGAAAGAGAGCTTAGTTGAGTTCTACAGGTCTGCGCTTTCCTAGTAGACAAAAAACAAAGGAAAAGGAGTGGCGTTTGCTAACCTGTGGCAAATAAGGAGGCTCAAACCTAGGCCTAGCCACTATGCCTATTTCTGCCCATAGACGATAGCAAAAATATACATTACGCTCAAAAATATACATTACGTTGACTTGCGTACGTCATACCATACTTGCGTACGGCAAAAGTCACTAACCTCGATTTAGCCGTAATGTATATTTTTGTAGTTTAGAGCCATCGAGAAAAATATACATTACGTGAAAAAGGTTAGTCAGACCATAGAGAAAAACTCACTCGCCTCTTTTTCCCGTAATGTATATTCTGAGCGTCGTAGCAAAAGTGTAAAAGTTGACTTGCGTACGTCATACCATAGGGAAAAACCCACTAACCTCTTTTACGCCCAGAGACAATAGAAAAAGCGCTAAAAGTGACTTGCGTACGTAAAGCCGTGTTTAGAGTCTAACACTCACCGCTTTTCTGCCCGTAATGTATATTTAAAAAAAAGGAAAAGCGACATAAAAAATATACATTACGCAATAAAGTTGATTCAACCTATAAGTGAAAACCCGTCTAAACTACTTTGCCACTAACCTCTTTTACGCCCATAGATAATAGAAAAGAAACAGTTTCATCCAACCTATACTTGCTTCTTCTATAGACAAACAAAACTCACTAACCGTACGCAAGTCTTTTCTGCCCGAAGTAAACCAAGCCTGCTCTATAATGTATATTAAAAAAAAAAGAAAAGTGATAGAAAAAATATACATTACGCGATAAAGTTTCATCCAAAAAGACTTGCGTACGGTTAAAACCCACTTCTTTTTCTTTTACGCAAGTCTTTTCCTTTCCTTTCCTTTCTTATCTCACTGTATGCAAGTATCACTTTCTAGTGGTGCGTACTGGTGATCCTTTGTCTTTATATCTTCAAATGTGGAAGGCATAAAAATAGGTAACCGGTTACGGACCTATTATAAACGGAGGCTAGTCCCAGGCAGGCCCTATTAAGTTTAATAGGCTTGATAGAGGGTTTAAGCTGCCTGCCTATTTCAATAGGCGGGTCACTAAACAACAAAAAAAACTGCTGACTCACTATATTTAGGACACCTTTTTAGAAGTCTTTTCTTACACTTTTTCTTTTATGGAATGTGTATCGAAAAAGCTTTGGTTGAATAGACATTACGGGGAGCCTAGCTTTTTCTTACAAGGACCAGCCGAGCCTTGCCCGATCTTCCGACGCGCGAGTGAATAGCTACCTACTTGTCAGTGACCAAGGCTACTTGTGGTTTAGGCCTAACTACGCAAAATTCCTAGTAGGATCATGGATTTGAATAGGTAAAGATGCATGTCAGTTAGTTGACTTAGTCGACCTAGCCACTGGGCTTTGGGTTTGGCCACTGACGGACCCGCTTGCTCACTTTCCTCCTTTGGTTCACAAGACACGGACCCGCTTGCTGTCTGTCTCGCCTTTGGTTCACAAGACGTTGATGCCCTCGCTAACAGATCGCTATGAAGATAGTGGAGATTCGGTGCTCTAAACTACGCTGTCTGTCTCCCCTTTGGTTCACAAGACGTCGATGCCCTCGCTAACAGATCGCTATGAAGATATTGGATTCGGTGCTCTAAACTACGCTGTCTGTCTCGCCTTTGGTTGACGTCTTTTTTTTCGCCTAGGGACTTTTGTTTGAACAGACCTATTTGACTCGTTTAACTCTTTAGCCTATGAACCGCCTTTCCTTTCTCACTCTCTTCTTCTAAAAAAACACCACTGTAGCTGCTACTCAGATTCCCCACCTTTTAGATCTTTTCGTACGCAAGTTTCCAAGAAAAAAGCCCTTAAGAAGAAGTGTTTGAACAGACCTACAAGCACGTCTAGCTATGGTCTTTTCTTTGGTGCGCTATTCTTTCGCATCGAGGACCAGCACGTTCTATAGCTATAGCCATTACCACTACCCAGCACTAGAAAGCTGCAACCAACATAGCCTACTAGTCACTGCCGCGGAGCATACCTCTAAACTACTCTTTAATGCTCTTTCATCTTTGAAACTCCCCACTTCCTTCCGACGACTAGATCTCCAGTTTTGGGGGCTCACTACGCCTTAGTCTCTTAGGTGTCCCAAGAGTCCGTCATCCATCTCCCTAGCTAGGATCCTTAGCGCAGGTCAGGCTTTAAACCGCGTGAGCAGGCCCTTCTTTTCTAGCTCCAAAGGTTAGATCTCATTCACTCACTCCCTCCTCTCCAGGCCTAGCCAACTGACTCCCATTCTTCGCTTGTCTTAGACGCAGCACCCACTCGGACTCCCCTTCTTCAGTCGTACTGGCCTAGACAACTGACTCTGATTCCTCGGCCGTACTGGCCTAGACAACTGACTCGGATTCCTCGGTCGTCCTGGATGCAGATGCACCCTTTTTATGTCCTTGCTTCAAGGTAGTGGTAATGTATATAGAAGCTACGCTATAAGGCGAGGCAGGCGCATAATCGCCTATGGGGTGTGCTGGAGGTAGCTACAGCTCGTCAGAGTCTAGTAGCCTTGGGGTCTCTCGCTGGACCAGATCAAGAAGAAGGATCCTTTTTAAAGCCTACCCTACGGTGACTATAGGCTTGGGTCTCGCTTAGCACCAGATCAAGAAGGATCCTTTTTAAAGCCGTCTATAGACTTGCTTTTTTAAAAACTTGCGTACGGAGAATCTCCTTTTTTTTTAGGCTCCTAAGGAGTTGCAGCACACTACTGGAGTTTTTTGGGGGGAATACGAAGGATCCTAGCTAGAGCTCCAAGCCTGGAACTTGCGTACGAGGAAAGCAGTCACTCCAGACGCGGAAGTAGCTACAGGAACTTGCGCAAAGCAATAACTCCTAACCCAGAATAAAGAAAAGAAACAACAGCCCCAAGACATGGTATTCTTTTTGGCTATTGTTTAAAACGCGTGCATTGCGCTAGAAAGACCAACGACGCTCATCTATGAGCTAGGCCTAGGCTGGGGAGACACCCCTAACAAGAGTGGGTGGGCTCATCCACGGCACCTTTACCTTCTTGCTCTAACTACTCTTCGGGAAGCCCAAGCCCACCCTTAATTGTTAGGCTGACGGGAATGATCAAGTGTGATAGACAGTCTCAGGCAGGGCTATAGCAGCATAGACAGATACATGGGAGAAAGCAAAATCCAGCTGGCAACTTGCGTACGAAGAAACCCGCGGCTCTTGGGGCTTTAGGGCTTCTATTCCAGTAGCGACTTAGTAGTTCTAGCTGTAGTTCTTTATTGCTTTCACTGTACGCAAGTCAGCTATCGTTCCACAGTTCAGGCTTCGAATCAAGAGGCTTCGTATGCGCTTAGCCAATAGAAAGATGGAACCTAATCGCACATAAGCACCAGGCTGAAGCCACTGCCAATCAATCCCAGAAGCCACTCTGCCAAGGATCCTAAGAAGAGGACCGGGGAACAACCTATAGACTATAGGCGCGAATGCAAGACGAGAATATCCAAGCTGATCGGTGAAGCAAAGCAAGACGAGAATATCCGAGCTGATCAGTGAAGCAAAGCAAGACGAGATCCATCACTTTAGTAGAGCAGGAGTTGTGGTTGTAGCTTTAGCAACTACAACTACCACTCTCAGTCCTAAGCATAGAAGCGTTGACCGGTCCTGTTCTTTCTTATTGGCAAAGAAGTGAGGACAGGGAGTTGCTTCTTTAAAAAGGGAGTGGAACTCGCAGCGGGAATGGAGAGTTTAAAACAGCTATTTGTTGCGGTGATCTTTGCAAGAAAGCAAGGACTTTAAAAGGAGATGGGCTTAATACTAAGATAGGCGAAGGAGGGTGAAAGCGTGTCCACCTCTAAACTACTCTTTAATGCTCTAAACTACTAATGCTTCTAAGCTGCTCTTTAATGCTCTTTTGTGCGTAATGTATATTTCTAAGCTGCAATTTTCTTTAATCCCACCAGCGTAGTTTAGAAAGCAAAGGTTTCTTTTTTCACTTTTTTTAGAAAGCAAAGGTTTCGTGTGTCCAATGAGTTTGCTCCACCTTTGAGCGTACGCAAGTTGCTTTAAAAAGGGAACTTGCTACGCTACTCAACCACACCTCTGAGCTACTTGAAAGGAGCTTTAGCAACTCCTAAACTACAACTCCCACCTCTCTAAGCAGTGAGGGGCCTGTCTCAGCCCCTTCTATATACATAGTTCAAAAATAACTCAATACCTATTCTAAAAAAAAGCTTCCGGCTTAAAAAACAGAGTGTAGTAGGATAACCCGGGTGAGGAGACTAGGAGTATAGGAGGAGCAGCAGTAGGAGTAGTAGGAGCAGCAGGGGTAGGACGTCTTCCTTTCTTGCTGGTGCATTTGGCTTTTCGCTGGTGCTGGCCCTATTTTCCACTGTCGTTTTTTTTTAGTAGCACGTGTTATTCTTTATTTCTTTAGTAGTTTAGGCAACCCCTAAAAAATACCTGTGCTCTAAGGTTGTTAGCGACACAAAAAGAACTCAGAAAGTAGTTTAGAAGACGATTTTAAAACGAGCATAGGAGTGGAGTGCTGGTCCCTTATAGACATGACTTGTACTTGTGACGGTTTTTTTTCAACCATACCATGGGTTTACGGCGCAACTAGCTGCTAACCTGCGAACGCAAAACGCGTCAACATTGGTTGGCTACTTTCTCTACCCAACTCCACTACAAGGTGTCTGGGCCCTAGAGCCGTGTCACCTAAGGTACTCGTTTTGCCTAGCTTTTTCTACCTTTTGCCGGATAACTGACTAACGTTGACTCAACTCGCTACTAAGTCTTCGATGCGGTCAGACAGCTTTCGCTATGTTCCGCTTGTCGTTCTTTCTTGCTAAGAGCCTGAGTCACGGCCGATGCGCTAGCTTGCTAGGATCCTTCAGTTGTAGTGGCTTCACTGGCTATTCAGTAGTAGTGGCTTTTCGCTTGCTATTCAGTTGTAGTGGCTTCACTTGCTATTCGGCTGTAGTGGCTTCACTTGCTAGGATCCTTCAGTTGTAGTGGCTCTTTTCGCGGCCCTATACGAGCGGCGGTAGTCATTTATCTTTGAAGTCTATGGCGTGAGAATGAAATAGGGAGCTGGGATCTCCGACCCTTCCTTTCGATGCCCCCCCTGATAGGTCGACATCACATATGAGAGCGCGGCTTTTTTTTTGTCTAAAAGGCGAGCATCCTTCCCCAATTCGCTCGACCTCTAAAAAAAAAAAGGCATCCTATTTAGGGGCGAGAATCCATGCTCCTTTTCGTATGAGAGTATAGAACCGCGGTGCCTCATCCGTTTTCTATGTTGGGCGCCAAAGGCTCTGCTGAGTCAAGGGTGACGTTGCTCCTATCAGTAGTGGTGTTGGCCAACCAGATAATCGGACTGGGCTTTCTCCTCTCCCGGGGATTCTGCTTCCTAGGATCCTTCCTAGGATCCTTAGCACGACAGGTCACTCCGTTTTTGCGCACTTCAGGACTATGACGAAAACGAGCTCTCTTCAGACTCTTTTAAACTCCTCGTCTTCCATTAACCCTTTTAAACTAGCTTTAGCAACTTCGCTCTTTTCTTTAATAGCTCAAGGATCCTACATATTCTTGTAGCTTTAGCAAGAGCTACCTAACTCTTTTAAACGTACGCAAGTCTGGCTACCTTCCTTTTCTTTGCTCGTTCTTTTTGCCCGTGGATTTGGCTTCCTATTATAGCACGATAGGTCACCCCGTTTTTGCGCACTTTATGACTATGACGAAAGCGAGCTATCTTCTTCAACACACTCCTAGGTTTACCGGAGCTTTAGCGTAATGTATATTTAATGGAAAATAACAGAACCTATATCTTGCAGCTCTAAAACACACAGAACCTATTCTAAAAGAAAGCTACGTCTTTGGCCCACTATTTATAATGGCGCCCTAACTCTTGCTATGCCTTCGGTGGCCGTAATGTATATTTTAGGCAACTCTAACAGAACCTATTTTCTTTTGTGCTTCTTAACTCACTATTTATAACGGCTACTGCTTTAGCAACCTTTTCTATTCTTATATTTTAACCCACCTCTAACTACCTAGCTGTTAGGGCCCTCTGAGCTATTTGAAAGGCTACCTTGCTTTTCTTTGCTCGTTCTTTTTTCCCCACCCTCTCCCTCTCTTTCTTTAAAAGGGGGTGTGTTGGGGGAGTTAGCTTTCTTTTAGTTGCCTAAAATATACATTACGGCTACAAGTGCGAGTTAAGAGATTGCTAAAGCTAGTGTTAAAATGAAAAAATTGAAAGCTAACGCCGGAGTGTGTTGCTAAAGCTATGATAGACAATGGAGTCGTAGTTTAGGAGCTATTTTTGAACAATGTATATAGAAGGGGTGTGTTGCGGAACGGGGGAAGGAAGCAGCAAAAAAAGGCTTCAAAACATTGGGAGGATCCTAAACTACAAATATACATTAAGGAAAAAGCCTCTAAACCTTTCCGAAATGTCTTTGGACTTGCGTACAGTGGTAGTTTAGGATCCTTGTAATGTGGGGTGTCCGAAGCGTAGTTTAGGATGATGGATAAGTAGTTTAGGATCCTAATCATTGGTAAAGGACGATGGAAAAAACCAAGGATCCTGTGTGAAAAAGCGAAATCTTTGAAACTTGCGTACGAAAAAGAGTTACTTTTGCCCTATTTTTCGTACGCAAGTTTTGCCATTCTGAGCGCAGAAGTCGACTTCACTAGTGAAATTGACATTAGTTACTTTGGCTATAGGGTTGAATCAACGTACGCAAGTTTTGTGATTCTGAGATAGGCTCCAGGACTTGCGTACGGGAAGAAGAGGTTAGTGCACTTTTTACTATGGGTCGACTAAGCTTTCGCCATTCTTAGGTCTACTCCCCTTTTTGTAGTTTAGAAATCTTTGAAACTTGCGTACGAAAAATAGTTACTTTTTTTAAAAGAAGCAACTATGGGTCGAATCAACGTACGCAAGTTTTGCCAGGATCCTTCTTAGATAGGCTTTAAAAAGGAGTGTGTTGGTAATGCCTTCAAAATATATAGGCTCTTGGCACTTTGGAAGCAAAGGAGTTAAAAAGAGCTAACACCGGAGGATGGAAGAAGAGCTAGCCACTAGAAGAAGGTGTTTTCCAAGCTGCAAAGCCTAAAGGCCCCTAACAGCTAGAGAGAGGTGTGTGTTTGTGTTGGAGAAGGATCCTCGTACGCAAGTTTAAAAGCAAGGTTGGTTTGTGAGATCTATATAGATAGGTAGAGAGTAGTAAGAGTCTAGGTAGCCTTTGAGTTCTTGAACGCAGAGGTAAGGTCACTTTCTTTCTGTTTTAAAACTGCAGTGTGTTCTTGCCACCACTTTTGCCCATTTTTTAGGGCTTCCGGTTTAAGGCTCTTTTAAAACAAAAGCGCTTAGACTTGCGTTTTGAAAGAGTAGATTAGAGGGTGGCTTTTTTTTTTGAGACGCCTTAACTACGGGTTATTCGTTGCCGCGTTGCGAACTTGCGTACGGAGAGTTACCCACTTTTTAAAAGGGTTAGGAGTTAAAGAAGAAAAGGAGCCAGAAAGTGAGGTTTTTTGGCTTTACAAACGGTTTAGAGCTATTTTAAATAAAAGAAAAGAAAGGTAGCCGGTAAACAATGAAAGAAAAGCAAAAAGAGCAGTTTAGAGTAGCCTAAGCAAGGAGTTAAAGACGTAAGGTGGAAGCCTTTATAGAGAGTTTAAAAGGCTAAAAAGAGGTGTTTTCCATATTAGCCAAAGGCGAGGAAGAATCAGAATCAGGAGGTGGGTTTTCAAAAAAAGCAAATAGTGGACTTGCGTACGGGGAAGGTAGTTTTAAAAGAGGCTTTAGCCATTAGAGAGCTAACTCTAATAGGAGGATGGAAGAAGAGTCTGAAGGGTTAGGTAGTTAATAAAAAGGTGGAGTTTCAAATATACATTACGCCAAAGGTTCACTCTAAAAGGAGTAGTGGTAAAGGCATAAGGGGTGTCTAAACTACGCTAAAGCTACGTAGTTTAGAAGGATCCTAATCAGTAGTTTGGAAGTCGCCTGAGCTAGTTACGAAGGACTTGCGTACGAGGATCCTAGCTACGAGTTTAAAGCCGAAGGTATTTAAAAAGAGAAGGCGTGAGTAAAAGGTGGGAGGATCCTAGCTATAACAAAGAGCAAGAAAAAAGCTATAGCAATCCTAGCAAAGTTGCATCTTAGATGAAAATATACATTACAGGGAAAACGAGTGACTTTTGCTCTAGGGTTGAATCGTAGCTTAGTACGCAAGTTTGTTTTTTTTTCTTTTCTTAGATAGGCTTGAAAAAGGTGGGGAAATATTTGAAACTTGCGTACGAAAAATAGTGACTTTGGCTATAGGTGACCTTGCTATTCTCGCCTTCTAATCTACTCTTTCGTTCTTTATCACTCCGGCTACCTTCTATCTGCTTTGAAGTGGAGCATCATCCTTCTACCTCCTCTACTTTCTCATCGCCTATTGCTTATCTGGATAGCTGGACTGAGGGCATGGGCTTGACCAATCACGACCCTCGGGAACCTTTCTACTCTCGCTTGTGCATTCCAATAGCCCATGTCTATCTCCGGTCATCTACTCAGCTCTTTTACTCCGTACGCAAGTCAACTGAACCTGTCTACTCTCGCTTGTGCATTCCAATAGCCCATGCGTATCTCCGGTCCTCTACTCTGCCTCTAAACTACTACTCCGTACGCAAGTCAACTGAAAAAGACGCGTTCTTCGTACGCAAGTCTACCCGGATTCTCTAGTTTCTTTCTGTCCCTAAACTTTTAGACGCTATTATTGTCGGTGCTCTTTCTCTCTAGTCCATCCCAAGAGTCGATGCCAGGTCTAGGGTTTTTTTGGCGGTAGTCGGCCCCTTTGGTCCTGGCGATCAGGGTCAGTATGAGGTTCCCCTTATATTCAACGCTTCTCTTGCGTCCGTGAAGTGCCAAGGATCCTTCTCTCCACGTACGCAAGTCCGCAGCATAGTCAGAAGTCTCAAAAGAGGATAGGAATCTCAGGCCAAGGAAAGCAAGGGATAGGGTATCCTAGTAAGACGGTCCCAGGGAAGGTTACGGCCGTCATTATGCACATCCACTCTATAGATCTCCCATTCTGCTTCCAAACAAAGGCTACTAAGAGGTGAGAGTCTACTGCGCTATGATCCTCTCGCTTCTACGGCTCCATAACTACTGTGGAGAATGGAATTAGGGCGATAGGTGCGCGGCTGCTATCCTTACGGGTGAAAGGAAGAGAGCAAAGAATCTATAGTTGGAAGTTGGATGGGAGAGAGCAGAGACGGGCCCTTCCTAACTACTGTGGAGAATGGAATTAGGGCGATAGGTGTGCGGCTGCGATCCTTACACTGATTCGGGTGAAAGGAAGAGAGCAAAGAATCCATAGTTGGATGGGAGAGAGCAGAGACGTGCCCTAACTACTCCTTTCGATCATGCTAAGATCTGAAGTCCGGAGAGTCCAAAGGTGTAGTTTGTAGTTTGGAGACCTCCAAGCTACAGCTATTCTACAACTGAAGCAAGAAATCGCGCGTCATTAGGGTACTTTGCATTTGATAGCTTGCTCGCTTGGATCGGAAGCGAGAGAGACTCCAAAAGGTAGCCGGATTAAAGAAAAGAGCTACAAGGAAATAGGCTCAGAGCAAGTGCTTATCAGTGTACGCAAGTAGGCGGATTTGTCCCTATTTTTATTCCGAAGATGTTCATAGAGAGAGCCGTCTCATTTGTTTGGAAGGCGAGTAGCTTGGTCTAGCCGTAGAGAAGAGAGACCAAACCTATACATTCTTGGACTACAGCGTGCTATTTGCTTCGCTCTTGGAAAAAAGCTTGCTATTTGCTTCGCTCTTGGGCTAAACTGGCAGTACTAGTGGTAGAACGAGGTTTCACTCTGCAGGGCGAAGCCGCACAGGCCAAGATGGGGTGACATCCACGACTCTAGTAGTCAGTAGACCAAGCCTATCGATTTGGAAGAGAGGACCGAGTGAGCACAGACGCCTATACCTAGATCGAAAGAGCGGCTTGTGGTTTAAAAGAAGTTGCTTTAGTAGTTTAGGAGTGGACTCCAACATTGGTCAAGAGATGTGCAACGCCGTACGCAAGTCTAACTACTTTTTCAGCCATAGTGAGAGCTCGTCTTTAGTCGATGGATCTCCGCTTAAATCTTTGACATGTCCTGGGCTTATGGAATCAACTTGCGTACGGTGAGAATGCATTCGGGTTCCTATTCTATTCTAGCTGCGCTGGGTCCTTTACCCGGCGGGGTCCTGGGATCCGTTAAGCTGCATTCGTGACTATGTTTAGAGGGAGTCCTCTCTGTAGGAGTAGGAGTCGTTACTGTCGTAGTAGAGCGTTCCTTCTAAAAAAATGCTCACTTTAACCCTTTTAAACCCCGGTCCACCTTAGCGCTTTTCGTACGCAAGTTTAGTGGGTCTCGTGTCCAAACTACAGCTAGCTTTAACCCTTAGAGTTCTACTATTCAGAGTGATGCAAAAGCTTTGTGAAAGGTAAGAAAGTGGAAACCCATCTCCACTCAGCCTGCCTTTCTTTATAGGTGAGTCGCAACATAGTTTGAGATAGGAAATCCGTAGCTTAGGAGTATTTTTTTGGGGGGTGGGCTAGGCTGTACTGAGTATAGGTTCGCATAAAAAGACAAACACACCGGAACACAAAGAAAGCTGAGATTGTAGCTAACCTTTTCGAGGCTTCAGCGCGCTTTCCCCTGATGGGAGACAGGTGTTGGCTAAGGCTCATCTCTATCCAGTCTTGCTTCGCTTTTTGAAAAGGCTAGGCATACATCTGGGGTGTAGTAAATACGTCTGGGGTGGAGTTCTGTTAGGGGAAGGGGTGCTCTAGTACCAAGGCCGCGTATAGATCATGATCACTCACCTAGTGAATTCTTCCTAGGACTCCTGCTTCTCAGCCCTTCCTAAGCTCTTTTCTTTATTGTCCAACTTCCAAAACTGGCAAGAGATCTGCGTACGCAAGTTCTAAACTACAACTACTCTTTCATGCGTTGGACTTCGTTCACAGCTCAAGCAATAGAGAAGACGGGATACGAGAAAGAAAAACAAGGTAAGGTCCTGTTGGTGGTGCTAATGATCTGCGTACGCAAGTCTCGTCTTTTTGGTGCTCTCAAAGGTAAGGTCCTGTTGGTGGTGCTCTCAAAGGTAAGGTACCGTTGGTCGTGCTAATGATCTGCTCATGGCTTAACTAATGTCTAAAAGGCCTACGTGGATCCCGCGCTTATGCTCTTAGGATCCTTGCTTCTGCTCTTGTTTTTCTTTATTTCTATCTATCTATAGGGATGGCTTCCTTTGATCCTCGCTCTTCTACGCGTTTCATTGCTATATGTAGCATAAGACATGCATTGGCCGGTCGCCTTCTCTCCGTACGCAAGTTAGCATCCGTTTGAATTGAACCTCTAAACTACAAACTACTTTCTTTAATCCCTAAATTTAGTTACGGAGTGGACCAGCGATCAGGCTTCGGGATGGTAGTTTAGAGAGCCGAGTTTTGAAACCAGTAGTTTAGAGGAAGTTGCCCATGTTCAAGAGAAAGTTGCCCATGTTCCTGATTGAGGATGCTCCTATGGAATACTAGAAAAAGGACCAACCAGTAGTTTGTAGTTTAGGGACGGCTTACCTTCAGAGGATGCGCTTCTGGCTTAACTTAGCGACGACTGTGAACTGATAGCTCTCTTCTTTATACAACGCCGAGTTGAACTGATGACTCTCTCTACTTTGCATCTTATGTTCTTGACACTAGGCTCAAAGATGAGTCCGAGGGGGATAGATTGGGCTCTCAGTCGCGCTACTATGGGTTCCTTTTTTGCCGGGTTCCCGTTTTCTGGTCTTTTATTTCTTATTTTAAAAACCTAACTCGCATACTGTGATCCTATTTTCTTCTGTGCGTTCTTTTCTTTCGTGCCAATACTCCTTGTTAGCCGGGGGTGAGCTCCAAACTACGATTAGGGTAATCCCCGGGGGCGAAAGCTATTCGCTGAACAACGATGCATATCTAGCGCTTCATCTTGCTGGCTTGGATGCTAAGGTAAAGGTAGCGCTTTGTTGCTGCTAATAGAAGACGAGGTAGCTTGTTTTTGATGATGGATAAGTAGTTTACTTACGTACGCGCAACTTTCAAAAGGAGTGAGTTAGGTAGCCGGTAGTTTGGAAGCCTTTAAAGAGGTACGTAGTTTAGGAGCAGTTTAGAAGCCCGGATTAAAGAAAAGGAATAGATAGAGTTGCTAAAGCTAGGGTAGGGGCTGAACTTGCGTACGGCGAGCCAGAAGGTAGTTGTAGTTTGTAGTTTGGAAGCTTGCTGGCTTTAAAAAGTGGAGCTATTTTAAAACGGAGGCTGAGGAAGGTAGCCGGAGAAGTAGTTAGAGAGTAGTTTGCAGGCGCCTCTAACTACACTAAAGCTAAAAGAGAACCAGGATATCGCGCTGTCTAAACTCCTCTTTTTTATCTTTTTACTCTTTTTAGTCTTTTTAGCGAAGGTGGACCATTCGCGCTGTACATTAGTCTTTTCTTTATAGCGAAGGCCCTCTAAGACTACGAAAGAAACCCTCTTTATTTCTATTTTAGTAGTTTACAGGCTTTGTTTTTCTTTCTTTTTCCCCGTAATGTCTATTTTGAAAGTCCTTTCCTTTTCTTCTTAGTCCTAACTACTAGAGTGCGTTTAGGTGTGAGTTAAGAAAGATAGACCTTTAATTTATGCGTTAAATCTAGGTTCTTGCTGCAGCACATCCCTAAGGCCTCTTCAATTGTTTTTTTACAGAAGAGTAGTTTAGAGGACTGGTAAATACGCCTCTAACTACTTGCTAGGATCCTTCTCTTGATTCAAAACCTGCAACACACCCAGTGGCAACTTTCTTCAAAGCATTGAAAAGCCTTCTTTTCGTACGCAAGTTTAGTGGGTCTCGTGTCCTTCACTATAGAAAAATCCTACACTTGCGTACTCTGTCTTTTTATCCACGTAAGGATTTGTCTATAGAAAAAAGTTTGTCTATAGAAAAATCCTTACGTGGAAAGATGATGGAATAAGAGTTGACTTGCGTTTATTAAATTCTTACAGTGGAAAAGATGATGGAAAATTGGACACCGGACGCACCAACTTGCGTACGGAAAATCCATCATCACTTACGTACTTTTTGTTGAAAAGCGCTAACCCTTAACAATTAGCATTGTTTTTAGATGATGGATAAGTAGTTTACTTACGTACGCGCAACTATCGCCCTTCTTCCTAACTAGGATCCTTGGCTCGTAGTTTGTAGTTTGGATCCTACTTGTTTTTGTAGTTTACTTACGTACGCGCAACTATCCACCTCTAATGGCTCTAAACTACTGTAGTTTAGGATCCTCCCTTGGTTTCTTGTTCCCATAAGTAAAAGAGGCGCGCTTTACTAGATTCTCCGGTTAGAGCGCAACTTAGCCGCAGACCAAGGCATTCCATTAGGCAGCTAGGATCCTTGCGTCTGATCTTAGATGTGGTGTAAGCTAGATCAGTTGTGCACAGCGGTCTTGATTGAAAAGAGAGAGACGCTCTATATGCAAACCCACACTACCTATACTACGAAAGCACTTTGGCCATAGAAAGCATAGAATAGAAAGAAGAGCCTATGCATAGAAAGAATAGCCTATTGGTCAACTTTGCACTCCCGGAAGTGTTCTTTCTTTTGTTTGAGACCACAAAGACCTTGTTGAATGCTGCTTTTTGAAGTCTTGGGTTACGCTTTTCTGCCAAGGATCCTTCTGCTGCCAAGGATCCTTAGAAGTCTTGAAAAAAAAGAGGCCTGGGGGGAATGAGACTAAGGACTACAGGGGACTACTATGATCACTGCCATTCCTCTTTCTTTTCCTATTGCCGCAATAAGGTAGCCGGGGGGAACCGGGGGTGGGCAAGGTATTGAGTTAGCGCTTTTCCGCGTAATGTACATTGTAGGGTGTCCAAACTACTTTTCCGCAACTTGCGTACGTAAACTCTTATTCGTAGTTTAGTACGCAAGTTGCGTTTATTAAATTATTACAGTGGAAAAGTAGTAAAGATTGTAGTTTGGACACCGGTTCTGTGAGCTACTTGATTGTTAAAAAATAGCTCTCTAAAGCTACCTACTTAAAGCCTTCTTTGTCCACCTCTAATGGCTATGGCTCTTTAAGGATCCTCCCTTTGGCTCCTCCGTCTACCAGCACGTCAAAGCCAAATGCATGCCTTTCTTTTCTTTTTTCCGCTATTCATAGGCTTCCGAGGACCAGGAAGTTCTATAGACGATTGTGCGCGTTGAGTTTGAGCCGATAACCTGGGGTTGTAGTGACTCGGTTCCTCGGGTTGGTGTGTTGCAGGGTATCGTAGCTTCGTCTACAGGCGTCACTATGTCGTTCTATATTCCCCTGGGTTTTTCTATCTCCTTACGTTTTCGTGACTGAAAAGCATCTCTACTGAAAAGCATCTCTTTTGAGGAACATAGAAGACAAGTCGCCGAGCGTAGTTTAGACACCCGCCAGTAGTTTTTTTTAGGATCCTTCTTCGTGAGTTGAGCTATTTGCGGCCGGAGTCAAAGCTTTCAGTTTCATCTGAAGCACACTCCAAACTACGCTTTAGCGTAATGTATATTTTATGGAAAACACCGCTGAGCTACTTGAAACTTGCGTACGGCTACCTCTGAGCTACTTGATATTTAAAGCCCTAGGCAAGTCATGTCTAAAGGTGAGGAGCTATTTTCACCGGACCAAATCAGTAAGAAAGAGTAGCCTAGAGGACTGGTAATGTCTATGATGGTACGAGCGTCGTAGTTGAGCGGCGCGTGCTATTCCATAGACATAGAAAGAAAAGTACTAGTCCAAAACACAGACCTCTACCTTAGAGCGCCCTAAAAAAAGGCAGCAAGGATCCTAGATCGGCTCTGCAAGCAAGAGGAAGGAGGTTCATCTAGTTGTTGATTTGCACTTAGGCCTTTCTTGGTCTTCTCGCGACGCAAGGGCTGTGTTGTTTTAAAAGAGTGTGTTGCGGAAAAGAATAGTTGGCGCCGGAGTGAAATAAAAAGAGTTAATAAAAACACTTACGTACTTTTTGTTGAAAAGGGTGTCTAAACTACGCTAAAGCTACTATGAAACTCTTATTCCACTGTAGGAGTGTGTTGCGGAATCTACTAAGGCGCTCAAAGTTGACTAAAGCTCTTTTTTTTTTGTAGAATAGCCCAAGGATCCTTCGTCTTCAAAGGATGCGTAGACCAAAAGTCCCATCCGTAGAAGCTATAAGCGTAAGGTATAGAAGAGAGCAGCAGGATCGCCTACTAGTTTTTGGATTGAGTAGAGCGGCTTTTTCTTTTGTTCTTGGGCCGCCTATTCAAACCTTCTCCTGAAAGAAACTATGGACGAGAGATCCACCAGGGCTGCTAGTTGTTATGGCTTTAAACCTTAGGTTGCGTTGCGAAGTTCTTTTGCTGGTCCTCAGTCGCTATTTTGCAACTATAGACAAAACAGGGCTATGCCTTTTCTTTCAGTCGCTATTTTGCAACTATAGACAAAACAAGCTTTGCAACTAAAGCTATGCGTTTTCTTTCTTTTTAAAAGGGCTCTACTTTAGGATCCGGCGATTACAATTCACTATCGAAAAATAGGAACACACCCAACAGTTAGCGAAGACCCTCTAGTAGTTAGAGAACCACTGCTAAAAAAAAAACCTGGATTTCTAAACTACGCTGGTGCATTGAGGTTTTTTTTTTTTAGAAAGCCTATGGATAAGAAAAAGACACCTGACGCTACTTTAAGAAACCTTCGGTCTCCTTGGTTACTCAGGCCTTTTCTTTTCTAGCATAGCAGGTCTAGGGCTTTAAGTAGCGTCAGGCGGGGAAAGGTATTAAAAAAACAAGATAGGTATTGAGCTATTAATAAACAGAGTTTTAAAGAGTCAGACGCAATGGAAAGCGAAGACTCGTGACTTTTGACTGGTGACTTGTCTTTGATCCTAGCTTTTGCTTTTCTTTATACGGCAGTGATCCTAGCTTTTGCTTTTCTTTCTACGCGGCATGTAGTTTAGAAGACCAACTCACTCACGCTTTGGGCCCTACCTCACATCACATGAGCGAAGGAGGTATCGCCCTAGCTTTTTCCGATGTTTTTTCGATCTCTGTACGCAAGTCCAACTGAACTCCACTTCGAGCCGCTAAACTACCTCCAACCTACTCGGGCTTTAAAAGGAGTTGGTCCTTCTTGATAGATCGAGCAACCATTTATTGGCCTAATAGCGCGTACCTCATGTGGTAGTCGAGCCTTAGACATTACCACCACTACCAATACAAAGGCTCTCTCTGAAGGATGGCTCAGAAAAGCAACTGAAAGGCCCTCCGGTAGGCTATTCTTTAGCTACAACGCTTCTTCGACCAGTTAGCTACAACGCTTCGTTGACTTGACTTGGACCTGAACGTACCACCCTACAGCCATAAGGCCTATAGTCAGGAGCTGGTGAAACTTCCCTATTTCTTCTTTCCTTTACCTTTACCTATTTCTTTCTGGCGAAACTTCCCTATTTGCTCTTTCCTTTACCTATTTCTTTCTGGCGAAACTCGTTCCTAAACTACGGCGAGCAGCTGGAGTCACTTCAACACACCCCATGCTGTATGAGCCATAAGGTGGTAGCCGTACATCTAAGAAAGTCTATCCTCCTCTTCTTTTGGAGCTACAAAGCCAAAAGCACTGACGCGATGCGATGAAGTGGAGTTAAGTTGAAAGCGTTGCCACAAGCACTGACGCGATGGAGTGGAGTTAAGTTGAAAGCGGGAGCTAGCATATTGGCTTATAGACATTACAATTCGCTATTTAGAAACCTACGGTGGGTTTGAGCTTTTTAAACCAACGGCTAGTGTAGAATTAAGATAAGATAGACCATTGGTACGGAGTGGTCTAGTTAGGGCTACGCTACTACCTTCGCAAGAAGTCTTCCCTGAGTATGTGATGTGGCTGATTCTTCTAGAGCTAGAACCCCTCTGTTAGCGGCAACATAAGAAGCGCCTTAAAAAAAAACCGTGGTCCACGTACGCAAGTCGCCCGAAAAGACGAATAGAAGACGAGGTCTCGCTCAAAACCCAGACTTGCGTACGGAGAATGACGTCGTAGTTGACTTGTGAACCTAACCCTCCCTTTCTTTCGCTGCCTTGGGTGCGTGCGCCATTTATGAGTGGTACAAAAGAAGCGTCTCCTGTACCACTCATAGCTGTTGATAGGTTCGAAAACTCCCCTGTAAGCCGCTAGGTTCCTATCTTTAGTGGAGGAAAAGGAAAAAACAAGGACTTAAAAAAACACCGCAAAATAGCGCCAACCACCAGTTTCCTCGTACCCCAAAAAAGAGCTCAAGCTTCCACGTACGCAAGTCTTCTCGCACTCGGCTTCGGCTACGCGTACCTTTCTTTCGCAAAAAAAGAGCTCAAGCTTTCCACGTACGCAAGTCTTCTCGCACTCGGCGTACGCAAGTCCTTTTAAAAATTCCACTCTTATCGCACTTGGCTCCTTTTAAAAGGAGAAGCGCGACCTGCTATGTAGTTACAGGATTTGGTCTCAATGAAACAATTTGCTCCACTTCCAAGGATCCTTCGGCAAAACACCTATTTATCTTGGCACGTGCGGTTGCTACAATTCTCTTCTAACACGTGCGGTTGCTACAATTATCTTCTCAAAGCGTATCCCTAACAGAAGAAAAGAGGGTATGGAGATAAGGTGCGCGTATCCCTAACAGAAGAAAAGAGGGTATGGAGATAAAGACAAGAGCCATCCGATAAAACCTCTTTAAATTCAGTTTAGATACTTTTACCCATCAAGACCCCTAAACTACTCTTGCGTTTCTTGCGCTCACAGTTGTTCGAGTCCGAGTTCGAGTTCGAGTCCGACAAAGGCAAAGGTAGTTGTAGTTTAGGAGGCCTTTAAAAGGAGTAAAGAAAGCCAAAGCCAATAGAGCTAGAAACCAGAGCTCCCACTGACGTATCAAAAGATAAGCTGTCTAAAACTACACCACAAGTAGTTGTAGTTTAGGAGTAGTTTTTTTTTTGGACCAAGTTGGCGCACTTGCGTACGCAGATCAGAAGACGAAAAAAAAGGGTGTGTTATGGAAGACAGAGGAAGATAAAAAGCAGTGGTCAGGTTCTCAACTGTTAGGGGTCAGCTCTAGTGGTTAGGAGGTCAGTAAGCAAGCACTACTAGGATCCTAGCTAGGATCCTAGCCCCCAAAAAACCCTTGGTAGCATAGAAGGAAAGGCCTACCACACAAGCTTAGCGTCCCGGAAGGATCCTGCCTAAACGAAGAGGAAAGGTGGTCTGAACCTATGGTAGAGTCAGAAGCATCGCTTTTTAAGAACCAAGCTCTTATAGGTCGTTTTTTAGAGGAAGGATCCGATTTGTCTTTTTGCGGAACCAAGCTCTTATAGGTCGTTTTTTAGAGGAGCGAACTGATGAATCTACCCTCTAACCACAAGGGATGGAGAAGAAGCCGTCGGAAGAGAGAAGTGTACAGTCAACGGCGCATATCAGGATTCTGTCCGTAGTTTTGGACAGTAAGTCGAGACAAAGATTCCAGAAAAAGACAGTGGTTAGAGGCAGGACCAGTAGGCGCTTTCCAAAAACCCGAGAGCAGCTTCCTCTATAGCGGATGCAAGATGAGTAGAGTTACGGCTGGAGCGATGGGGTTTCTTTGGTTTCGCGCGAAAATTGGAGCTCTAGCTACTTAGGGTAAAAAAACTGCGGGGAAAGCGTGGGTTTGTCCGGGCCAAAAGTTAAGTTTAGCGCCTGATGGTTGCTCCTAATCTACAAAAAGAAGATATCTATAGAAAGATTGGCGAGTAGATCTCGTCATGCGTCACCTTTCTCATACCGGAACACACTACCTCCAACAACCACCTCTAGGATCCTTCTTTGACACCTCTCTAAGTTAGCTCTTTTCCACTGAGAAGCCTCTAAAACACACCCTTAGGATCCTTAACTCCAAAGCACACTCCCAACTTTGCACCACGCGAAATCGTGGAGTGTGTTTTCAAGTCACGTAATCAGATAATGAGGAATATGAGCTTGCGCAAGCTTGCGCAAGCTTGCGCAAGCTTGCGCAAGCTTGCGCAAGCTCAAAAGCGCTAAGAATTTTACTCTTTTAAACGTACGCAAGTCTAAAACACACCCTTTTAAACGTACGCAAGTCCTAACAGAAGCTAGCTCCTTTTTAAACAAAAGTAAAAAAAAACTCCTTTTAAAGACCTACCCCACACGTAGTTTAGGATCCTCGCCTCTAACTACTGCTATGCTACTAGCTCTAATACCTTTAAAACCTTACTTCTTTTAACGTACGCAAGTCCCACCTCTACCCACGCTTCTAAAAGAAAGCCTTTTAAACCACGGCTCACGGTCGTTCTCTCATCGGTCGTTGTTTTATAAGACGGAGTCAAAGAGGCTTCAATGCGATTCTTTAGATCTCGAAATGTGCCTACGACAAGGGCGGATCGCCGTACGCAAGTAGCTCTAAACTACTCTTTGGCGCGCTACGCTAAACCTCTTGCTCTGGAGCCGCTGCTAAATAGCAAGAACGAACTGAATGCATACGCTATAGTGGGACCCCCAGTAATGACTGGGAATGGCAAGGACCTTATTGATCGTCAATCATCAGTCATGAATCCTATCCTCTTTGCGATTCTATTTCGACACACGCATCGTACTCTTTTCTTTGGTGAGCCTAGATGTCGTGTAAAGGGGTTCTTTCTACGCTTGTCGGGCGATGAAGACGAGAGATCTCTGCCACGAACTTCTGAGTCGACTCTTTCGCAGTAATAGATTGGACAGCAGATCGTCCCTATTTTCTTTAGCGCCCAATTTTCATACGGTCCGTAGTTTGGACCGGTGCATGACTATACTATAACGCTGTCGACGCTCTATCAAATCTCTGGTACGAAGTAGTTTAGGAGAAGATGCTTCTAAACTACTCTTTCTGAAGTCATGGCGATCTCTTACTATGGAACAGACTCCTGACAAGCTATCTATAAATAGCATAGCATTGAAGCGTTTTTGACTGGCGTTGTTAACGTAAGGAGAGTGCAAAGGTAGCCGGAGGGATTAAAGAAAAGAGGTGGACAGACCGCTTCGTGCCAGTCGCAGCCAACTTGCGTACGAGGAAAGGTACCGATTCGAAAGGAATGAGTGAGTCTGGTCCTTGCTTTTGACGACTGGTCTATGTAAGTTGCTGCTGCGCTAGCGTATGTTCTTAGGATCCTTGCTGCTGCACTAGCATATTTTCTCACGATAACGTCCTCTCCAGCATCGGACCGTCCATACGACAGTCTACGCCAAACACTGGCGGCGGAGTTGGTGTCGTCGTGTATATGCTCTAGGTAGGTCATTCGTAGTTTAGAGTGCCTTTTCGTCGCTAGCACCAGTCCTACTATAGACGGACGCTAAGACATTACCAACCCCTGCCGTCATGCATACTTTTCTTTTCCATATAACTCATTGCTATTCATCCTTATATCACTACAAGACAGAGAAGCAAGGATCCTAGCACGACGAGCGTCCAAAAGACAGAAAGACAGAATAGAGTCTTATCAGTAGCACGACGAGAGTCAAAAAGACAGAATAGAGTCTTATCAGTAGCACAACGAGAGTCCAAAAGACAGAAAGACAGAATAGAGTCTTATCAGCACGCGAAACCGGAAGAAAGAAGAAATGCCACTGAAGAAACTACCCTCTAAGACTCTATTTCGATCACTACCACTACTGGCGAGTGCTGCCTCTAAACTACTGGGACAGGATTGGAGCCAGATCATGAGAGCCTGATGAGTCTTAGCTAGCCCTATTTTCTTTCATCAAAAAACACATGGCAAAGAAGGGCTTTAAAAACGAGCAGAGCGTCCCTCTAAACCATTCTTCTTTCTTTAGCGCCCGATTTTCATACTAAGACCGGTGCATGACTATACTATACGATCGATACGCTGTCGACGCTGACGCAAATCTCCGGTACGAAGTAGTTTAGGAAAAGGTGCTTCTAAACTACTCTTTCTGAAGTCATGGCGATCTCTTATATGGAAGGGATTCTTTCTACAAGCCAGAAGAGGTTGCTTTTTTTGGAGCTATTTGCAAGAAGATGTTTAAAAGAGAGGAGGTAGAAAGCAAAACGCTTTTGTATCACACCAAGCCGAGGCCTTTTTAAAGGCCCAGCGTAGTTTGAAAGACACTTTTCTTTCGCACTATCGTTTGAGGGGTTGATAGCCGATAATAGCGTAGCATTGAATGCAGCGTTTTTGACTGGCGTTGTTAACGTAAGGAGAGTGCAAAGGGCTTTAAAAAGGTAGTTTGGAAGCCGAACTTGCGTACGTTAATAAAGGGCCAGGAGTTTCAAAAGATAAGCAAGATTGAGTTAGAAGGTAGTTATAAAAGGGGTGGAGCTAAGGTGGACAGACCGCTTCGTGCCAGTTGCAGCAAATAGGAAGGGAACCTATTCGACAGGAATGAGTGAGTCTGGTCCTTGCTAGGATCCTTGACGACCGGTCTATGTAAGTTGCTGCTGCGCTAGCATATGTTCTTACGATCCATATTCTTGCTACAGTGTACGCCAAACACTGGCGGGTGTCGTCTAAACTACTCTTTTTATTCTTTTATGCTCTAGGCAGGTCATTCGTAGTTTAGAGTGCTTTTTCGTCGCTAGCAAGAGGCCTACTATAGCTATAGACATTACCAACCCTATTTGACTCTATGCGGATCGCCGTACGCAAGTAGCTCTAAACTACTCTTTGGCGCGCTACGCTAAACCTCTTGCTCTGGAGCCACTGCGGAAGAAATGCCACAAGGATCCTTTTTAAAGAAGACATTACCAACCCTCTAAGACTCTATTTCGATCACTACTGGCGAGTGCTTCTTTTCTTTCATCAACTACTGGGACAGGATTTGCAACATAAAATGAGCCTGATGAGTCTTATCTAGCCCTATTTTCTTTCTTGTTTAGGATCCTACCAATGATGTAGTTTAGGATCCAAACTACAAACTACCTAAGCCATTAACTACGCACCGTAGTTAAGGAAAAGAAAGCTAATGAGTTTGCCCGTACGCAAGTTTTTAACGTACGCAAGTCCGGCTTTCTAGGATCCTAAACTACAGCACTACTAGTTGCTTTTAAAAATACAAGCTTCCAAACTACAAACTACAACTACTCTTCTAGTCTATCCTAGGATCCTTGGCTCCACCTCTAAACTACTCTTTAATACTTGAAACTTGCGTACGGCTACCTCTAACGAAGTGGAGGGAACCGGAGCTACTTAAAGGCTACCAGCAAGGATCCTCAAGCAAAGGATTCTTTGTTGGCTTTTTTAAAATGGCGCTTGGGTCTAGTGGTATTTCGGAGATTTCGTACTAGACTTCCGGTCTTTCTATAGGAGCTATTTGCTTAGAGTTCTTTAAAACTTGCGTACGGGCAAACTCATTAGGAGTGCTTTTCTTAGAGTTCACGCCTTTGTCTAAAGAAAACGTGATTTAGTAGGTAGCTTTAGAGGCAGGTCCCGGCAAAACCAAAACAAAAGTGTGCAAAAGACAAAACGCGATGATTCTATCTTTTTTTAGAAGCGTAACCTCCAATGGCTGTAGAGATAAATAGTGGTAGTTTAGGATCCAAACTACAAACTACGTAATGTCCAAATGTTGGAAAAGCTGGGGTTTCAGTCAGTAAAGCTGGGGTTTCAGTCAGCCTAGTCTCTCTTTGAATAACCCCAACCTTCCTCGAGGTCGACTAAGGCGTTAACATACTATGCTATGTTCAAAAATCAGCACTTATGCCTTTCTTGGTCTTCTAAACTACCGGCGCTTGTCACTGCTAGGATCCTTCTTTTAGCTATGTCGAAAAGGTAGTTTGTAGTTTAGAGCGTCACTTTCTCCGTACGCAAGTGCTAATAAATAACAGCCAGGAAAAAGCTTTGCCGTAGTTTAGGATCCTAAACTACGAAAGGCCTACTGATAAAAGAAGCTGATAGACAAACTATCAGCTGTTGCTTTGAAAAGCGATGTGTAGGTAAGTGCAAATGTCTATCCTCTGAAAGCCTTGGACTCCCAAAAAAACTCTAATGGCTAAGAGGGGCATTCTCTCATCTATACCAATCAAAAGCACATAGCATTATCTATCTAGGATCCTTGCTTTTCTTTCTTAGAAATGGATTCTTCCCCTTCTATATACATGGGTCCTAGCCAATTCAGAATAGGGGTGAGCATAGGGCTTTCTTCCCTCGAGTACCCATGCCCTGTGAACGAGTGGAGGTTGGCTGTCCTTTCTTTGGGGATTCTTCCAACATCGAAGTAGCGCTCGGCCCGTTTCCGTAGGACTTGTCAAGACGGATAAAGACCCACAGATCAGAGGAAGGGTAGTTTAGAAGACAGAAGGTGCTAGTGTCGTCGGAAGACAGAAGGCTTTAAAAAGGATCCTTGGCGGCGTCAGTTTGCCTCTGGCTCAGTGGTTAGAGAAGGATCCTAAACTACGTCGGCGGAAGACAGAAGGCTTAAAAAAGGGGCTACATGACTTACTAAGGCTATGGATCCCGCTGAAGTGGCTTAGTGATCCCATTCTCTGTGCCCGACGCTATAAAGAAGATACGTTGTCTTTTCCTAGAGGACAGGTAGGGTGCGTTCATAGTGTTGGTCCTTTGTGCTAGGGGCTAGGAATCCATAGTCAGTTCTCCCTTTACCTATAGACAAAGAGGTATGGCTAAAAAAAACCAGCGAGTGAAACTTTGATCTACGCTTGCGCTTGATCTTGCAAAATGCGTGTCAGTTCTTTTTTTTCCGGGAGCAAGGATCCTTGTTCTGATGAAAAGCGCATTGACTTGCTGATCTCTCGCTCTAGTCAACCAAACTACATTTTTGGAGCTCTAGGGATCCGGTGACCGGTCTAGGCTTTGGGAATCCCAGTGTGCACGCCGTACGCTTCTTCCTTAGCTCAATTTAGCTCTCTATAAAACCTCTAGTTTTAGGGCCAGACGTGTTAGCGGTGTGCTGCAGATAGGAGCCAAAGTGAATCTACTCTACTGATGTCCCTTACTCGCCAGTGGAGTTGTTGCTGTTGTTAAAGTTGGCGATTTCAACACTTCTAAACTACTTCTGTATTATTCTACACTTCTTTTTCTGTATTAAGTGGGCATGGGGGGGTGATGGTTTTTAGAGGGTTTGTTGAGAGTGAGTTTTGGGTTCTTAGTTGCCTGATAGCTTTAGCAAGGTCTACTAACTATTTACTCACCTCTAAACTACATAACTACCACTTTTTTAAGTAGCAAGTTATAACTCCTGATGGCTGAAGGATCCTAGGTGAAGGTAGCTTTCAAACTACAAGCTACCGTAGTGCCCACTAGAATAGGTTCTGAAAGACCAGAGCTAGCACTAGTTGTAGTTGCCAACTCATTAGGCCACAACTACAAGTGGGTGAGCCGTAGTTTAGGATCCTAGTTTTAAAAAGGGAGATAGAAGACGAGGTGGGTTTGTAGTTTAGGATCCTACTAAGATAGGCGAAGGGAAAAAGTTTAGACTAAGGAAGCAATTAGAGGTGGTGTTTTAAAAAGAAGTCACTTTAAAAGGAGCCTGTGAAAGATAGAAGATTCGCTTAGGTGCATTCTAAACTACTGACTCTTTTTAAACCCTTTAAAGAGCGCCCTTATTCCTCTCTTTCGAAGTTGGCCTAAAAAAAGAAACCTTACTCTTATTAACTCCGTTTTAAACCAGCAATCAAACAAAGACCTTGGACCTTGTGAAAGCGCTACTATGAAAAGGCTATCTTCTTGTTTTTTTGAGACCGGCCGCTAAACTACTCTTCTTTCTTTTGACTCCCTATACCTATGTCAATGGAAAAGGTTGTGCTTAAATATGGCCCTACTAGCATAGCAAGGATCCTAGCAAAAACTAAGACTCAAAACTCTCTCGCTAAAACACAAACACACTCCTTTTAAAGCTAGTAGCTAGTTTGAGCTCCGGCTTCCCAAACTACCGCGCGCCATTGCCAAAAAAGTAGCATAGTTTAGGAGCAGATTGCAAGCCAGTAGTTGTAGTTTGTAGTTTGGAGCGCAAAAGAAAAGAAGTAGTTTAGAAGCAAGAAGTTTTGGTCCGTGGTTCACTTCCAAAAGAGTAGTTAGAGGCGGGATACCCACTCATTGCTATTAGAGAATAATAACTCTCTCGCTAAAGCACACTCGTCTTCTAAACTACTTTAAAGCTATGCCGGCGAAGGATCTCGCGCGAGATCCTAGCCATCTTCTTCTCTAGGGGCGCTATGCTCTCATCTTCTATCTGACATCAGCGTACGCAAGTTCAGAGAACTTCACTTCTTCCTAGCCGTCTTCTGGTTCGTAGTTTGGGAGGATCCTAAACTACAACTACGGATCTCACCTTCTTTAAGCCCTTATTTCACTCTCTTTTGTGAAAAAATAGCTCAATAGTTGCAGGCTTCCAAACTACAACTACTTCTAATTAAAGCTTCCAAACTACCTTCCTGGGTCTAGGCTAGCGCATTGATCTTAGCGGGTCGGTAAGGTCTCGTCTATTGGTGTGCTGCACAGGTTGTTAGGCATAGCTACTAAGACCAACGCTCTCAAACGCCTAGGATCCTTGTTTTAAAGCCCATTCTTGTTGCTAACCTAGGATCCTTGCTGACCCGTTCTTGTTGCTAAAGCTAAACTAGGGTCTGTTCCTTACTCTTATAAAACCTAAACGTGCTGAAGCTGGGATCCTTCATAGTGGATAATAGGTCTAAAGACTGTAGCTATTGTTTTCGGGAAAGGTTTAGGCTACTAGGCCAGGTCTGGTGCGATTTTGAACGAACGCGTTGGTTTTTTAAAAAGCTAGGCCCCCTCTGCGTTTTTGAAAGGCTACCTTTTCCTAAACTACCAGCGCTGTAGGAAAATAGCGCTTGGATAATAGTGGATTGCTTTCTTCTAGTACCCACTACTTGTAGCGTAGCAACTAGCGTTGGTTCCACCGTACGCAAGTTCTTCTTTTAACCCACGCTTCTAAGCGCTTAGAAAGCCCTTCCCCTATTTTACTCCGGTTTTTTTAGCCTTATGGCTACCTCTTCGCGAATTCTTTCGTAGTGGGTTTGTCTATCGTGTCAAATGGTCTAGTGGTTCTTCAGTTTCGTAGTGGGTTTGTCTATCGCACAAAGCTAAGCGTCATTCTTCAACAACCAAGGCTTCCAAACTACAACTACTAAGGAGGCCATCAAAATAGCGGGCATAGCGAAGCATACGAACGAAGATCGAACTAGCGTAGGAGTGTGTTTTAGAAGAAGGATTAAAGAAAAGTGCTTCAGCCATTGTAGTTTGGGAGCTATTTTTGAACATCCGGTTTGTCTTTGGACTTGTTTAGTAGTTTAGCGGTGGTAGTTTAGGATCCTAAACTACGTAATGTGTTATAGAATAGTGCTTTAAAAGGAGGGACCCAGCGTAGCAAGGGGACAGAGTTGCTAAAGCTAGGGGTTAAAGAAAGGCGAGGCCCAAACTACGGTTCAGCAATGGAAGGGGGGGTAGTTAAGGGGACAGAGGCTCCACAGTGCTGTCCTTAACTACTGAGCTGGTTTCACTGCCTGACCCTCTTGCTCTAGGCTAGGTGGCCCCAAACTACTTCCAAAGCTCACTTGTGCAGGCCTTTAAAAGTAGGCCAAAGAAAAGCAGTCGTGTGCAGGCCCCAATTCCAAAGCTCACTTGTGCCGGCCGCTCTATAGGCCCTAGACAGTCGTGCAGGCCTCAAAAAAACCGAAGCTAGGTGCTGGACTAGCAATGGCCCTATCGATTTCGTTACGGGGCTAAGTAGAAGCGCGGTATGGATGTGCATCTGTAATGAGTAGTGAAAGAATGGTGCCAGCCAGATGGTGGGTCTGCGCTTGTCATGGCGTTGTACTTAGCCTAACTTGCGTACGGAGAAGTCGTTTTTTTGCTGCAAAGAAAAGAGAGAAATGCAATCCGTGGATGAAAGCCTATGCTCGTGATGCGCCCCAGTTCAGCAAAGAAAGAGGTGAGCCCCAAACTACGTTCACAGCAAAGAAACGAGACGAGAGTGAAGTTCTTATCCTCGTACGCAAGTAGAGGTTTTTTTTTGTAGCGTAGTTTTGGAGGCTCATTCCTCTAACTGTTAGGTCTGTGTCGGCGGGGTGCATCCTAAACTACAACTACTCTCTCTGTATTGCGAGGAAAGATAGACCAACCCGCATAGGGATTTTCAGCAATACTTCATTCAGCAATACTTCAGAAGACGATGGATAAGTGGTAGCGCCTTCTTATCCATCGTCCCTTCCGATCCCCCTTTGGCCCGTGCTCCTTCTATACAGTTCCCCGGTCTATACAGCAATTTGAGCGCTATCGGCGTCTATCTACTGACCCTATCATCTCGCTTCTATCTATCAACCGGACTGGTCTTGAAGTCCACTTGCGTACGGGGTAAGCTCTCTTAACTACAAAAAACGCACTTCTTCGTACGCAAGTCGCATCTCGCATCCCTATCCCTATACTTGATGGGTCTTCGTTTACCAGCGCTGCTTCTAAACTACTCCTTGCTGGCAGTCTCTCACTGGTGTATCGGCGCTCTGGTCCTCCTTGATCTATGATACGCTATACGCTCATAGTCTTGTTGCAGCTCCAAAAAAAGCTAGGATCCTTGCCTTCTCTCTTGTCGTTCTTGCTTGAAGCTTGGCTTGCATCGTCTATATGGGCTCTCGTTGACTAAGCCAACTAGCGTAACTATTCTATTTCTATTGAGATTCTTCTTCCCAGGCCTTTAAAAAGCGCTCTTCATCTAGCTGTTTAAAAAGACTCTGCTACGCTTGCTGGTTCGTTTAAAAAGACTCCTCCCTAACTGTTAGGTCTCCTCGCTTCTCCCCTTTGGTTCTTTAAAAAGACTCTTTATTAACGTACGCAAGTCCATTAAAAAAGAAAGCCTAGGGACAAGAAAGTAGTTTGGAAAACACCTCTAAACTACTCTTTAAGGCTTGCGCAAGCTTGCGCAAGCTTGCGCAAGCTCTAAACTACAAATGCTTCTTTTTCCGTACGCAAGTTGGTTCTTGAAACTTACGTACGGCTACCTCTAATTGACTCTCTCCTTTGGTTGGTCTATCTTTCCTAAGGGTTGCCTCTAATTGACTCTCTCTCCTTTGGTTGGTCTCTTTCACTTGTTGAGCTATGCTCTCTTTTGAAACTCCTCTGAAGCGATTAGGTCTTATAAAGACTAATCGCTTCGCAACTGCTAGACCGAAGGCCTTTAAAACGCACCGGCGTTTGGCTACCTTCTTTCTATGAGGGATGGGGATCTTGTCTAGCGGCTTGGTTGGGTTCTCACGTGTTGAGCTATGCGCGAAGAACTCTTTTTCTAGGCCGGTCAAACAAATCTCTTTGATCTTTCGGTAGGGGAAATCTCATCAACCTAACCCATCTACGTCTATGGCGCCCTATTTCGTCTACGGGAGTGTAGCTTCAATGAATGCAAAGTGATCTCGGCTTACGGCCTTAGCTTGCGTCAGTTCGTGGCGGGGTAGGCTGCTTCCCTTTGAGCTCTAGATAGATAGCTTTCTTTTCTACTTGCTTCTATGCTTCACCCCTGGCTATGGCTACTCGAAGTTCTATATACATTACCACTACTTCTCTCACTCTTATGCTTTCTCCGACGCATTATGCTCTGCACTCTATACTTGACACTGGCAAGACAGAAAGCACCGATGCAGGTCTTGTACTTCCTAATCCAGGCTCACTTGAAACGAGCGTATCTTCCTTTTTTCTATAGTGCTATAAAAAAACCCTACTGATGCTACCACTGATATGACGCAGTTAGCTACGCTGACTCCCTCCTATGAATCCTCTGCCAGTGTCCCAAATAAGGACCAAGAGTAGCATAGACCAAAGTCAAGAAGAACCTGAATCAGCGCCAACAGACTCTTCCTGCGCTCCCTTTTGATCCTATGGAATAAGGGGTGCCTTTTCTACGTACGCAAGTAGGCGTTCTTTTCTCTTCGTTTCAGTCTAGCTACTATAGACATGACCGCGCTCTCCAAACTTTAGGCCAGTTTTGCGATCTTCCTATTGACCTAGGATCCTTGACTGTCAGTTCTAATCGCCGTACGCAAGTTGGTCTCATTGGTCTAGTGCTCTTGGGTACCTTAGCTTGGCTTGGCTTCCTTCTGGCCCGGGGTAGGTCTCCGTACGCAAGTCCTCTACCTAAGGCGTGGAGGGGTTCAGCGTACGCAAGTCTACTACAGGCCTCTTATGCATTACGCTAAGGTAAAATCGGCGTCAAGCGTTGATCCTGCTTGAAATGTTAGGCATAGGCGCAATCTACGCCTTGTCTCTCTACAAGCGGAAGTAGTTAGGGCGTTGCTAAACTACACTTTCGCCCGGAAAGAACTCTGACTCTTATCTATAGACAAATCCTTTTAAAGCTTGCGCAAGCCTCTAAACTACTTTGAAACTCCTTCTACTAACGCTGACCCTAACTCCACCTCCTTTTAAATACCTACCACTCTTACTAGGATCCTTCCCGTAGTTTAGAGCACTTGGTTTCTAAACTACGCTGGGGGGGGTGAAACTTTTGCGCGTAATGTATATTTAAAAAAAAGACGACAGCGTAGTTTAGAAATCGCGCTCGAGAAAAGATAGAGAAGAGAATAAGCATAGTAATAGTAAAAGTGCTAGGTAGCCGGAGTAAGGATCCTAGTTTGGGGTAGGCCCCTAACTACTATAGCTAGAGAGAGGTGTGTGCTGGACTTGCGTACGCTAAAGATATTCAAGTATTAAAGAAAAGAGGCTTTGTAGATTAGAGAGCGAACACTAGTTGTAGTAGCTTTTTAAATACAACTACAAGTGGGAGCTAAAGAAGGAGTTGGTCTTTCGTAAGGAAAAAACCGGAGGATGGAAGGTAGTTTAGAGCGCACTAGGATCCTTAGAAGGAGACCTGCAACACACCCACACGCAACATTCGCTCTACCTAGAGTCTACTAGAGACCACTGTGCGACCAGGTATAAGGTATAGGTGTGTAGAACTAGAAGATTCTTTCTTACCGGGGCTCTACTACGTGCGCAGCTCCTAAAGCATTGAACCTTGGGGCCCACTCTGCCTTACTTGCGTTCTAAGGGTCTCCTTTTAAAAACAGGCGCTCAAGCAAAAGTCTATAGCGTAGCGAGAAAGCGTGATTCTACGTACGCAAGTCCGGCCTGGTTCCCTATAAGGTGGCTCCTCTCAGTCAGGCTAGTTACGATCAAGAATGAAAGCCGAAGCCACTACTACGTCCAGCCCCACCCTTGACGCCGATCTCCCAAAGGACTGGCGTCAGCACACGCGACTATCATCTTGAGACTTTGCTTTTCTATAGCTTCGACTTTTCCCCGTACGCAAGTTCAGGAGCTTCTGACACCCCACCCTTTTCCTTTTAAAGCCTCTATACTAAGGCTCACCCGGCTAAGAGGCCTAAAAAAAGCCACATCCCTTCTGTGCATCTAGGATCCTTATGAGGCTTGGGTCTTAGGCTCTCAGTTTCTCAGTAGGCTACTGGTGGAGTGTACGCATTGTAAAGTCCCCCTTTTAAAAAGGGCACCTAGGCTTAAGCCCTTCTCTCTGCTTACTAGTCTGGCCTGCCTCTAACTACAGGAGCTTCCATTCCGGCGACTCTTGTCTCCTCCACTTTTAGGCTACTAGGCCTTTTTTTAGGCATGCTTTAAAAAGAGAGAAAGGTGGGGCCTTACGTTATGTTTTAAGACCACAAGCAAAGCTTTTTCACTTCAGCAACATGAAAGGCTGACGGTTTGGTCTTACATAAGACCAACGGTGCCTTTTCAAGGCGCGAAGATATCTATACATAGAGAGATAGAGAGAGATTCGCGACTCTCACGTCTTCGATATTCACGTCAGGTGCCGCCAAGTCTCTCATGCTGCCAGAAGAGTGAGCCTAGCCTAGCATTGGGTTAAAAGAAAGGCGAAACGCGTCGTGGAGTATAGCCAAGTGGTAAGGCACCGGTTTTTGATACCGGCATGCAAAGGTTCGAACCCTTTTTCTCCAGAAAAACTCCTTGGAAAAAGCTTCGAGAGTCAAAAGCAACAAGTTAGGGGAGCCGAGCACTTTCTGAATAGCCTACTAGAGGTAGCCTTTGAGTTCTTGAACGCAGAGGTGGGCGCTGTAGTTAAAAAGAGTTCAAAAAGAGTCAGTAGAAGGGCACCGTTATAAATAGTGGTAGTTGTTTTTTTTTTTCTAGGATCCTAAACTACGTAAGTCTACTGTATTAATAAGGATAATAACTAGCCGAATAGAAAGAAAATAGAAAACTAAAGAGAAATCGGCGAAGGTTTTTTTGCCTTTGAGTTCTTGAACGCAGAGGGCTTTAAAAGGAGTAATTAAAGAAAAGAGGTAGGCCGCCTACAGTGGAAAATAGTACACCCTACAGCCTTTCTTTTGGACTTGCGTACGGCTTTAAGTAGTTTAGGAGTCAAGAAAAGAATAGTGGTAGTTGTTTTTTTTTCTAGGATCCTTATCTTTGTAATGTAATAGTATATATAAAAGATCAAAGAAAAGACCAGGGCAATAGTTGCGCGTACGTAAGTAAACTACTTATCCATCATCTGTTCCATCATCAAAAACAATGCTATAAGGGTTAAAGTGAAAAAAGAGTGTGTTTTGGAGAAGGATTAAAGAGCATTAAAGAGTAGCCACTGAAGTAGGAGCCATTTTTTCATAAAAAGAAGCGTGACTTGCGTACGTTTAAAGGTATTTCAGACCTAGAAGCAATTAGAGGCTTAACTTGCGTACGTTAAAAAAAGAAGGAGGTGGAGTTGCGAAGCTAGTGGAGCTAGCACTAGAAAGCAAAACGCGCGCTAAACTTTGGACCATTGGTCTTTGTACGCAAGTCCACCTTCATGAAGCATTTTTTTAGGGGCCCCACCCAACCCCTCAAAAACCAGCGTAGTTTAGAAAGCAAATTCTGGCTCTAAACTACATTAACTCTTTGACAAAAGACAAAAACACACTACGGCGCCTCCAACTATGACTTCAGTGGCTACGATTTCGCGCGGTGCTTGGAGTGCTGTCCGTGGTAATGTCTCATAGAATAGAAGGGGCGATTTGCATAGTGGTTGGTATAGTCTTTGGCAGGTAGTGAGTTTAGCAATTTCCTTAGAGCTAACGCTTCGAACTTGCGTACGCAAAACTGGGCTAAAAGTTTCGTTTTTTTAGGGGTGTGTTGGGGAAAGGCAATGAGTGAGGCAGGGCATGGAAAGCGCATTGTATTGTGAGGGTTTTTTTTTTGGATAAGAAGTAGCTCCGTCTCTTTTCTATAGCTATAGACAAATCCTTGTAGTTTGAAAGACAGATGATGGAAAAGTAGTTTGGACACCCTAGGTCTTTTTATCCATCGTGTTAAAAAACCGACTCTTTTCGTACGCAAGTTTAGTGGGTCTCGTGTCCGGCAACACAGCCCTAGCACTATACTTTTTTCTACAAAGAAAAGGTCTTTTTTTCGTACGCAAGTAAACTACTTTTAGGGGTGTGCTAAAGCGCTAGTAGTTTAGGAGCAGCTGTTTTTTAGACTTGCGTACGGCAGCCTAAGCGTTCTCCAAACACACTTTTACTTTTCCGAAGCTATTTTGAAAGCCACCAGTAGGCGATTCCCGAAATGGGATACTAAGGAAAAGTAGTTTACTTGCGTACGGTGAAGGTTAGCTTAGGCTTCCTCTAGGCTACGCTTAAGACAGCTTGTCGAACGTTTAGAGAATCGCGGCTCCATATCCAAAGCCAGCCACACTATAGACACAAGGCCGCCCAGGGTTCCTAGCTTGCCTGTCCGATGAAAAGAAAACGTAAAGTGAGACGTTGGCCCTATCCAGCGATCAGTCTCCAGCCACATGAGGCGGGTGAACCACTTTCAAACTTGCGTACGGCGATTGGGCATCTTACCACGCCGAGGTCATAGTCTTTGCCACATAAGGAGAAATCAGGCCAGATTACCACTACGAAAGAGAAAAGACGGGCATCAAGCTTTCTAGTGCTGCTAGTCCTTAACGCGCATTTAGCAACATAGCTCCTTCTATGTTTACAGCGAGACATTACGTAGTTTGTAGTTTGGATCCTATTTTCCATCATCCACTATTTATCCTTGAAAGGTAGTTTAGGATCCTAAACTACAAAAAAAAGGATCCTCGTAATGTATATTTTTCATCATCTTCTGATTCACGCCTTTCTTTATAGCGACACGGGTCAGTCTTAAAAAAAGGAAAGCGCTATTGTAGATGATGGAAAAGAGGTAGGTCGCTTTCTTTGGGGTTCGCTCTCGCTTGGGTTTGAGTCATAGTGACGGTATTTTTTTTTTAGGGGCTTATAGTTTAATTGGTTGAAACGTACCGCTCATAACGGTGATATTGTAGGTTCGAGCCCTACTAAGCCCAGCACCCCGTCTTCTTTCACTGCCGATCTCAATCACGCTAGGACGCAACACCTGGAAAACCACCCTCTAACTACTTGTAAAAAACCCTCGTCCAAAAAGAAGAAGGGAAAGTAGCGATGACTAGAGAGTTTTGAAAGTAGTTAGGGGCGTTTTCGCTAAAAAAAAGACATGTCGTTTTCGTAGTAGTGGTTTGTCTAGAGTAGAGCTCCTCTCTTATCCAAAGGCTCTAACCGGTACCGGGTCTGCTTTCTAGGCTAGGTGCGCGTCTTCTAAACTACCTAGGAAGTCGGCTCAAGAGCCAAAGTAGACTCGAAGCCCTGCTGCTGCTGGTGGGCTTGGTGTCATAGCGTTATTTAAAAGCCTTCCCCGCCTTTGTTCGAGGCGCATCGAAGAGAGTATAGTCGACTAGGGGAGGTTGGCAGCAGCTATAGCTATGACCTTTCCTTGGGGTCATCGGCTACCTTCTCCTAACTCTTATTTCACTTCCTTTTAGAGCCTTTTTAAAACCACCGTTTTTATAACTACCTCCTACTTCAGTGGCTACTCCTATTTCCATCATCTATTTAAAGCCCAGCAAGGATCCTCGTCTTCTATTAAAAAAGTAGTTTAGAAAGCACATGTTGCATCCTAAACTACGCTCCGACTCTTTCTCTTTTAAACCGCTACTCTAGATCTAGATCGTCCAGCGTAGTTTAGAAAGCAGCAAATTTCTGGTCTATGCTGCCCAAACTACGCAAGAGTAGTTTAGCGGATGGATCTCGCGTTGAGTTGACTAAAACGAGGCCAGGCTATAGGTCGACTACCCCGGGTTTTGGGCAGGGTAGCGTCGGCTCTTGCCACGGACAGTAGTCATTTTGGCCTCTAAACTACGTGCTGTTTTGTCCTCTAAACTACGTTGCTGTTTTGTCCTCTAAACTCGTTGCTGTTGTTTGCCGTTTTGTCTCTAAACTACGTTGCCACTAGGCTGTTTATCTTGCTGTTGCCATTTTTGCAGACACGAAAACCTAGCCATACGTGTTGAACCTAGTCTATAGTAGCGGGTCAAGCTTCGGTCTAATAGGATACTA